>OZ023237.1:13607681-14163681 GCA_964006365.1 Trididemnum miniatum
CGTCACGCACAAAATTGGCCAATTGCAGCGAAGCGGGAAATATTAATATTTGCGCGGAAAATTATTATTTTCGTAAAGATGTAATCTGAAGTAAGCTGCAAGGAAAGCATGGTCGCACTGCGGCGCCAGCGAGCCCCTGCGGGACATAAAGTTAAAAATTAGGCGAAAACTTCTATTATGCAAATGAGACATCGAAATTGACGTGTTTGTGACATCATCAATGAATTTGCCACATCAAGCAGCGCCTTTTGCAGAAATATTTACAACTGCGCTTGCGTCTAGCGAAACCTGCGCTATTTGTGCCTTTTTCTCACAAAAACATGCGACGATGTAGGGCGGGAAGGCGTCGTCGCATACTGGTGCCCCCTATTCGCCACTACAAGACAAAAGGACGTTTACAATTTATGTAATTGCATAACATTAACCTTGTTTTTTATCAGAAAAAAATTCATCATGACTAAAGAAATTAAATTTCCATTCCTATGAAAAAATCCGTTTTCAACTGAAAGCAATTTGAGAGGAGATATAACAGTTTTTCAGTAAACCGCTCGCAAACTGGTGCACCGACGCTAAGGCCTACCCTGTATTTTTAGTACAGTAGCTTTGTTTAGTAAATTCAAATTTAACCTTGCCTTTTACCGAAAAGACATCGCCATTGGTGTGTAAGGCTTGCCACCGTTGCAACGTTTTTTTTTTCAGGGTTTGAAATTGTGTTGCACAGGTGCAGATACGGGCTCCGCCGTTACAACAGGGGTGAAATGACGTCACTAGCACAAATGTGCTACTAGCACATCGTCACTCGCACTCGCACATTTCGACTCGCACATAACCAATCACTCGCACATCACCGTGCTCGCACTCGCACATTCCATGTTTGCTCGCACATTATGACCGGACCACTCGCACATTTCGACTCGCACATATTAACCAATCACTCGCACATCACCGTAGGCCTACTCGCACATTCCATGTTCACTCGCACATTATGACCGGACCACTCGCACATTTCGACTCGCACATCACCGCACTCGCACATTATGGGGACCACTTGCACATCACTGTACTCGCACATTATGACCGGACCACTCGCACATTCCGGTGTTGTGAACCTGTTAAATAACCGGACTACTAGCTCGTGTGGCACCTAGCACTCGCACATGTGCAGATGACGTTAGACTGATAGCAGTTGTGCCAGGTAGACTAGACAAGGTAATTTTTGCAGAATGAAGAAGCTGGGAGCTTAGTATGATTTAGGCTAGTTATTAGTTAGGTCAGAAAAATTGGTGTGGATAGCGTATACTGGTGGGTGCTGGTTAGCTTGACACAGTGACAATGTTGAGAAAGTAGATTAGGCCAAATATTGGTACCATAGACTGGATGGGCAAGTTAATGCAAAATGTTAGCTTCGTTGACCCCTACTTCGTTAACGCAGTTATGTACTTCCATTATCGTTAAATTCAGCTCCAATTAACTGAAGTTAATTAAATTTGTTACCAGTATAGGCCTATCGTTAATTTTGGCTTAAAAGGACATTTTTTTTCAAAAGAAAGCTTAAAATTTTTATAATATCAATGTTTGCATAAGCATTTAGGCAATTTTTCTGCTCACAAGCAATATGTTTTATTGTTTTTGTCTTGCTTTTTTACTTCATTGGTCTTATTTTGCTAGTTCATCGATGTCAAACTTAACCAACAATAAGAGAAATAAGCGTTTACAAAAATTAGCTGAGAATGATTTAGGCTAGTTATTAGTTAGGTCAGAAAAATTGGTGTGGATAGCGTATACTGGTAGGTGCTGGTTAGCTTGACACAGTGACAATGTCAGAATGTTGAGAAAGTAAATTAGGCCTAATACCGATACCATAGATGGGCTAGTTATTACAAAA
Source organism: Trididemnum miniatum (assembly GCA_964006365.1). NCBI lineage: Eukaryota > Metazoa > Chordata > Ascidiacea > Aplousobranchia > Didemnidae > Trididemnum > Trididemnum miniatum. Next base: position 13,609,567 of record OZ023237.1, read on the forward strand.
CGTTGGCTTCGTTGACCACTACTTCGTTAACGCAGTTATGTACTTCCATTAACGTTAATTTGTTAAATTCAGCTCCAATTAACAGAAGTTAATTAAATTTGTTACTAGTATATCGTTAATTTTGGCTTAAAAAAACATTTCTTTTCAAAAAAAAGCTTAAAATTTTTATAATATCAACGTTTGCGTAAACATTTAGGCAATATTTCTGCTCACAAGCAATATGTTTTATTGTTTTTGTCTTGCTTTTTTACTTCATTGGTCTTATTTTGCTGGTTCATCAATGTCAAACTTAACCAACAATAAGAGAAATAAGGGTTTGCAAAAATTAAACGGAAGTTATCAAGTACTGACGGAAGTTAATTTAGTTCGTTAATTTCACACAGCACAGCTCGCCAATGCTACAATGTTTCTGCATTGCCCTGGCATTAAGGCATTTTCTAGCCTATATGATACGGCACAGCACAATGGTGCTAGGTCGCAAACCAAAGCACATTAACAACAGAACAAGTGAGGGTAAATATCAAAACATCAAAACAAATTAACTCGTGTAAATCTATGGTACCGGTACATATTTAACTGTTCAGCTGTTCAGAGTAGCAAAATATTAACAATGAGTGACGGAAACTGTGCAAGAAGTAATACTGTAATGCTATAAGCATAGAGATGTGTCCCACCACTCGTTATGGGCATGCATAATACTGCGACTGGGCTATGCAGCTATAACAGAGATATGTTTTTTTTTAGTTGTGCAGTTGGTATATGTGTAAGTACACCCATTCAGAATTAGCTATCATTTACTGGTAATTATCTGGACTAATTTATCATCTCTAATTTTTCATGTCATCGTCCATCTTAGCAAAGCTCAGCTTTGGCTATGGATCAGATTTAGATCAATGCCTGGACTTGATTGGTGATTGTTCTGTGCAGAAAAGCTGTTCCTTATGTTAGACAACATTTGGCACAGAAAATAATGATGAATTGGAGTTACATGAAGAAATTAAACAACACTTGCATTCTGTTCACCTTTTAAAATCAGTCTTTATAAGATCAATGATGAGAGAGGTACAGTACCGATAATCTATGATTTTATCATGAATTGTGAGATATTAATGCTAAATTTAACAGCAAGTGCCAGTACATGTATGTTTGCTTACAAAGTTACGAATAGATTTTGTATTCAGTATCTGGTCCTCTTCTCAACGTGTGCAGTGTGAGAGGCATTTCAATATATACTTTAGCCGATGTGCAATCTTAAATTTACAGCAATTAATGTTTACTCCCTAGTCTCAAATATTGCTTTCGGGATGATCTGGAGTATCATAATTATGTCATTTTATTTTGTTAATTGACTTGCAATGTGAGAAACATGTTTCAATTGTGTGTTTTCAGCTTTTACCTTGCCTTGCAAACTCCAATGCAAAAGTTCAAGCTCCACAACTAAACAGTGGTACTCACATTTTCATTGTGCTTGTTGCAATAACACTTATTAGAAAGTACACGTTCATGCGCCATTTAAAAGGTACTAGTACCCTATTCTGCGTAATACTTGTATTTTATTTGCATGGTGCAGAGTTTAAAGATTGTTTGCTTGTTCAAAAAAAGATATTATTGCACAGTTACATTATGCTATCATGCATTGTATGCTAAATCAAAGATTTGCTTTCTGAAAACATGCTGCCAAACATTTCATTGTTTTTATTTTTTGTCTAGCAAAAGGTTTCCAAGTTCTGTCCAATTCAGTATCCCTTCTTCCTCATTTGTGTTTGCCTACTGATACTGGTAAGTAAAGTAGCTGTTAGATTTCCGTTTAGACAAGCCTATGTACGTAAATGTGTTCTGTGCTTTGTGAAAAACTAAACGTGCTAATGTTAAGTCTACTGTTGAATAAAAATTATTGTCATGATAATGTGAAGGAAATAGCAATTGTTTTGCGACTTTTTGGAACAAGTTGCGTGTTACTTCTACAGGTATAATAACGGCGTGAAGACTTTTCAAATATTTATGCAAAACTGCATACGGTACAACATTTTAAGCTTAGTTGCATGAATTCACATTAATATGCAGGGTGTCCCAAAAAAAATGACACCATTTGTGATCCAAATGATACCAAATGGTGTTTTTTTTTTTGGGACAGCCTGTATATTCAGTTTGCTCACTGCTGCACCAGGGCCGGCAACTTACAAGAAGAAATGTAAATTATGTAGGATTATTCAAGATTTAGATTCTGTTTTCGGATTTGAATGGATTTATCGTTGCGGATTGAGATCGAATTAGGATTTTGAAATGTGAATACCGGACGTCTCTGCTAGGCAGTAGGCTCACTACTGCACGCATTAGTGCAGGTAACGTTCAAGCACCAGTGTGGTTCCTTCTAAAGCAATGATATTATTACTTGTTCTGTATCAGACAATTTGTCATATTTTTTTGGCAATTTCTTGAAAACGGATCACGTTTTGTGTTGTCTTGTGTTCTGCTATCAGTAGTTGTGATTAACAGCTTTTAAAAATCTTCCGAGTTCATGCTTTAAATTTTCCGCTTTTAAAAAAATTTGCTTTTTCAGGTGCATGACTTGTAGAGCAAATCCCCCAAAATTCTATTTGTAGCAAACTATGCTACACAAGAAGTATTTGTTGACGCATGATTCTTTTTGCACTTTATTCAAAAATCACTGGTAAGTACCACTTATGTAAAATAGTATGTAAAATACTATTTTACATGTAAAATAGAATGTTTGCTTTAGTCCAACTCCATTTAGTGCAAATCCTAGTTTGTGTTGAGTATACTTCCTTATCGTAATCGGCTTCTGAAGTTGTTTCCAAGTTTTTCCGGTTGAATTTTCTTCTGACTTCTTTAATTTGCTGCTCGCCAGATTCCACCAAGCAGAGATAATCATCGTGAAGCATCTTATCCTTGGACGCAACAGCGAGACTTGGTTGGGAGTTGAACCATTAACCTTCCGATCTTGGTCGTCGTAAAAACGACGCTCCAAACCACTGCACCACGCTGCACTTCTCGCAAATCGCAGTTGCGATGCTCGCTTTTTTGCAGGTTATTAATTACGTTCTCGAAATGGTAGTGGGACGACGGAATAATATTTTACGATTGGACTCGTTTTTATGCTCCGCAATTCTCGGAGATTCTGCACGGTTAAAACGCAGATCCCTGGCACAGGTAAGTTCTGTTTCGCGTGCAATTTACGAGCTACAGTATTATTAGGCATGGCAGTTGACAGATTTAAATAGTACATTTTTCAGTAAGTTTGCTGTGCAATAATGCTCTTACGTGCAAAATTTAAGACACAGAATTCCAATTGGTGAAACAAGTTTAATTACTTATTGAGTGCATTATTTTAGGTTGACCTTGCACCAACTGAAATTGTTTTGGGTGCCTACAATTTAAATGGTAATCATTGGAACTTACTGGTGAGTGTTGAACATTCAATATGACTAAAATGGTGAAGTGTTATTGATTATACAACGGGATAAATTAACAATTCTTTAACGTGTTTATTTACAGCGTTTATTTCGTAAGTCTTCAAGGCCTACCATTTATCCCGTTATATTTTCATATATATAGACTTACATCGGCTTTTCTTATTTCATTGCTTATAAAATCAGGCCTGCCATTGCCGACACATGCCAACTAGGCTAACTGCTCAATGCTAAGCCTGCAGTTGCAGGGGCTTGAGTATGTATAGCTGAAAATTGCATAGAAAACGCTGTCAGCCCGGTGGCCGAGTGGTTGGAGAGGTAAAACTCTCAATCACAAACGTTACCTGCATCAAAAACGGAGTTACCTGCAAATAAAATCGTCCTAAGGGATGAGCAATTTTGACATTTATTGAATATACTCAAACTTTTAGTGTTACGTCTAGTTTGTATTTGTTATGGTTAGAGCAGGGGAGGGCAAACTTTTTGCATGAAGGGCCGCATTGGAAAAAATTTTAAAGCCGAGGGCCGCACTGCTTTAGAAGAGGAAAGTAACAAAGGTCATCACCAGTGGCGCACCCAAGGATTTGGCAAAGGGGGGGAGGGGGACACCACCGGCGGCCTGGGGGTGAAACCCCCAGCCTCTGGAAACCAAGGGGGTGTGGGGACATAGCCCCCAACCGCCAACGATTTTTTACAATTTTCACATAAAGAACGCTCATTTTAGCACACTTTTTTATCGAAAAAGGGCATGCAGTGAATGCAGTCACTATGGACACTGCAAAAATATTTCCGCAACTTATGTCTAAAAGCTGAGGCTTGGCTAAAATATGCAAAAGGAGGCTGCAACCATTATTAGCTTGAGAAATTATAAACTGAAAGTTAGGTTTTAGCACCTTATTACAGATCCAAGGGGGAGGCATGGCACCGTGGCCCCCTCTGCGTGCGCCTATGGTCATCACGACCGCAAATGTCCTATTTTCCATGTGATTTCACTAGGGTACAAGGTTCATCTTTCTGTAAGTGCCCGCGGGCCGCATGAAATGATCTCGCGGGCCGTAGTTTGCCCACCCCTGGGTTAAAGTGTTTGCATTGAATCACTGAAATGCATGTTTGTTTGTTAGTTAATATCTGTCATTATTTATAGTGTTCTAGTAAAACCACGATAAATGTTTTCGGTCAGCCGTGAAATTGAGTGAATGCGTGGATGTATTCGTCTGCCTACTGATGGAGTTTTCACAAATCAGCAATTGCAATTAGACAAAAGCAAATATGCTGATACAGTACAGATTAAATTTTACTAAGAGTTTATTTTGTCATTTCAGATAGCAGAAGCTTTGGTAGAGAAACTTCCAATGACCCCAGCCAGTGTGTCATTCGAGTCTTTTCTTACTGCTCTGCAGCAGTGTCGGATGAATATTGCCAAAAAGAATTTGGAAAATTCAGGTGCATATCAATGTTAAATAATGCCTAAAAGGCTTAAGCCGTGATTAGGAATGTTTGAGGTTTGGATATTTCGCCATCGTAGACAAAATGTTAACAAGAATGAATCCAGCTCATTTTTATGCTAAGATGGAATATATATTTGTTTTTAATTCAAGAACTTGTGTGATAATCATCATAATTAGGGTTTCCAAATTTGCGGGCTTTTTGTGGTACCGGTAAAACGGGAAAAATTTGAGGCAAAACCTGGATCCCGGAAAATTGCCGGGATCATTGCGTATTGTGATTTCGATATTTTTGTATGTTTTCAACTACTTCTATAACTGTAAGTACAATCAGTAAAGCAAAAATGCAAAAAATCATTTATTTTTCATGTAATAACTCCGAAGGAAAGTCAGGGCATAAAGGGATTTGTCACTCAGACGGTAACGCAGTTAAGTAACAAACAATCCTGCGGCAGAAAAAGCACGTTCTGCTTCAACCGACGTCGGTGGAATGCTACGTAAAGCATTGAAAAGAAGCTCTAATTTAGTTGCCCGTTTTCTGGTAGCTTCAAACAAATTTATTTCTTGCGTGGTGACTTCTTGAAGTTGATTTCTATCATTACTTTGTGTGTCCGACTGGTTGTCCGTAAATTCCGTGGAATGCTCAATGTGTGCCTGTAGTCGTTCAAAGAGGCTAACTTGTCTGCTTTTAATGCAAATGGTGTTGTGTCGTCACATTGCCCAATAACATGCTATTCTCAAGTTTTGCACAAAACCAACCTAACGCTTGCGAGGACCGAACAAAAATCTTTTGCAATTGGATTTGTGTGACTACTAAACATACCGGAAATTTTTGTCAGAAAACACGGGAAACGGGAAGCTAAAAAATTCATTAAATCCGGGATCCCGGTTTTCAAATCCTACCCATAATCTCAATGCTATCCATGTTTTATTGCTAGTTTAATAATGTAAAAGTCAACTACTTTTACCATTATTAAGCTTAAAATACAACAATATTTTAAAGAAACTTGATGTTGCAAAACTATAAAACTAACAGTATGAATTGTGATTTAAATCACTACTGGGAATATGAAGGTGATTACTACGTAATTACCATTAGTGATGGATTAATGAGAAGCCTGTGTCAACTAACGAAAGTGTCGTAGACTTAGACCTAATTTAGTTTAACTCCGGTATATTACACAAAACACCAATTAAACGTTTGATACATTTTGGCAGATGATATGACGGATGTGTGTGCAGCGTGTTGTCTAAACCAATCAGACCTGCGCAAGAGAAATTGGGTATGTAAAATTGTGTATAATTATGTACAATAAGGTGTCTGGGCGAGGTTTTTTCATGCCTTGAATTGAATTGAGTAATTGAGTTGTAGGATAGTGCTACTCCGTATTAAATTAGCTAGGCCAGACTTTGCTCTGTACCTTTTTACATGCTGCTATATTATCGTTTTTTTTTGCCTTGTTTATCAGCTTGCCGTTTTTAAGCCGAGATGGTATGTCAGTGTTTTCCTTTGTTACGTCATTATATTGCCGGTAATTCTCATTTTGGTAGTACGAAAATGAATTACGTAAACCACTATACTGCCGTCTTGCACGCACTGCACAAAAATTCCGGTGCAATGAAACAGAAACTTCTTGGCAGATTGACGTTCAGATGTACTGTAATTGCTTCACTCTGCCTGTCGCTCAGTAAATGCTCCGAAACATTTTACTTCTTATTAACCCACCAATAGATGTCGCATTGAAGCGCAACATTTAGTCTTATCTTTTTACTAGATTGGATGCGACGGATGCCCTCGATGGTATCATGCGTCATGCATTGATGAGAAGTTGCATGAGGCAAAGAAGCGGTTTTGGTTATGTGGATTGTGTCGTTAAATTTATTTTGATGCGTGTTTAATTGTTTATCGTTTAGGCGTAAAATGAATAAAAGTTTTTCAAACATTAGCGACTTGCTTATGCTCTCTTAAAAAAATAGAAGAATCCCCTTGGCTAATGCTTTTCATGAAATATCGGAAGTTCATTTCAAACGCTAGCGCAGATTGATACAATACATCTGTATAGGCTGGAGTATGTACAAAGTGATTAAAAAAAAAGTTAATATCTCGATTCTTACAGCTATTATTAAATGAAAAACATCGTGTGAGTTTAATCGGAACATAAAACATGTTGAAAATGTGCGAGTGCACCGGTCACTTAGCAGGTTTACAGTATCGGAATGTGCGAGTTCTAGTTTGGTCAACGCGCGAATGGTCTGGTTGTTACAACACCGGAATGTGCGACTGCTAATTTGGTCAATGTGCGAGTGATCTGGCTCTTACAACACCGGAATGTGCGAGTGGTCTGGTTTTTGCAACGCTGGAATGTGCGAGTGTTAGTTGGGCCAATGTGCAAGTGTTCCGGTCACAATGTGCGAGTGATTGGTTATGGGCGAGTCGAAATGTGCGAGTACGGTGACGTGCGAGTGCGGTGATGTGCGAGTGGTCCGGTCGTAATGTGCGAGTGAACATGGAATGTGCGAGTGATTGGTTATGTGCGTGTCGAAATGTGCGAGTGAACATGGAATGTGCGAGTGATTGGTTATGTGCGTGTCGAAATGTGCGAGTGAACACGGAATGTGCGAGTTCGAGTACAGTGATGTGCAAGTGGTCCAGTCATAATGTGCGAGTGGTCCGGTCATAATGTGCGAGTAGGGCGATGTGCGAGTGATTGGTTATGTGCGTGTCGAAATGTGCGAGTGAACATGGAATGTGAGAGTCGAAATGTGCGAGTTCGAGTACAGTGATGTGCAAGTGGTCCAGTCATAATGTGCGAGTGAACATGAAATGTGCGAGTACGGTGATGTGCGAGTCGAAATGTGCGAGTTCGAGTAGGCTACAGTGATGTGCGAGTGATTGGTTATTTGCGAATGGTCCGGTGATAATGTGCGAGTGGTCCGGTCATAATGTGCGAGTGAGCATGAAATGTGCGAGTGATTGGTTATGTGTGAGTCGAAATGTGCGAGTGGTTCGGTCATAATGTGCGAGTGCGGTGATGTGCGAGAGCGGTGATGTGCGAGTGGTCCGGTCATAATGTGCGAGTGAACATGGAATGTGCGAGTGATTGGTTATGTGTGAGTCGAAATGTGCGAGTGGTTCGGTCATAATGTGCGAGTGCGGTGATGTGCGAGAGCGGTGATGTGCGAGTGGTCCGGTCATAATGTGCGAGTGAACATGGAATGTGCGAGTGATTGGTTATGTGTGAGTCGAAATGTGCGAGTGGTTCGGTCATAATGTGCGAGTGCGGTGATGTGCGAGAGCGGTGATGTGCGAGTGGTCCGGTCATAATGTGCGAGTGAACATGGAATGTGCGAGTGATTGGTTATGTGTGAGTCGAAATGTGCGAGTGGTTCGGTCATAATGTGCGAGTGCGGTGATGTGCGAGAGCGGTGATGTGCGAGTGGTCCGGTCATAATGTGCGAGTGAACATGGAATGTGCGTGTACGGTGATGTGCGAGTGATTGGTTATGTGCGAGTGGTGTGGTCATAATGTGCGAGTGAACATGGAATGTGCGAGTAGGCCTACGGTGATGTGCGAGTGATTGGTTAATATGTGCGAGTCGAATTGTGCGAGTGGTCCGGTCATAATGTGCGAGTAAATATGGAATGTGCGAGTACAGTGATGTGCGAGTGATTGGTTATGTGCGAGTCGAAATGTGCGAGTGACGATGTGCTAGTAGCACATTTGTGCTAGTGACGTCATTTCACCTCGTCTCCGCCGTTAGTAGTTAACCTATATGCTTTGGCGTAATACCGCAAGCATAATGAAGATTTGATCTTTTTTGAAGTTTGCCTTTTGATCCATGGGTGTCACAAATTGCTCACAAGTGCAAAACTGCAAAAATCAACGCAAGGTGTGGTAACTTGATTGCTTTACTTGTAAAATCACGCCGCTGACCACATGCTTGATAAAGTTTTTATCTCGCTTTGTAGCCTACATAGCATGAGCGCAAAGCTTCATTAAAATGATTCCAAGATTTTGTGCAGTACGGTAGCATTTTAGAACTGTCTCGGCGACTGTGCAATGTGGATGCAGTCAACTTTTAATATAATGATGAAAACACCCAGGAGGCCAGACACGTTTCCCCCTTCAGTATTAGACCTCAAGAAGCACTGCTCCTGCTCCCATCAAATAGATGCCTATGGTGACTAACTGACTGGGCATCGAAGTTTTGGCACACTCTTGACCAAAATCGACGCTTTCAACATAATCTCCTTACCCAAAAAATAAAGCCTAATGGTAAAAACGTGGGACATTACTAAATACCGCTATAGCACTAATAGCACTAATAGGACTAATAGCACTAATAGGACTAATAGCACTAATAGGACTAATAGCACTAATAGGACTAATAGCACTAATAGGACTAATAGCACTAATAGCACTAATAGGACTAATAGCACTAATAGGACTATAAATAGCACTAATAGGACTAATAGCACTAATAGCCGCATTATGGGACTAATAGCAGCAATATGCGTTGGACTAATAGCACTAATAGGACTAATAGCACTAATAGCCGCATTATGGGACTAATAGCAGCAATATGCGTTGGACTAATAGCACTAATAGGACTAATAGCACTAATAGGACTAATAGCACTAATAGGACTAATAGCACTAATAGGACTAATAGCACTAATAGGACTAATAGCACTCATAGGACTAATAGCACTAAAGACTAATAGCACTAATAGCAGCATTATGGTACTAATAGCAGCAATATGCATTGGACTAATAGCACTAATAGCAGCATTCTGGGACTAATAGAACTGATAGCAGTGCTATTGAACTAATAGCACTAATAGCAGCATTATGGGACTAATAGCACTGCTATTGGACTAATAGGACTAATAGCAGCATTATGGGACTAATAGCACTGATAGCAGTGCTGTTGGACTAATAGCACTAATCTGCTAATAGCAGCGTTGTGGGACTAATAGGACTGATAGCAGTGCTATTGGACTAATAGCACTGATAGCAGTGTTGTGGGACTAATAGCAGCAATATGCATTGGACTAATAGCACTAATAGCAGCATTCTGGGAATAATAGCACTAATAGGACTGATAGCAGTGCTATTGGACTAATAGCACTAATAGGACTAATAGCAGCATTATGGGACTAATAGCAACATTATGGGACTAATAGCAGCAATATGCATTGGACTAATAGCAGCATTATGGGACTAATAGCAGCGTTATGGGACTAATAGGACTGATAGCAGTGATATTGGACTAATAGGACTGATACCACTAATAGAACTAATAGTAGCATTATAGGACTAATAGCAGCATTATGGGACTAATAGCACTAATAGCAGCATTATGGGACTAATAGGACTGATAGCAGTGCTATTGGACTAGTAGCAGCGTTATGGGACTAATAGCAGCAATATGCATTGAACTAATAGCACTAATAGCAGCATTCTGGGACTAACAGGACTGATAGCAGTGCTATTGGACTAATAGCAGCATTATGGGACTAATAGCAGCGTTATGGGACTAATAGCAGCATTATGGGACTAATAGCAACTGCTATTAGAGAGCACTGCTATTAGTCCAATACCGTATTGCTGCAGTGCTGCTATTTGACCAATAGCAGTATGCAATAGCACTGCAATTAGTCCTATCAGTGCTGTTACTCAAATTGCACTGCTATTAGTCCAGTACTGCTGCTATTAGTCCAATATTGCTGCTATTAGTGCTATTACTCAAATAGCACTGCTATTATTTCAATGGCACTGCTATCAGTCCTATTATTCCTTTGGCAGTGTTGCCAGCTTAAAACCAAACACATAACGGTCCTATTAGTCGAATGCATATTGCTGCTATTAGTCCCATGTTGGTTGCTATTAGTGTTACAGTGGAATTCGGTTAATAAATCCACCTCGGGACAGCCGGTTTTGGATTTAATATGCGGCGGCTTTAATAAACGGCGTTTCCTAAAAATGCGTCTCACCAATGTGGATATCCCCCTGCAGCGGTAAAAATGCACAAAATATAGTATTTTTTCAATATTTATTCGATACAGAAAAATCTGCGCAATGAAGTTTGCTTCGGTGGAAATGTTTTCCTCAGATGGCCATCCACTTCTTCTTTCATATCACAAAGCATGTCCATCTTCGTAAACCCAGTACGCTCTAGCCCCAGGGCCAAGCGACGAAAACATTTCCGCATCTCTGCTGCTGATGGCGTTTCTTCTTCTGAACCATCATTATCATCATCTTCGTCATCAGAAATTTCAACAAACCCATCCTGGTTTTGTATCATTGAAACAAGATTCTCAGTGAATTCTTCCTCAGTCTGATTTTGCACACTCCTACGACTGGCGTTCAATTAGTCTGCTTGATTAGGCCTACCAGTACACTAGGGCATGTACGTACTTGTCCATACGAAACTGATAATCCAATGTTGTACGTACTTATTAACACATAATGAAGAAAAATTTGACTGCATAAAGCACGTAAACTGGATGTATTAAGCGGCGCTTGGATTTATTAACCGAAGTTTTTATAACGGGAAAGGATTGGGACGATTCCGTTTCAAGCAAATTGGATGTAATAAGCGGCTGGATTTATTAACCGTGGATTCATTAACCGAATTCCACTGTATTAGTAACATAATGCTGCTATTAGTCCCATAATGCTGTGCTATTAGTGCTATCAGTCCTATTAGTTCAATAGCACTGCTATCAGTCCTATTAGTCCCATAACACTGCTATTAGTCCAATAGCACTGCTATCAGTCCTATTAGTCCCAGAATGCAGCTATTAGTGCTATCAGTCCTATTAGTCTAATCGGACTGTGGTCTAATAGCACTGCTATTAGTCCCATAATGCTGCTGTTAGTCCTATTAGTGCTATCAGTCCTATTAGTCCGATATCACTGCTATCAGTCTTATTAGTGCTATTAGTCCCATAACGCTGCTATTAGTGCTATTAGTCCAATCATGTCCAATAGCACTGCTATCAGTCTTATTAGTCTAATCGGACTGTGGTCTAATAGCACTGCTATCAGTCCTATTAGTGCTATTAGTCCCATAACGCCGCTATTAGTGCTATTAGTCTAATAGCACTGCTATTAGTCCCATAATGCTGCTGTTAGTCCTATTAGTGCTATCAGTCCTATTAGTCCGATATCACTGCTATCAGTCTTATTAGTGCTATTAGTCCCATAACGCTGCTATTAGTCCAATAGCACTGTTATCAGTCCTATTAGTCCCATAATGCTGCTATTAGTCCTATTAGTGCTATCAGTCCTATTAGTCCAATATCACTGCTATCAGTCTTATTAGTGCTATTAGTCCCATAACGCTGCTATTAGTGCTATTAGTCCAATAGCACTGCTATCAGTCCTATTAGTCCCATAATGTGCTATTAGTGCTATTAGTCCCATAATGCTGCTATTAGTGCTATTAGTCCCATAACGCTGCTATTAGTGCTATTAGTCCCATAATGCTGCTATTAGTGCTAATAGTCCCATAATGCTGCTATTAGTCCCATTAGTGCTATCAGTCCAATAGCACTGCTATCAGTCCTATTAGTGCTATTAGTCCCATAATGCTGCTATAAGTCCTATTAGTGATATTAGTCCAATAGTACTGCTATCAGTCCTATTAGTCCAATAGCACTGCTATCAGTCCTGTTAGTCCCATAATGCTGCTATCAGTGCTATTAGTCCCATAATGCTGCTATTAGTCCTATTAGTGCTATTAGTCCAATAGCACTGCTATCAGTCCTATTAGTCCCACAATGCTGCTATTAGTCCAATGCATATTGCTGCTATTAGTCCCAGAATGCGGCTATTAGTGCTATTAGTCTTTAGTGCTATCAGTCCTATTAGTCCCATAATGCGGCTATTAGTGCTATTAGTCTTTGGTGCTATTAGTCCAATGAGTGCTATTAGTCCTATTAGTGCTATTAGTCCTATTAGAGCTATTAGTCCTATTAGTGCAATTAGTCCCATAATGCTGCTATTAGTGCAATTAGTCCCATAATGCGGCTATTAGTGCTATTAGTCTTTAGTGCTATTAGTCCAATGAGTGCTATTAGTCCTATTAGTGCTATTAGTCCTATTAATGCTATTAGTCCTATAGCGGTATTTAGTAATGTCCAAAACGTGTTGCTACACAAACGTAGTGTCATGGATCGGAGTTGAATCAAAAGTGATTTGTACGATGGTCGTTATATCAACTACCAGTAAGCTCCTGTGCTTGAACACGTTGTTAATTCGATCAACTGAGAAGTCCATTTTTATTGACGCAATGCTTTTGTAAGTTAGCTACCTGTGTGTCACATACGGTAATCTTTTAAAATAGTTTCGTGGCTTGGTAGTCGAGCAAGACAACAGCATGAACAAAAACCATCAAAATATTAATTTTGGCGTAGTGCTACTATCCAGTGTCTGGCTGGATAATGACGCACCAGATGTCTGGTAAGTTAAATTTTCTGGATATTGGGTATCTGACTATCCAGCACATCTCTAATCGTGAAGCATCTTATTCAAGGACGCAACAATAAGACTTGGGTGGGAGTTAAACATTCAATCTTGCAATCATGGTTGTTAAAAAAATATTGCTTCAAGCAACCACAACTCACTGCCGACAACCACTATCCCACACTGCAGACATTTCACAAGTTAGGTGGCTGCTTGAACTAAGGGACTAATTGAACAAGTGTGAGTGTGAAACATACAATTCTACATTTCAGACTGTTAAAAACTCGTAGCAGTGTCAGCAAAAATACACTAGACTAGCCTATGAGTTTCAGTTACCACATTTTTAGAATTTTTTTTGTCATCTCTTCATCATCTTCACATTTTTGAGCTGGATGCACTCTTGTGTTCAGGTGTTCTGCTTAGTTGTTTCATTTGAAGTTATTTGTTATTTGAGTGGTTTTTGTGCCGTAGTGCTATGTGTGCAATGGATGCAAGAAAATACATTATTATGATGGAAGTGCCTGTTTCACCAGAAATTTTGGTTACCGAAGTTTGAAAATCGTAGTTACGTAACCGTTTTTCTGTTCACATAGTGCAATTCTCACAGTAGGGGAATCGTAGGGAAGTTTCCAGTTTCGCAACCACAATTTTTAAACTTCGGCAACCGTGAATTTTTGGTGAAATAGAAGCTTCCTATCATTATTAACACTTCGTTAATTGGGATCACTAGCACTGTGGTATTTTATACCATGCTTTTTCAAACTTTTTTGCAAGAAAAGTTTTGCAACCTACCAGTACCTGAGTATGATGCAGGTTCATGTGTAATATAGGGGGCTCATATGAATTAAACCCATTTTATAGAATGTGCACTTCAAAGCGGGGCTTCCTCACTAACGTCCAGACAATGCATGATGCTTCATCGCCTAAAATCAGATGCTCTCATTGTTATAACATGAGGTCAATGGAGAAGTCCCACTTAAATGTGGACGTTCTATAAGAGGCAGCTTTATTCATACAAGCCCCTAACATAGCATATGGCTAAATATGCAGGAAATTTAGTGTTGAGTAGTTTGGTTAAACGACTGCAAAATAATTAGCTTAGTACAGTACAATGAGGAGTTGTTCAACTTGCATTCAACTGCTCACAGCTTAACAATTGCAATGCCAGACGCCTGCTTAGTTATGAATCGAAGTGCTATGCTGTGATTGAAGATTTAAGCTTGTTTTCAAATGAGGGAGCCACATCAATTTACCCATGACAATCTACTCGATAACACTTCTGCTTACATTGACCAACATTTGAAATGGTTTCAGGTAGGCAATACTGCACCAGGGTAGAGTTTTGGTATTTAATGAAAAGAAATTATCATGACTTTGTGTGATTAATGTATGGGCTACACACTGCTGCTCAAAAGCGATGTTTTATAGTTTCAAATCTCAAACCAATCTTGTTTGTTAAGCATACCTATTAAATAATTATGTAGAAAGTTTTGGCAAATTGGCTAAAATCAGTTTAGGGATTTTGCCTTTATTTGCATTAACCTGCTTACCTTTATTATCTGCTATTTTTTAAAGGTTTCTTTGCAATGTCGAAGCTATCGTATTTGATTTTGTATTGTGTTGATACAGCATGCATTTTAATAAAAGATTTCCCAATGTTACCTTTGTTAAAATATATGTTAAGAAGAGCATGGTCAGCTGTACTTTTGGTAAACTTTTGGCATTGTCACAAAATAGGTTTGGTTATATATTACCGGTATTCAAGTTCTGTATCTTGGAAATTTAGCTGTGCTTTTATGGAAATGTTATTACGTTAATTCTGAAACTGATTCTTATTCCAGGTAAACACATTTACTTATAATATCTTGTAGAAAATATGCACCGTGTTGCAGTCTTGTCAACTCTTGCTCACTTTAAAATCTTTGAAAACCTACAGCACTGAAACATACTTAGTGATTTCAAACTTCTGTGCTTTTGCTAGTAAGCAACCTGACATTAAAGGCAATAAATCACTGCTCCACTAGATACAATTGAATCAATTTTTTTGTATTTACAGAATGGTCTGTATGTATTGTTTGCTGGTACTGCAATAGTTGTTGCACAACGCATTCGCATGGTAAGCACTAAACAGATATTTATGATATCAGAAAACGTATGGATAACTATTTGACGGAGCTTATTATTAAAGAAAGTTTAATTCTAGTAAAATTTAATTTCTTAAAAGTTTAATTTTTTGGAAAGCTAACGAAGTTTACTAAAGCTTATTTGTTTTTGGATTTGAGTGTGTGGTCTACATTTTTAATGCCGTTTTGAACTCCCCGAGCTTTTTTACCGCCTTTTGACATTTTGTTTTCATGGAGCTCTCGTAGTTCTTGTCAAATTTAAAGTGTAAGTAAAATAAATTACATTTACGTGCTTATTCTCCTCTGTAAATTTTATACTTCATGGGTTATGGCATTTGCGTATCGTAACCAAAATCAAGCAATTGTGATATACCTGTTCTTAGTTCAGTGAATTCAAAACTGCCTCTGAAATTCCTATCAAGTTCATAGACAAGCGTCTATCCATCCGTGCTCGTGTGTTGGAAACTACGGATTCTGGCAATCTTTATGTGAAACATATTCCTATTGCGAAAATTCCATGGTTTAAGAAAGCGGAGGCCGGTAAGCATTTTTAAAACACGTTAAATAAGGTCCATAATGATAGCGTTTGCTTAAGCAATTGCTATTAACAGTGGTGTCATATATCTTAATACAATGCATCGCTGCTAACTGTCTTGTCCATATATAAACTTGTGTTACTTGATTTTGAAAGGGTCATATATACTTGATTGGCGTTACGCTAAATGTGAATCGCTTTCCTTGGGTATAATATGCGTACTACATTTAGAAATGCTGGACCGAAAAGACAATCTAGTTGTGCAACACCGACCAACCCATGCGTTGTTCTTTGCTGCAACACTGCTATTTGCATAATGTGTGGTACAAAATAATGTGCTTGGCTCGAGAATCAAAAATACGATGGTAGTACATAGCAAGGAGTTTTAAACGAAGTATTTTTGGCAGATAACAAAAGCAAAGGAATATTAGTTAAATTGATTGGACTCCAGACCTCGGCTTCGCAACAACCTGAACTTGTAGAAAAATTAAATAAACTAAAAGGAAAAAAGGTGTGGATGCAGCTACTACATAGAGATTATGATGACAAACAAGTGGAAGAAAATCTGTTAGTTCATTGTTTGGTATCAAGACAATGGGTGAGAAAATTCTGCAGCATCAGTATATACATATTTAGCATACAAGTTTGCACTCGTTTCTGCTTTTATCTCCCAACTACACAAGCTAGAACTCCACTAGTTTTCTATCTCTGACATTGTTTTTCAACAGTACCCACATGCTTAGCTTACTTTACAGTAGGGTAAGGAGATCTAAAACTGCATTATCTTTCTGAGGCTTTAGTTCCGGGTTTACTAGTCTTAACTTGACCATGTGACTATAGATGTTGTAAGTGATACCGCCGCAAATGTTTCTATAAGTGACTCGCTGCCGTAAAAGGGTCGCGAGGTAAAATCTCTACTGCTTACCTATGCAAATACAATAAGAAGCTACCTATGTCAATTGTTGTACAATTTTTCAGGTATTTCTCAACTTTTATGTGAATTATCGGTTACTGCGGTTGGGTTTGGCTCAAGTGAGTCCTCTTCCTGACGGTTTCCAAAACCAAGCGTTGACTAATCGTTTGTTTAAAGCTCAAAAGAGAGCGATATTTTGGAAACGTGGAATTTGGAAAAAGACGAAATAACGCGATTTTACTTTGCTGACCACTGTGTTTTTTCTTGCCGAACATTGGTGCGTTTGTAATATCCGTTACAGTGTTTTTAAATCGCTTGTTCACAAAGAATTATTGCGTTGAAGCTGACGTTGCTATAAGCTCTGGCGTTTATGCGCTGAACATGAGCTTAGCTGGCACGATTAATTGCTATCTATTCTCACCAAACACGACTGATAAACTCGTGTGCCAAAAGCATTAAAAAAAATACTTAAAGTTCTACCAGTTTCTCTTAATTAAAACTATCACACCGTGCGACCAAACAAGAACACAAGACATTATGAGTAATAATATACTATTAAATAGAAAAAGCATTTCAAGCGTGAAACAAAGAAAACAAATAGGCCAAATCCAGGATTAGAATTTCTTGAGCTAAAATCATCCCGATGAAATGTAAAGCAACACCGCGAATATACAATGGTAAAACTTAAGCTTAGCTAATACTTTCCACAACTTTCTGAGCCGCATCACCAAACTCATCAGCAGAAGTGATCGGTAATCCACTGTCCTTTAAGATTTGTTTTGCTTCCGTAACGTTCATTCCTAATAATAAACGACAGTGGAAATTTACATTAAATAAGCACAAATTAATCAATTAGGCTGTTTTCATAGTGTATGATGGGTAGAAATAAATTACAACAAAAATGAGCTCAAATTTTATAACCTCGGTTCCTCCTAAATGATATTTAAACTAGGCGAATTTGCCTAAAATAATGCATTTTTCAACGAACAGTTATGATGATTCAAGCTATTGACGAAGAAGCACATGTGGAAGATTTATTTCTTGCCATTGCGTTCTATGTTTTCGGAAGAATTCTTTAAAACTTAAGCTCAACTAAAGTTGCTGCAACTCCTCGTTGTAGCAAGGCTATCGATGCAATAATTGTCCTAAGAAACTTTATTTCCATCGTTAACAACACAAATTTTAACCTTACCTTCTAACCGAACAACCAATGGAACTTTAATATTTAATTCTTTTCCAGCTTTAACAATTCCATTTGCGACAATTTTGCAATCGACGATTCCGCCAAATATATTCACTAAAATGGCTTTGACCTAGAAAAGACAAACTCACGAATCAACTATCCTACAGTCAAATCTGGATACTATGCCACCCATTGGGACCGAGGTAAAGTGGCATAGTAACGAAAGTTTTTTTTAACAAAAAATAAACGAAACGGTAAACGGCTACAAAATAGGTATGTACTGATTGTACTCAGTAGAAGTATTCGCATTAAGGCATCTAACTCAAGCCAAAACCCTGACGAATCGTCAGCTGGCGGATGTTTTTTCGGCGACATCAATGATCTCCTTCTCTTTCAATGTAAAGTCAGTTCGCTTGCGCTTCTGAGTTGACGCTTTGGGTAAAATTCCAATTTAAAACGAAATTTTGACTTCGGAAATGCCGAAATTATGCAGCACAGTACAAAAACTAAACGTGGCGTACAGTTATTGTCACGTCACAAGGGTCTTTTTACTGAACATTCACAAATCTCATGTGGCATAGTATCGATATTAAGGGGTGGCATAATAACTTTACTGTTGAATTTCGTTGGGGACGATCAAAAGCGGCATAGTGCCGAGAGTGGCATCGCAGCGGAATGGCATAATATCGAGATTTGACTAGTAAATTCAGAAAATGCACTATACCAAAGACAACAAAAACAACAGTCAAGGCTCTATTTCTCCTTTCCATAAATTTTTCGCATCAAGATAAAGCTGTGGTGAAGTGGTAGCACCCTTACGATTCTGAGACATTCCAAGGAGTAAAAGAGACCGGCAAGAATGTCATCTCCCCCACGTACGAGTAAACACATCACAATATTTGCAGTACCGGTACATGTCTTCGTGTAGAGGACCAACAGCTTGCTGCCACAAATGTATCAAATTTAAAAACTTTGAAATTCTGTAATAACATCATACATTTTCATCTGCAGTGATTATTTTGAAAGCATGAAAGACTTGATGTTCTTGAACTCCTCCACCGAGGTCCAGGAAGTTTGCTGGAGTACCTCCACAGTGTTTGATTATATCCATGGTAGCCATTGCCAAACCAGCTCCATTAACTTAAAATCAAATCTTCATTATACTCGCGGTATTACGCCGAAGCGTGTAACAAGCGACGGGGCAACCTCCGCGGCTTAGCGCTGATTTGAACGGCCCGGGAATCGAAACTCAGGCCTCCCGCACCGATGGCGATGTACGTATTAACTGCGCTAACTAGCCTTGGCAGAAAATAGTTTAATGCATCAACTCCATGTGACGACACTAATGTTCAGATGACCTTCGTTTTTGAATTACCGTCACAAAAACAGCAAATTTTGGTATTTCATAGGCGACATTACATTACTAAATGTAAAGGTACATGCCAGCATGCCACGCCTGCTTTCATTAGGCTGCGGCAACTCTTAAGTTTTACCACATGGAGAAGTTTTAGCGTTAAGAAGATAAAAGCTGCAGGATTATTTATTGCAAAGATTATTAAAATACGTAGACTAAAGCAAACTATCCTTGTTTGAGAAACATAAGTTGGAAAGTCTGTGGTAGTTTTCGGTGAGCCAACATTAAAAAGTAGGCCAAACGTATGCAAGTAACGGTAAGTAGTTCATGTAGCTTAACTAACAAGCTTTTACAAACTTCGCCAGATGGACATTACCTAAACAGCCAATATTTCCATCCATGGCTATGTAACTAAGTCCGTTTGCAGTGGCATCTACTTCCTTAGGGTCGCTTTCACTTTTATCGTCCATTGCAAAAATTTCCGATTGGCGGAATTCAGCATTGTCGTCAAAATTTACTTTGGCGTCGAAGCAAACCACTGCACAAAGAAAACAGTGTTATTACAACATATCCACCACTTTTCCTATTCAGTACATGGAGCTTACACTTAGCGGCCGTGCCCACTTTGCAAGAAGATGAACAGACACTTGATTTAAATAAATAGACCGCAAAAACTATGCCATACTGTCTGATAATGCGATAAACAATTGAAGTAAGCTTGGCTTAGCTAGGTAACACAGAATTATAAATGAAATCTGATATTCATATCTTGATGCCACAGTAGCATTGGCGATCAACATTCACAACACTAAGGTGGAGTGAAAAAAACTTTTTGTCGAATTTCAAAAACATACACCTCTTTAAAACCTGACAGATTGGCTAAAAACACCAAAAAAATTGAAATTGAGGAGTTGCTCTTTCATTTGGCCTGGCAACCCGTCACCAAGTGGTGGCCGATGTCAAAAATTTTTAAAATAGCGATAACTCCTAAACCAATCATGGCAGAAGCTTCATTTTGGGCTTAAAAGACTCGGAGTATACATGTTTATATCCGTTCTAAGAGAACATTTTACGGAAAAGACACAAAAAGAGAAGTTATAGCTAAAAAACTATATTTTTGTTGTTTTGCAATACACTGTAGCTATTCATGTAATATTTTTTAGATTTCTCTTTCTAAACTAGGGTTGTGCTGGGGAAAAGATCATTTAAAAATGTCATTTTAGCCCAGTGGTTCAAAAGAGGGGTCCACAGCCCCTTTGAGTCCGTGAAATGGTTGCAGCGGGTCCACAGCCAGGTTTTTAAATGTAAGCATGAATATGCTAAAATGTTGATGAGAGTCAGTTAGGGTCCGTGGTTAAAACTAGTACCATCTTGATCCTTGAGTGTAAGTTTCTAACAGGGCTTTAGAGCAGGCACAAATTTGCAACTGATCCGGCCCCAGCTCCGGAGCTCTCTTCTGTCACAAAACAGCTCCAGCTCTGACTTTGGTGCTCCCTGATATCACCGCTCCAGCTCCAGATCTAGCTCCATCAGTTGAAAATATTAAGTTTAAGCATATTTAGGCAATTTAAAGTTTCGAGTTTCTAAATTTCCACCCCTTTAATCACGTAACTCAATAAATTCAAAACATTAATTGCAACAACAATTCACAATCTTGAATGCAAAGTATTAAATTATATGAAATGCTCCAATAACAGTAGCATCCCAGAAATTGGTCGAAGCCAACGCTAAGTTTCAAACAACTGGCTCCAGCTCCACTTGAGTTTGAAAAATAGCTCCAGCTCCTCTTGAAAAAACCTAGCTCCGGGGCGCATATTTTGAAATGGTTCTACAGAAAACGTTTTGTTTAACCAATACGTTGAGAATAAAATTAAAACGTAGACCAGCATCGAAACCCGACCTCATGCGCAGAAGTCCAGCATACTGACCGATACACCACGCCGCTGTAGCAGATTGCAGTGCAATTTTTCTATTTAGAGTCATTTCGATCGAGCCGTATCTTTTTCTCTAGAACCATTCCGAAATATGCCTCCGGGGCTCCGGCTCCTATAAAATCGTGGTTTCCAATGAAGCTAACCTAGCTGCAGAAACCGAGTCGTTTAATGAAACCTGAAAAAATGCGCTTCCTTGTGATCCTGCTGACAAGTCTTGAAAAGCCGTTGATGCAGTGGTATCTTTTGATTTTACTTTTCGAATGAGTAATTGCTCGGGATGGCTTAGGGCCTCAACCACATTATGAACTTGCAATACGAGCATGTATTTCATCTAATGATCTTTGTAAAAACCATAATCGGATTCAGTCGATCTAAACTGATGATGGTCTTCCAATGTTTTGAATTTGTTAAGTTTTGTGATTAAAAAAGTGGAAATTTAGAAACTCGAAACTTCAAATTGCACAAATATGCTTAAACTTGAAATTTTCAACCGATGGAGCTAGGTCCGAAGCTGGAGCTGTTTTATGACAGAAGAGAGCTCCGGAGCTGGGGCCGGATCAAATGCGAATTTGTGCCAGCTCCAAAGCCCTGATAGAAACTTACATTCAAGAATCAAGATGGTACTTGTTTTAACCACGGACCCTAACTGACTCTTATCAACATTTCGGCAAATTCATGCTTACATTTAAAAACCTGGCTGTGGACCCTCTTTTGAACCACTGGGCTAAAATGACATTTTTAAATGATCTTTTCCCCAGCACAACCCTAGTTTAGAAAGAGAAATCTAAAAAATATTACATGAATAGCTACAGTGTATTGCAAAACAACAAAAATATAGTTTTTTAGCTATAACTTTTCTTTTTGTGTCTTTTCCGTAAAATGTTCTCTTAGAACAGATATAAACATGTATACTCCGAGTCTTTTAAGCCCAAAATGAAGCTTCTGCCATGATTGGTTTAGGAGTTATCGCTATTTTAAAAATTTTTGACATCGGCCACCACTTGGTGGCGGGTTGCCAGGCCAAATGAAAGAGCAACTCCTCAATTTCAATTTTTTTGGTGTTTTTAGCCAATCTGTCAGGTTTTAAGAGGGGTATGTTTTTGAAATTCGACAAAAAGTTTTTTTCACTCCATCATATCACAACATTTGCAACGAAATCGCCATTAAGTTATCTCATCGTAAGTGTACAATGATACAGACAAGAAGACATTACCATCTCCATTAGGAGTTTCACCCAAGGGATTGATTTCAACTTGCGTCGCATCAACGTTTATAAACAATTTGTACAGTTTCTTGATTTGATTGGCTGCTTTCTCGGCCAGCTTTCCTTCAAACCGAAGATTTTCAGCCATATTTAAAGCTTGAGAATCTTGGATGCCCTTTTCGATATCAATTGGTTCCTGCAACAAAAAGTGTTTTTATATTATGTATGTTTCAGAAAGTAGTTAAAGATAGTGAAGAGTTTTGACGGTTATCGTAAAGGTTGGTTAAGACTTAAGCCACACTGAATTCATTCAAATAAATTGTTGTGGCTGACGAAAACATGCGTCTCTCAGATTGTATGGTTAGCTCCAACTTAGTAATACGACATGCGTCGGATGAGCACGTGAAATGAATCTAATTAAACGTATCAAATGTTTACAAAACGCTGATTTGCTTTGAACCAAACTATTGAAAAGATACTAATTTAACAACAATAAGATTAAAACCAATGCTGAATGGGATGGGAAGTCATAACGACTTCGACGTGTTGGGTCGGAGCATAGAACTTCCTCCATTACCAACAGTTGCACATAACTCCAGCAATAAGGTAACCATAGACCGAGACAGCGCTGATTCGGGCTGTTAGCCTTCATCAGCCGTCCTCAGGTAAAAGGTTCATTCATCCTTCAGAATGCTTAACCTTGATCAGCCAAACATCCCTCTGGATTTTTATACCCCAAAAGAATGATCAAAGTCAAGCATTCTAAAGGATGAGCGTACCTTTCACCTGAGGGCTAACAGTTCGAAACAGCGCTGTCCCGCTCTATGATTACCCTATAGCTGGAGTTGTGTTGCAACTGTTGGTGATGGATGTAGTTTTTTCATCCGCTTACCAACACGTGAAAGTCGACCCAACACGTGGAAGTCCTACCCAACACGTGGAAGTCGTTCGTTTTGTTGTTTGTACCTTGGCCATATTGGGGAAATTTGATTGGACTGGTATTACAACTTTGTTACGTACCACAAAGGCTAAATTTTTTTTAGGGTATACAAATCCGGAGGGGTGTTTCAGTAATCAAGGTCAAGCGTTCTGAAGGATGAGTGTACCTATTACCTGAGAGCGGCTGATGAGAGCTAACAGCCCGAAACAGCGCTGTCTCGGTCTATGGATATTATAAGATAACATTAAGATTACGTAAAGATTTCTGCAAGAGCATGGTTTAGCAGAGTTACTGCAAATACTCGCTTCAGTTTCATACCGGTACTTCAGATTCACGTTGAAGCTAATTCGTTAACTTGTTCTCATTTACAAAACTAAATTAGGTTGTGTTAACAAATATTCAAATCTGCATTTCACAATTTGTTTCGCCAAAGTACATCTTAAAAAAAAACTGTTTTTAAGATCTTACTTTGAATATTAATTCTGGAGTTGTTTCTGCAACTTCTTCTATATCCATACCCCCAGCAGGACTTCCCACCATCACCGGCCCATTGTGTTCACGATCCATTAAAATAGCGAAGTAAGTCTCACGAGATATATCCAGTGCTTCAGCAACCATAATCTGAATGGTTTGTCATAAACATGAATTTACATAATAGTTACACAAGCAATGGTTGCTTCTGCTTTTCTGCAATCTACAGTCTACAGCGTATTGCACAAATCGCTTTCACCTAAGAAAGCTTCTACTGCTTGTGAGAGACGACAAAATAAACCGATCTTGATTATGAACACGCGACTAAAACGCAAGTATAGGTGTGATCTGATCGCATGGCTAGACCCCGCTTTTATTTTTAAAATGCCAAACAATTTAACCGCAAAAATATAACAAGATGGGTAGAAACATCATAATAAATTCATCAAAAAAATGATGCACAAACAAGTACAGAATATGCTTAAAAATCCAGCAATTATACGCAAATGTTCCAGAAGAATTCTAGTCATGTGCCAACTGCCATGCAAATCGTTAGCCCCACTAGAAGTTATCACTACACTTCTATCTAGCTTACCTTATACTTACTGTATATTTATGCATACGCAAAATCAAGTGAGATTTAAAACCAGTTTGAAAATGCATGTATATACTGTTATATCGAAATCAGTCCAAAAAACACGTATTTTGTTCTTAACAAAACAAGTACAACAACAATCAAGTCGATGTGCTGCGTAAATCAACCTTTAAAAGTTTTAAATAGCTTAAAACTCACTCACATTATTCACTTTAACGCCAGAGGCAGGTGTTTGTTTGGTAATGAGGTTATGACCAATCATATCTTTACATAACTTGGACACATAATCTGGATCCTTGGTTAAATGCACTCCGCCTTTCAGTCCACTGCTAAAATGGCCCTTTCCACGTCCACCAGCTAATATCATCGCCTTGATTACTAGTTCCTGGGCATTGGTATCAACTAAAATGCAAAATTAAAGGGTCCAGCACTGTATCAAAATATAATTGATGCCATTCGCTATTTGTATTCCTCCACAACACGTATAAAAAAAAATGGTAACGCATATCACCCGTTATGTGGTAAGAGTATGCAAGTGCTTAACAAATATTCATAATACAGCTATGTCAAAAAAAAGCAAAACAAACGATCTATTACATACTGTAAACTACACGAATTGGTGTTGATTCTGCTTTTACTGTACAGATTAGCATACTTACGTAAATCCTGAGCTGCAGTTTTTGCAGCTTCAGGTGTGTTGACTAAATGAAATCTCTGTACATTTACATCATAATCCTTCATTAACTTTTTGCTTTGATGTTCTTGTAAATTCAACCATCGTTTGCAGACAACAAAACCACAACTCTGAAAACAATTTGAGCTAAGCTTACATTTGCATCAAAAATCATTATAAAAACACGAATAAAGCAATAAGTGGTTCACCACGAGTTCGTTCTAATCTAGTCATACATACATAAGCAACCAGACACCAAATATCACAGTTTCTTAAAAGTGTTGGTGTATCAAATCGTAAATCATTGGCGCCGACTTACTCGTAAAACATGGGGAGGTTTTGTGCGAGCACAAGCAAAGTAACAAGATGACGAAAAATATGCATTACTGTGCTGCTCACCCCGAAGAATGCGCAGGTTTTATAGACGCATTAAACTTTAGCTTGCAAATGCGTTGAGTACGAGTGCCGATAAGTCTTTTATCCTGGGTAGCACTTTAGCTTTCAATCAGCGAGTTTTTTAAAGAGGTGTGCTTCGTCAAGTAACAACACGAAAGAGTAATTCGCCGCTGGCACACTTACAGTCAAACCTAAATCATCAAAATGTTTTCGCTCACGATGGAAAAAAGGTCTTCAAAGAAACCTACCGGTAGTATTTCCTGTTTTTCGATCTGTTCCGCTACCTCTACATAAAACGCGTGTTTTCATGGTCTGACATTCCAAGTTGTTTTTGGGGATTGGAATTAGCAATTGATATTTTTGCTTTCTCGTCTTTAATTGATACGTTTCATTTGATTTGCCTATTTTCATTATATTGTAATTTAGGAAAACCATTGTGCCATGCAAAGCATTTCTTAAACTCTTGTTTTTTGCGATCAGCATCTAATTTAACTGGAGACGAGCAAGTAAGCAAGTTACCGTAACAATTCCTAAGATTTTAGAAGTATCACATTTCTCGTATGTTATTTTCATTTCAACGCAACAAAAAGCACTTTTTCAAATAAACGATAGCAACGCGTTTTAGGCTTGCTCATGGCAAATGAACGCAAACAAAATTATGAAAAAATTTTAAAGATATGACACATTGAAATGGCAAGTAATTACGCTCAGCATTAGGTGTACACAGGGGGCTCGGCTTTAATGCTCACGCCCTTCCCTTTGAATACATGCCAAAAACCTTTATCGCTTAGACTCTACAAGAAAAAATTGTACGTTAACGTGGAAAAAAAATGTTCACGCCTCTCCCCCTTGAAAACTTCTGCGTACGCCCCTGCTTAGCGTATTTGATATACGATATTTCAAGGTTAACAAAATTGCTCATTATTATTTCCTGTGTTTGAAATTGCTAATATTGCTCAGTATTATGAAACAGTTTTTCTGCCAGTGTTTCTTCGCATTTTACAATTCTCATGTTATCTGCAGTGTTATTATATCTTATCAGCGCTACTTAAGCAGGATGCTGAAACCAAAGTGTTTAACGCTGTGCAAATGCGCTTATACACGTGTGCTTGCACCATCACGTAAATTAACCTGCACACGCTAAAATGCATTTGCGCATGCTTCTAGTTGTAGTATTCTTGCGTGAGTACGTCTTTGAACGGTATGCTTTTTGATGTTGATACGCAAGTACCAGTAACAATGCAAAATGCTCCTTCAAATATCAGGATAGTTTTAAACAACACAAACAGCGGGTTTTAGATTTTAATACTTCATGAACAAGGTATCATTTTTTAACATTTAAATGGGAGAGATTTTTACAGGGAGGTGTCTCACCATGCAGCGAGCTATGGGGAAGTTAAACCTCCCCATCTCCCCGCAAGTCTATACCAGAGTCATAAATATATAGTACTTCGAATAGAGAGTTTATGTTATTATAGCTATTAGCACCAATGCAACCACGAATCTTTAACATTACTGCTACAACATGGGTAAAAAATTTGAGAAAAATGAGAAATTTTGGATGTATTTTTTTTGAGATTGCCTACAATAATACCGTATTTATTCGATTATAACGCGCAAAATTTTGAACTGATTTTTAGGCAAAAATCAATGCTGCGCGTTATACACGAGGTCTGAGAAATGCGGTATTGAAAATGTGGTTTTTAACATCTGAAACGTGCGTGCGCTCGCAAAGTTTTTTAAAGACGGGCATTAGCAATAGAATGGATGGTACAGAAGACGACCTGTTGTGGGATTCCAAATCGGGGTCAGAAGAAGAGGTTGAAAGTGATGTTCCCGCCGATTGGGACACTGATTTAGACATAACCCAAACAGAAATCGAACAGTTGTTTGATGAATCAGAGACTGAATCCGATTTTGAAGGGTTTTGAATTACTGTATGCTTTTAATAAATTTTTGTTCATGCTGTGAGTTGTTACCTTATGTGCTTACCAGTAGTTAGTAGAGAAAAAATATAAAAAGAATTTTATACCAATTTTCATTCAAAATTTAAGGGTGCGCGTTATAATTGAATAAATACGGTAATGACTTTTGGCCAAATTTGAATCAAAATATCAATTCTAACACCTTTTTCAAAAATTTTTCAGAAAATGATTTGCAAAAGACTGAATAAGCTTTTTGGAAAAAATGATACAATTTGCGAGGAATAGTTTGGATTTAGAAGCAAACATTCTACATCACTTGCAATGGCCAATCTTGTACGTGAAATACAAAGAAATAGGGATAACTATCAATACTCATGTGCAATTATGCTGGATTTGTCAAAAGCTTTTGACACTGTGAATCATAGCATTCCGATAAACAAACTGGAAAAGTATGGAGTAAGAGGAAACACCAATAAACTGATGAAGTCATATCTTAGTAACTGCACGCAAATACTGAACACTAATAATGCATATTCTGGCGAACTAAACCTATTGTGTGGCCTACCCCAAGGATCAATATTAGGATCGTTATTATTTTTTCGTTACATTAACAATCTTCCGAAAGCATCCAAGTTTATGACAAGACTTTTTGCTGATGACACAGCACTAATATTATCTGATTCCAACATAAATTCTCTGAATGAACAAGAAATTCTGAGTTTGCAAAGATTGAACAATGGCTCATCTCAAACAAATTATCACTAAACTTTTCTAAAACTACATTTCCGCTGATATCACCTTCGCACAAACCAACAAAACCTGATAAATTTCACATTAGTATTGGAGGTTGCAATATTGAAAGGTGTCAGTCAATAAAATATCGAGGAGTTCAGATTGATGAGCTATTATCGTGGAAAACTCACATAGAATTCATTAAAGGGAAACTATTTAGATCTTTGGGAATTTTAGGAAAACTCAGTCATTATTTTAACCAAAAAGAGCTCATCAAAATTCAATATGTGTTTTTTTTTAGAGGGAATTGAAACATACACAATTACACATGCGGTACTGCTGGTGCAAGTACACTATCTATTTTTTATTAAGTGAACTGGTGAAGGTAGGCACAAGAAAAAGAAAAATCAGTATCAGTTACCATTCATCCAGGATCTGTTTTATCCAGTAAGCCAGTACCAGTAGACAATTACCAGTATATACCCTGTCCACACCGCACATGTCCAACTTTAGTGAGCTTTAAGCTGTTAAACCAACGGTTCTTGGTTCTAGGCTAGTTCACGCATCACAGATCATAATTAATTACTTGATGTCATAACCACTTTTTTAACTACTGATAGTCCATGACATCAAAAAATTAATTATGGTGCAGAAGCTAGATGAAGAACCTCAGGCCTAAAGCCCAATAAAATTGGATTTCTTCTTCTTCTTTATCTTGCTATTGCGAGAAAGCGGCGGAGGCGCTATGACTAGGACGAATCCAGACTTGCTTTGGAGTTGCCTTTGTTCCCAAGTTTTCCAGTTTAAAAATATGGAAAGAGTAAATAACATGTGGACAGGGACAAAGCTGAACTAACAACGATTTTATGCACAACCCATTAACAGATTAACCAGTACACTATCCTGCTACCAGTATTTATTATCATATTTACCTGCTTAGTTACCTCTTGAAACAGTCTTTGATTGCTGCACAGTTTTGAACACAACTGCCGAAAGCTGATTAACATGATTAATTTAACTACAAAATGGGTAAGCTACTGAATTCACACAATTATCTGCATCAATGCACAGTGATGTACAGGTAGCAATTTGCTACAACCACCAGTAGAATTCAACAATGCAAAACTAGACTATAATTCAACTATAATACGGCTGAATTGAGACTGGAGACCACAGCAGGCACGAAAGACATGGCATTGAGGAAAAATCTAGAAAGCTTGCCATGCCTTCCTACTTCAAAATTTTATAAGCTAGTCTAGTCAGGCTTAGCAGCTTAGTCCACACCTTTAGGGTGTTCTGTATTTTGTATAGGCCAATCTTTTTGCATTAGCATGCAAGCAAAAATTCCTGCATTGCACTTACATAATATTTGGCTCAGCTGGCTGGCTTCGACTGGTTGCCTTTTTTCATACCAGACCGACTCAAATGATTTTCCTGCATTGGACCTCAACACTGCTGGATTCGGATTTAAACTCAAGTCAAAAACACACTTACCCAGTACCCAACCTGCCAACGCTGACATTTAAGGGATAATTGGAAGAACAAGTCATCCAGTTTAGTAGAAACAGATTAAATGTTTGCAGGTTATAACCCACCATTTAATATTTCTCGCTACTCACCCCACTGCCCTATCTACCGTAGCCTATATGATAGACAGATTGGGGCTTGTTTGAATTAAGTCGGGGTTAGGGTTATGCCCCAACCCCGACTAACAACTCACTAGCGGTCATTGTGCTCGTGATATATCCGCTTGTTACCGGTATAAGATGCGGGCATGCGGGTTAATTGCTACTTCAAACACGCTCCACAGATGACCGGCAATTCGTACCGGTACGCGAGCTCGTTACAACGCTTTGGTTGTTCTCTCGCCGGTTTCAAGCCGATTTCAGTCAGGGCCGGTTTCAAGCCGATTTGACCGATTTTATCAAATCAGGCCCCGCACCTTGAAGGGGTCCCGCGCAAGTGGGGGTCCGTTGCTGTATTATGAGGCACAAAATAAAGGAAAGTGCCATAAGTTGAGCCAGTGCTTAATATGGACCATTTCTAGTGTCACCTAAATTAGATAAAAATAATCGGCAACTTGGTAGCTTTTAAAGTCAAGCATCTGTAAAGAAAAAACCAGGGAGAGAGATCATTGAACCTGAACCGAACTCGCACCTTTAATATTTCAAATCTGTGAACCTGAACCGAACCCGAACCTTTAAAATTTTATGCAAGTGAACCCGAACCGAACCCGAACCTATAATATTTTGTGGACATAAGCCTGAAAAGAAATCGTTTAGTAACAATGCTTGAATCTGAGCTGATTCTTAAAAAATATCAATAAAAATCTCTCGACATGTGCTGCGATGCGTAACATTCTTTCTGCTTACTTAAGAGTTTTTTCTCGTTCTTCCGGTAACTTTACAATAACCTCAACTAAATCTAGTCAGGTTTTTTATTTGTTGACGTTTCGTTGGTACTGACGACCAACATCATCAGAGCGATAAAGCGCTGACCTATTCCAACCTTTGCAACATTCTTTCTGCTTTTCAAAATTTAATGAACTTTTACATTTATATTTACCACTGCATAGTAGGAAACGTTTTTTAGGGGATTTTGTTTACCGGGCATAGCAGGCTAGGCTAACTATTTCAGAAACTTTGTTCTTCCGGTAATAGTCAAAGACGGAGGCTAACGCAAAAACTCCAACTTTTTTATTGACGTTTCGCTCAGCAATTCACGCCGAGCTTCTTCAGAATACAAGGTGCCAGGGTGGAAAATCCAGCCCTGGCAGAGAACAGCAAATAGTAGCACTTCTTAAACTGAACTGATTATGGTAAAGCAAAAAGTATGATAGAAATATTGTGAACTGTTGCGTCATAAGGACAATAACTATTAAATGACATTGAAAAGGTTGCCTAGGTATCTACTCCAAATTGACTTGAAGGTAGGATCATATGAGCCAACTTCCAGGTTACTCGGTCTGCTAAGAGGCTCACATCTGAAGTTACTCAGGTAGACATGATTTGGGCAAACGACTTGGAGAAAAGCCACAAATAAACTGCTTAGAGAATCAATTTGCCTAGACTAGGTCAAAAATACGGTACTCCACTCAAGCAAGCCCCACCTCTAGCACCCACAAGGCCATCTACCCAAATGCAGCTGCAGACGCGTTTCGACCTTTTTAGGTCTCATCAGTGCAGCATAGCAACAACCCCCCTCAAAAAAGTTAATTCCTACTTTCATTCTCCCCAAAATTTCTTGCAACCATTCCTCTGCTAAATCCCCGCTACTATCTAATTGCTAAGATCCAAACTAAATCCTTGCCACCATCCCCTCCTCCAATTTTAGACTAATTTCCTGTTACCATCTCCCCCCCAAAAAAAAACTCTCAATAAAACTAACTCCCTGCTATAATTCCGCTGAAAAAAGCCTAGTAATTTCAGGACAAGAGTAAAATCCAACATTTCATGTTTTTGAGGCTCTATGACGTAAACAGAAGCACAATTTAATTTGATCAAAAGTTACTTCCTGCTCAAAGAAAATCGGACAAGTGTTTCCAAACAAATAAGGAGCTGGGTTGGTTTCTTTTCTTCAGTAGTGAATTGCCTTACAAATCCCTTTTCACAGAAGAACGCAATAGAACTTTTCACATTGGTCTTGACAAATATTAATCGTATTCTTCAAGCTGACCCTGACCTAGCAATGTACAACATGCAAGGAACAATTTTAACGGATCATGAGACTCCAATTATCAGAAACTCAGATAGGAGTGATATCCAACTTGGCTTGAACAATAGAAAAATTTAATAATGACACCGCTTCATTGAAGATCAAGAACTCAATAGGATCGATCACTTAAAAGATGTCAAATGCTTAAAATAACATTGAAAAGGTTGCCTAGGTATCTACACCTTTGTGAGTTAACGCGATTGAATAGTGTTTTGACCACAGTGAGCTTCTGGTGTTTGGGATGATGTGATGCATAGTGCAAATATCTGTCAGTGTGAGTAGGTTTTTCGTAAATATGAGTGGTGAGTGGTATATCAGTAGTGTTACTCTCATTGCCAACTTTACTAATTGCCAAATTAACATTGCCAAATTTATATTTAACCTTAATTGATTCGGGCATGCAATTTATATTTCGTTATTTTAATGATATAAGACGAAAAATATGAAATATAAGACGGAATCGCGAAAATTATGCCGCTTCCACATCATTCAAAAAAGCATATTGCAAATAACTTATTAGATATTATACTTTATTCAATTTATTAGACACTATTTTGCAATGCTAGCTTCACATGGATGCCAAATCTCACCATAGGTCATTACTCTTCGCCTAACTTTCAGATAGTACTAACGTAAAATCGCTTTTTCTTTTATTTTTTTCAAGTTTTAAAATGCGCTAAAA
The DNA here is from genome assembly GCA_964006365.1 of Trididemnum miniatum. NCBI lineage: Eukaryota > Metazoa > Chordata > Ascidiacea > Aplousobranchia > Didemnidae > Trididemnum > Trididemnum miniatum. The sequence goes on from OZ023237.1 coordinate 13,642,290, forward strand.
GCAATACTTGATTCTTTTCCAATTATAATCATGTCACAAAATAGATGGAGTGCTGTCAGGAGCGTATTAAGGGGGGCTTTGTGCCATCCTCCCCCCTCCTCACGGTCCTTTCCTCTTGACTTTGTCTTTTAGTAAAAAATTAACAAAATAAATGGTGCCATATGACTGAAATATGCCAGACTCTTTTGATGGATTTTGTAGCTTATGGCCAGGGGCGGACCTAGGGGGGGTAGGATGAGGGGTATGCCTCCTCCAACTAGCCGTTTTGGAAATGTTTTTTATGTATACAATTTTTTCATAATTTTGAGCCTCCTCGATAGCAATAAGCATTACGCCTTAAGCACGCATAAATTGAAAATGCGCGAACAAAATACATTATACTTGGCGAAGCACTCAGAATTAGGGTCAAAAAATTAAAACAAAATTTAGCTGAAAATTATTCAAAAAGCACTAAAATAGCCATTAGATGAAGTACGTTTTCAAAAATTTTCTGGGGAAGCATGCCCCCGGACCCCCCAAAAACCTTTCTTGTTTTTCAATGAGCTTCAAATTAGTTTTGCTTAAAAAAATACGCTTGAACACAATGTGGAAAGTATGCCCCCTCTCACCCTTTAAAAATTCTTGCCATGCCACTGGGTGCTGTGTATCAACATTTTCCTAATGAAAGAAGTAAGTTTCGTAGCGAAGTTGTTGTAAAAGACTCCCAGGATTGTGACTCACTATTGTGACTCAATCATTCCTTTATACTTTTGTTTGCTTTTTGCAAATTATTATCTTTAAAAAAAAGCTTGCTAAAGCTTGATCGAGAGCTTTCAGCGTGTTGAAAAAAAAAGCTACGGTTTACGCTATCGGCTACCAACGCACTGGTCGTATTTTACTGGCAAAATTTTGGTGAATTTTTTTGGAAGGGGAAGCGCTGGAAGCGGAAGCGATAGGTGTGGAAGCGGAAGCTGTTTGCAAATATACCGCTTCCACATCCCTGACCCTATGCCGTAAAATTTTTTATACGAAAAGTTCATAGCAGTTTAAACGCATTTTTTGTAGGACGAAATGTTATTTCTATGGAAAAATTTTTAAAAACCTTCAAAGGCTATCAGACGACAGAAATCGAAGAGAAGGTGAAGATCACCTCCTCGATTGCCCGGTACTTAACTGCTGAGAAAGGCTACTTTTGATCTTCCTATTTCCATCTTTGGTCAATCCAGACCATGAGATGTTGCCCGACTGTTAAGTTTCCGTGGAGTTTTCTACTCCCCCATTCCTTTAAAAGGATCGGGTGGCATCAATCACAGAAATAATTTCGCGTTAGTTCTACAAGTGAGTTACAACTTAAGCAAGCGCACAGTAATTTATCTTTCACAGTAAAATAAAACATACATATTACACAAAGGCTGCCTAAGCAGGACTGCTAAACTCGCAACTTCGCTAAATCAGCTCAGTACTGTTATTGTTAGGAAGAGGATGTCCGCCTTTGGAGCTATTTGGCTGGGTTCGATTCTCATTCAGGTCATGCCAATGATATGCACAGCTGTGAGCTGTCGTACTTTATACGGCACTATGGGTCAGTGTGAAGACTTCAACTCAGAATGGTAAACAGAAGTGGCTGCCACTTTAAAAACCAAAAGGTGTGGCAACACTTTCTCTAACATTTATGACGCGTCTTGTGGTTATGACGTCACAATCTACTCGTAGATTTCAGCTTGTGCCTGGTGTGTTTTTCTCTCCTTGTTCATTATTACGAGAATACAGTGAAACTAGATACACGTGTCGTGATACGGCTATAGTGGTGAAACCGACGTTAAAGAGATTTGCTCTTATGGCTCAAGAAGAATAGGCAGCTACAGGGCAACAGAATGCCATAGCAGTAAAGATTCCAGATTTTTGGACAACTAACCCAGAAATTTGGTTCCATCAGGCTGAAGCGCAGTTTGCTTTGAGGCATGTAGTATCAGAGGAGACTAAATACTATTATGTGCTAGCTGCTTTGGACCAAAATACTGCTCAACGCCTATTAGATCTCTTGTCTAATCCCCCGGCTGCAAACAAGTATACGGCCATTAAGCAACGTCTTTTGAGCTCCTTCGCTTTATCTGAAACCGACAAGGCTGCCAAATTGCTTAATATGCCGCCATTAGGAGACCGCAAGCCATCTGCTTTGATGGATGAGATGCTAGTATTGCTCGGTAATCATCAGGCCTGTTTCATCTTTAAACACCTCTTTCTGCAACATTTGCCCGATGATATACGCATCACCCTAGCTAGTGAACAGACCGACGATCTTCGTAGACTAGCTCAGAAAGCCGATGCACTATGGCTTGCGCGATCGCAAACACCTGAGTTATGCAAAGTAGAGCAAGCACGTCCGCGTAAACAGCATCAAAAAATTAACAATCAGGAAGATTTCTGTTATTATCATCGCCGCTATGGCAAGAACGCTCAACAATGCCGCCCACCATGTGCCTTTCAGGGAAACGAGCAAGCCGGTCGCCTGTAGAGTCTACGGTGACCGGCGCATTGAATAGCCTATTTCATGTTTACGACAAATCTTCCCGCTGTAAATTTCTCGTTGACACCGGCGCTGAGGTCAGCGTTTTTCCGGCGACCTCACGTGACCGACGATTCGGTCGCAAAGGATTAGAATTACAGGCAGCCAATGGGAGTAGAATCAAAAGCTATGGTTCCAAACTCTTGAAAATCCGCCTTCCGTGTGGAACATTTCGATGGTCGTTTATCCTTGCTGACGTTGGACAACCTCTGTTGGGCGCACATTTTTTTAGACAACACGCTTTATTGGTAGACGTCAAGCACCAGCGTTTAGTTAATGCTCTTTCATTTACCAGTATTCCGCTCGGCCTGGATACTGTTTGTCCTCCCAATCTCAACTGCATTTCTACGACACACAATTCGTATGCTCGACTACTTGCTCTATTTCCTCAAATCACCTCGGCACAGTTTTCGCTAGATTCGATGAAGCATGGAATTGAGCATCACATACTTACGTCTGGTCCCCCTGTTCATGCTACGGCACGAAGACTTTCTCCAGCCAAATTGGAACTAGCTAAAGCGGAGTTTAATAAAATGTTACAGCTGGGTATCATTCAGCGTTCTTCTAGTCCATGGGCCTCTCCTTTCATATGGTTCCTAAAACATCAGGCGCCTGGCGTTCATGTGGCGATTATCGTCGCCTTAATGCTGCAACCTTGCAGGACCGGTACCCTATTCCTCACATCCACGACTTCTCGGCTCGACTGGAAGAAGCAAAGATTTTCTCGAAAATTGACTTGATCCGAGGATATCATCAAGTTCCTGTTGCTGAGGAAGATGTCCCCAAAACAGCAATCGTAACACCATTCGGCTTATTTGAATTTCGCCGCATGCCTTTCGGCCTAAAAAACGCGGCACAGACTTTTCAACGCTTGATAGACACGGTATGTCAGTCGTTAGATTTTGTTATGTGTACCTCGATGACATTCTGGTGGCCAGCCGGAATCAACAAGAACATTTACGACACCTCCGCTTCCTTTTTGAGAAGCTGGCTGCTTTCGGACTTGTAATTAACGTTAACAAGTGTCAAATTGGCCGCCGCCAGATTGATTTTCTCGGTCACTCCATCGACGCTCGGAGAGCCCGACCTTTGGCTACCAAAGTGGAAGCAATTCAGCAGTTTCCCACTCCAACGTAACTCAAGTCGCTTCAACAGTTTGCAGGTATGATTAACTTTTATCATCGTTTCATCCCTGCATCTTCGCGTATTATGGCACCCATTTATCAGGCTTTGAAAGAATAACCATTTAAATTTCGATGGACCGAAGAGCTCCATCTCGTATTTACCAATGCTAAGCAAGCTTTGGTTCACTCAACTCTTTTACATCATCCTCAAAAGCATGCTTCTTTGGCATTAACCGTAGATGCCTCTAGTATTGCAGTTGGAGGTGTGCTGGAACAGCTTATCGATAATGTCTGGCAACCACTAGCGTTCTTTAGCCGCCAGTTGCGCAAGCCCGAGACCAAATATAGCGCTTTTGACAGAGAACTTCTGGCTGCGTATTTAGCTGTACGACACTTTCGCTATTATTTGGATGGACGTTCATTTACGGTTTTCACGGATCACAAGCCCCTCACTTTTGCTTTCAACAAGGTTTCCGATCCATGGTCCAATCGACAGCAACGCCATCTCGCTGCAATCTCAAGAGTTTACTACCGACGTTTGTCACATCGCTGGGAAACGAAATGTAGTCGCCGACGCATTATCTCGAGCAACTCTTGGATGAGTGGTAACCAGTATCCAGCAAGAGGTAGATTACGTCGAATTAGCCAAAGATCAACAGTGCCAAGAGATCTAAGATTACCGCACTTCCATCACAGGACTTCGGTTCGAAGAGATACCTGTTGGAGCTACAATTGTTCCTCTCCTCTGCGACGTCTCTACTGGTGCGCCCCGACCGGTCGTTCCATCAGCTTGGCGTAAAAAACTTTTTGACGTAATTCATGGACTATCGCATCCGTCCATTCGAGCCACGCGACGACTGATGGCGTCTAAATTTGTTTGGCATGGTCTCCACAAGCAAGTCGGGCAATGGGCTAAGCAATGCATCTCGTGTCAAAAATCCAAAGTCCATCAACATGTTAAATCGTCGCTTCACGCATATCCTCCGCCCATTCGTCGTTTCGATCATGTTAACATTGACTTTGTTGGGCCTTTACCACCCTCTCAGGGAAATCGCTATTTGCTAACCATGGTTGATCGCTTTACCCGTGGGCCTGAAGCAGTACCTTTGGCAGACGCGACGACATTCAGTTGTGCCCGAGCTTTCCTCACGCACTGGGTTGCAAGATTTGGAGTGCCACAGGACATTTCCATTGACCGTGGTCCGCAATTTACTTCAGACTTATGGGAAGCCTTTAATCAGCTCTTGGGCATCCGCCTTTCATCGAACAACTGCTTACCATCCACAAGCTAATGGATTAGTTGAACGTTTCCATCGTCACTTAAAGAGCGCGCTCATGGCACGCCTGACTAGTTCCGAACTGGGTGGATGCCTTGCCTTGTACCCTTCTTGGAATGCGAACTGTTCCCAAAGATGATCTTCACTGCTCTTCGGCTGAGCTGGTATATGGTTCTCCCTTGATGGTACCAGGGGAGTTTGCTGGTGATTCTCCTTTGGACTGTGAACCTGGGGATTTCCTTTCTTGGCTACGTGCACGTGTCCAGACATTTCAACCCATCTCTATGTCCCGTCACTCTACTCCATTCACAGCCGTTCCTCCATCTCTTGCTACAGCTGATTTCGTTTTTATTAAAAAGGATTCCCATCGCCCTCCTTTGATCCCTCCTTATGAAGGACCCTTTCGTGTTTTGCACAGAGGCGAAAAAGTATTTGAACTAGATCTTGGCGGTCGCAAGGAGACTGTTTCCATCGACCGTCTTAAGCCTGCTTACATTGATTCGTTAAATCCGCCTGCTATGCCAACGAGAAATCGCAGTGGACGATTCAAAAAGAACTGTGCTGCGTAGTTTTACGATTCGTAGGCCTAATCATTCTTGTTATATTATTTTCTTATTGTCTTGATAGTTGCTTAGGTTTCGAACTTCATTTTATTTTTTTTACGTTCTCGGGGGAGAGCTGTGTGGCAACACTTTCTCTAACATTTATGACGCGTCTTGTGGTTATGACGTCACAATCTACTCGTAGATTTCAGCTTGTACTTGTGTTTTTCTCTCCTTGTTCATTATTACGAGAATACAGTGAAACTAGATACACGTGTCGTGATACGGCTATAAGGTCATTTTCTGTCTCTTGGCATTGGTGACTCGGTAAGTAAGTTAGAAAAGCTGACTAACAATAGTTTTCACAGCAGATACCGTAATTTTTGATATTTCCAAAAAGCACTAAAAATCGCTTAGATGCTTCTCAAAAACGTCATGATAATGTAATTTCCGGTAGGAATAGATACCCAAACATGCTTTAAAAGTTGAGCAACTAAACTCCATTGAAGACTGGATGACAAACCGAAAAATAATTTTGTCGTTTAGGACTTATAAAAGAACATAAAGTTGGAGGCAAAGTTTGCTCTTTAGCCCAAGATAACGTCGAATAAAAGACGTAATAGCCTAAATGCAAAAAGTTTTGAATAAAAAATGTCAGTGGGAGTGGAGAGTCAGGAGTCGAAAAAATTTTAACGAAGAGTCGGGAGTCGGAGTCGAAATGTTTTTAATAAAAGAGTCGGAGGTCGAAAAATTTTAGGGAGTCGGAGTCGGGAGTCGAAAAATTTTAGGGAGTCGGAGTCGGGAGTGGAGTCGTGATTAAAGACTAGCTGAGAGTCGGAGTCAGAGTCGTGCTTATTTTTGGCCGACTCGGAATCCCTGCTTTAGACCCCCCTCCAGCTTGTCATCGCAACTTTAAACAACGCGCAAGGCAATTTACTTCAGTAGCAATGGAAGTCGCTTGAAGCAGGAGCGTATCCAGAAGTTTCCTCTATGGGACGCCAAATCTTCGATACTTTTTTAGACGCGATTTCTTTCGGCGTGTGGTAACAGGAAAAATAATTTGAAGTAAAATGAAGAGTAAAAGTAGAATTCTTGTATAATAAATAAAGTATAATATAGTGTAAATAAAGTATAATTCTAGTATAATAAAGTAGAATAAGGAGTAGAATTCTATTTGAATAAGTGTGTAGTGTGTACAGTATTCTATTTAAATAAGAAGTGAGTAGAAGTAGGAGAAATTCAAACGAGGTGAACATCTGAACATGAATTCATCAAGAAAGTTGAATTTCTCTGGAATTTATGAATGTTGCTCTGCGAAAGTCACTACCAACAACTTCATTGAATACAGCTTATGCAATGAAAAATTTCATGCAGTGAATTGTTCCAAAAGTAAGGACTTGTGTAGCGCATCCTTTCTTCTGTCATTTAAGAAATCAGCCAGAAAAAGAACTGGGTTTATGTTTTTCTGTGACATATGCTATACTACAACTGAAATTAATCAAGTTAGAGCCTCTAACGACAAACTCTCTGACATACAAGACCAGCTCAAAGCTCTTCATTTGACTGTTTCCTACCTGACCGATCAAGTTGCTGCAATGCCTAAGATAAAACCTGCAGAGATACATACTACCAGCAATGCTGCTTCAAACTCAGCTAAGCCAGCGAAACAATGCTGCAATTCTCAGCAAAGCAGACCAGGCAAAGGACCACAGCAGGTCTGTATCATCTCAGCACCCAATTGAGAAACCTGTTCTAATAATTGACTCCTTTGCTTCAAAATCTGAGTCTGAATCTACAAAACTCATTGAAAAGACAGTAGTTGACAACAACATACCGATTTAAAACCACTATAAAAACAAAGAAGGAAAAACAGTTATAGTGTGCCAATCTCATGAACAAAAGAGAATGTTGAAGCAAAAAGTATTCACAGCATTACCTGAATTGAAAATGTCAGAACCAGTAAAATGCAGCAAAATGATTGCCATTGTTGGGTTCAGCAACAAGTATGACATAAACAACATTATGAAAGATCAACTTTCTCAAGTAATTCTGAAGGTATCTCCAGCTTTACGACATACTTTGTCTAACTTTGGAAACAAACTATTCATTGGAATGAGGTCATGTGTAATTTATGACAGAGCTCAAGTAGTGAGATGCTATAATTGCCAAGAATTTGGCCATATCAAACCGAACTGCCCACATAAAGCACAATGTTCGAAATGCTTCGATAGCCATGATAGTCGTGACTGTACTGAAAGTAATCCCAAGTACATCAATTGTCATAAGGCTGGAAATGAGCTAATAGATCATGCTGCTTCTTCTCTGAATTGCCCGCAGTTCAAACTAGAACTAAAAAAACTGCAAAAAAACTCCCTTTAAACCTTTTAGATTGTACAAGTCACTTCAATTTAACCTCTTCAAAACTGAAATACACATCCAGTAATAAAAATCTCACTTGTGGAGTATGGAACGTTCAATCATATCAAAACAAAGTTAACAGTGTAATGGAGCCTGTAAGTAACTGACATTGGTTGTGACATCTTGCTAGTTTGCGAAACTTGATTGACCACATTAAGAAATGACGTTACTCGCTCAATTTCGGATTTTGGTGACAATATTCATCATGAGTTCTTGCAAAAGCAGAGGAGGAGGTGTTGAAATTTTATGCCGCAATAACCTTAAGCCGGTCAAAATTAACTGTGATAACTATTCATCATTTGAACATTGTGCTCTCTACATATGCTGCTCTAAAAACACTGTTAGGTTCAATTTTATTGTTTTGTATCGCCTGCTTGATATCCTTATCAAACAATTTTTATCAGACCTTGCTTGTCTTCTTGAAACTATTTCTACTTTTCCTGGTATAGTAATTGTTGGTGGTGATGTGAACCTCCACTTAGACAAACTACTTGACAATAACACAATCAATTTTAAGAATCTTATTAAGTCATTCAATTTTAGTCAAATGGTGTCTGACCCTACTCACAAAAAAGGTCACCTACTTGATGTGGTGCTTACCAATGACTGTACATCAGTATCAAACACGAAAGTGGTAAATCTTGATATAGGTGATCATAGCCTTATCCGTTTTGATATTCCAATGCATCCTGAAATTATAAAACCGTACAAGTCTATTCAAATGCGCGACTTCAGAAGCATTGATCATGATGATTTTCTACTTGATTTGTATACACAGTTTTGCGTGAGTGATGTTCCAACAACTTTGGAAACAGCTATTGATCAGTACAACATTTCTATCCAAACTTTAATTGACAAACACGCTCCTGCAAAACTAAAGAGAATCAAAAACGTATCATCTTGCCCTTGGTTTGACCAAGAATATCTGCTGTTACGTAGAAAAAGAAGAAAAGCTGAAAGCTTCATTGCAGATTCATTTCAAATGGTCAAACCCCATGTTAAAAATTTGCTCATCTTTAGAAGTCTACATACACAAGTTAGACCTAAAAGCTTTCATAGTAAGATCAGGTCCAGACCTAAAGACATTGAGTACTGTTTTTGCTGCTAAAATAGCTCTACTGATGTGGGTAAAAAAGTCGTAATCAAGTATTCACCAATATTCATCTACAAAACTACCCCACTGCCTCAATTAGCTCATTTTCTTCTTCAGCTGGTTTATTTCCTCTCACATCTTTGTATGAAAGAATCATAGTTCAACATCTTTTATGACGTCACGCAATTAATCTTGTTTAAAATTCACACTATTGCAATATAATCTTCTTATGTCGCTACAGTATTAAGCATCCTAAAAATAATGACCAACAATAATTATCTAATTGCATTATTAAGCAAAAAACCAGTAGGCTACTCGAGTTGAAGGGGGATGCCATCCCCCCATAAAATATTTTAGCGTAAACCATTCCCTTACAAGTGTAATGACCATCCCTTCTTACGTCTGCGTGAAAAGTTGTACCATCCCCCAATAAGTGTTTTTACAACTCAAGCACTGCAAAAAACTATCTTTTATCTTGTTTTCGGAAAACCAAAGAAAAGAATCTACCGTATACAAAGAAAAGTCATTCAAAGAAAATGAAACAATTAACTCTGGAATCAAAATTAGCCCCAAACAAAAAAATAGTAAACTGCTTAAAAAAAGTAGCCCAAGAAGTCGCAAGTACTAACATTCAAGCGCAAAAACGCGTGAAATGTAGCCCAATTTGCGACTTTTTGCCCAATCTGATCGAAAGGGGAGCAAACAATGGCGTACAAGCTTTTTTATACTGCAACTAGCACGTGCGATGACGCAACAATGCTAGCCAACTACCCGGATGACGCAAGTTATTTAAGGAACAAAAAGGTGATCTATATGAACTGACAAGCTCTCAGAAGCGAAAGATAAATCAATTAAATGAATACTGTAGGCCTGCATATATTAGGGTGAAGTGAAACAAACTTTTTTTGGAAATCGAAAAACATGTAGTTCTCGAATCCGGCCAAATTGTCAAAAACCTGTTAATAATTTGTTTTTAGGGGGTTGCCCTATTTTCCAGCCTGCTACCCCCCAAAATGTTATCGCAAACAATGACGCATGGGGTAATTCACATATCTCGGTAACCACTAATCGTAGAGTAATGATATATCGCTCAAAATCTGCGGAAACGCCATGTTCCTATCTGTGCTGAAAAGAAAGTTTTCACTATTTTCATCACGAAAAAAGTTACAGCCGAAAAACAAAAATTGGGACCATTTTAGTAAAGTTTTTGGAAAATTCGCCTACGAGCAGGCACGCCGAGAGGGGGGGGGTAGAAGGGTCACTGTCCGGGGGCTCGGGAACATAGGGGAACCCGGGGTTCAGAATTGTCAGGTTTAAAATGCAAAATTCATCAGCTCAAACTACGGCCTGCGAACGCGATGATGTTTTTTTTTTTATTTCGGGCCGAAATTCGAACATCTGCGGACGCTATGACCTTTTCTTTTTTTTGCTCATCACTTGATTTTGGGCCGAAATTCAAACATCTGCGGACGCCATAGGCGCACGCAGGGGGTCCTCGGTGCCAAGGCCCCCCTATGGTCCTGAAATAAGGTGCTAAAACCTAACTTTCAATCTACAATTTCTCAAACCAATAACGGTTGCAGCCTCCTTTCACTTATTTTAGTTAAGCTTCTGCTTTTAGACATAAGCTGCGAAAATCTTTTTGCGTTGTCCACAGTGACTGCACTCACTGCATGCCCTTTTTCGATAAAGAAGTCTGCTAAAATGAGTGTTTTTCATGTGAAAACCGTAAAAGATCGTAGGCGGCTGAGGGCTTCACCCTCAGACCCCCGGTTGGGCCCCCATTTTGCTAAATCCTGGGTGCGCCACCGGCGGACGCTATGACCTTTTTTTGCTCAACACTTGATTTTGGGGCACCACTGACAAAGGGGCCCAAACGAAATTTTTGCCCCGGGGCTAGAAATTTCTCTCGGTGTCCCTGCCTACGAGTGATTGTGTACGAAGCAGAGTCATTTAATTTTGATCGGTAAAACTAATTCCTCTCATATAACTAACTCTGTATGCGATTTGATGCATCAATAAATGGACGGATGGTAACTTCCACTCTTGCTCAAATAAGATGAGTAGTAACAATTGCCTCAAATTAGCAGGACATACGCATCATGCAGAAGTCACTAAAATAAGCGTAAAGCAAATTTAGCGATTTTGGTAAGTTAATCTTAGTTTGATATGAAATTTTTTCTGAATTAAACACAAAAAAAATTGTAACATATAAAGACTGTGTGGTGTCAAAACTAACTTCACCACAAAATAATAAATGGCTGTTTTTGGCAGCCAAAAATGCTGTTAACCTCGTAAGGAATAGTTGTGACAAGTTCGAGAAGTTTGGTGCGGAGGTAAATAAAAAAGCTCAAAGCAAAGAAAACTGTTTTGAGATCAATTTGACCCACCTGGCCTATAGAAGAGGTCACACGGTTTACTAAAGCACTGTTGGAACTGCGTTGTGGTGTCGCACGTTTTCATAAGTTAGCGACATTTAATTTTTTCGTTGGATCACTCCTTCTCGTCTATGCAGATGCTTCCGCAACCAGTTTGATGTGCCGCTCGACAGATTGGCAATGAAATAGGTCAGTGGCGTACGCAGGATTTTTCAATGGAGGGAGGTTTCAGTGACGTCACATCGTGATGGCGTAAGTTTCAGTGACGTCACTGCTATTATAATGCCATAACGAAGAAAACAATCCAGATATTTCATTCACACTTTTGCTTGATTCTTTGCGCTTCATTTAGGAGCGAAAAGGTTTCACAAAAACTCAAGCTGTCAATTCGTGGTTAAAAATTTACCAAAAAATTTTATTCGACTTCATTTTTGGGCCATAGGAAGGTTAACTGACTAAAGTAAGCTAGCTTTCCCAACGTCACAAACAGGATGTAGCCAGGGGGTAAAACAGGCAGTTGCTTCCCTCCAAAAAAATCTTTTCAAGAACCAACTTTAATATAAACAACACATGTAAACCTTAATAAAAACATTTAATATGCTCTTATTATAAAAGGGGCAGTTTTCCCTGTCTTGAAAACTGAAGACAGGGAAGTATGAGCAAAAACTGCCCTTCCTACCGAAACATTTTTCAATTACAATAAATTACGCGCAAGAGGAATCTCTAATCATGTGATTAAGGTCAAAAACAGCGTCGATAATATCTAAGTATTTTTCACTCAAATCAGAACAGAACGTTTATTTACATCAACACATACGCTGCTTAATACTCGCTTGTACACAGAAAAAATCATACAGTTTGAAATTGGTGGTTAAGTGATGAAGGGGTAGGAAGGGACTTTAGTCATTTAATCTCTACCCCATTATAAGGATTAACAAAAAGGTTTCAAAATAGCGACCAATAAACAGTATAGGTTCAAAGTAGTAAACAGCTTCACAACAAAAGAGTTATTGATATCCTAGTATGAAGAATAACCGATCATCTTATTTTAAAGTAAATAAATCAGTAAATAAAAATTGTTAAATTATTGTGCTTTAAGCAAAATAAAAATTCAAAACTTACGATCAAAATGCAAAAAAATTCGAAGTCTTAGTGCTCAAGTAGAAGTATACTCTGAAACTTATGGTGTGGAGTAAGCACAGAGAAATTGCTGCGTGACTAATCTACTGAATTTATGTAGCCTAGCTTCAGATTTGATGTTATTTGAAAGCTCATTCCAGACTTTTGACCCATTTACAAGAAGCCCATTAGAACACTGGGAAGTTAAGGTATTAGACAAAAAATAATTGTTATTTTTAGCTTGTCGAGTATGATAATTGTGCGATGCAGTCACATGCAGTACCGAAACTAGCGCCCCCCGAACCCCCCAACCGGGGGGCCCCGCACAAAACGGGGGCCCCGTAAATAGTCAGTACGTAGTACTATTTACTCAATGTATGATAAAGGTGCCTTAAATAAGCCTATTCTAAGATTCAATATATTTTTTGTCTTAATTCGCGCGATGTGGGGCCCCCATACCATACTTATGCTTTTGGCCATAGGGGGCCCCTGAAAATTTTTCGAAAAATAGCAGTCGCAAAACTAGCGAACAAACGTTTAGTAGCATACCAAAGGCCCCTCATCCTCAAGTGAAAGGCGCAAAAATAAGCCTTAAAAACGTTTTTTCTTGGCATAGGTAGCGAAAAGTCAGAGTAGGGTTTGCTTGCAGCATTATTTTTGTGGGTTTGGAAGGGACCTAGTAAAACAGACTACTAAACCTTGTTAAGACTGAGGAATTTTAAAGGCTCAAAACGCACAAAAAGCCTCCAAAATAAGGTCAAATTCCGCAAAATTTTCTGGGGGGCATGCCCCCAGACCCCCTAGCTTGGCATTGCTCCTTCGGGGCTCGCTCTTTTGCATCACCATCATAGAAAAAATTTTTAGGGGGCCCCAACAGATGATTTCGGGGGAGGGGGACCACATTGCCTAGTTTCGACCCTGGTCACAAGAGTAATATTTTCAACATGTGCATTGTTCGAGCTCATTTTATGACGTAATTTAAACATAAACTTTTCCAAATTTAATCCAAATAAATCATTAATCATTAAAACGCCAGCATTATGATATAACTGATTGATTGAAATTTGCAAGGGACAAATTAATGTTTCGACTATAACCAAATTCTCGTCAGCCTTGCTACGCACAGCAAATCCAGGCTAAACTCATTCCAGACTGTAAAGACTCTTTTAAAGATGATTTAAACAGACTGTAAAGATGATTGATTGAAGTTTCGTATGGCAATCCTGTCACACTACGAATAGTTTTATTGTCTAATTTGTTTAACTTGTTTAGAGATGATTTATTAGCAGAACCCCATAAGATAATGCCACATATTGCAACTTGCTCTTAACAAGGGCATGATGGACCATGCGAAGTGTATCCATGGACATGTATTTCGTTAATCTCTACAATACTCCAGATGCTTTAGTTAATGAAGTCATAGTGTGCTCAATTTGGGGCTTCCAATTTAGATCCATATCACAGCGTCGATATCATGTGATACTATCAAGCACATAATCGGGGTGTCTGGGAAACACAGCACTCCAGCTCCTGAGACAGTTACGGTGCGTAAAAACGATTTTGCCTTAAAAACAAGAAAGGTTTCACTTTTTCTGCAATCGTTAACGTCAAGCGCAGCGCACAAGCAAAGTTTGACTATTAGTAGGCCTATTATTGCATCTCAAGGAAACTTTTTTAAGATTTTATAAGCAAGTTGGATGGCACAGAAAAACAGGAGAGCAATTTCGGCAATCTCTGTATGAAAAAAGGCGGTTCGTTCCAAAAAGAGAGGTTTTTATTTCTTTTAAAATCTTCAATGGGGGGGGGAGGTTTGACCCCCGAAACCCCCCCGTGCGTACCGTACGCCACTGAGATAGGTAGTGTAATACCAGAGGTTTCTTCAGACATTCTTCTATTTCTGTATCTGTGAGGCTTGCAATTGCTTGAGCTTGTTGCTAGTAAGAATCGAAATTGGCTAATTCGTAGTAAGCGTTTACTTCCAAGTTCAGAGTTGGTACATCGAATAATCGAATCAAACTGTTATTCAGTGCAGGTAGGCAGTCTTGTTTCCGACGTAGGCTACTAGCACTTTCGCCACTCCAACATTTCTTACGTTTTCAAAATCATCCCTTACCATCGCAATCAAAACATTTATTTGGTGTGCAAAATAACCGTTCGTTGCATCGCACTCAAAGCAATTTCTTAAACACATTTGTTTAAAAAATTCCTAATTCTCTGAACTAACTTGAAAAAGTTGCTGAATCAATGGGTTACTTGATTATGTGACGATGTTAGGGGATGATAATGCAAACGTAAGAAAGGTAGAAGTGGCGAAAGCGCTAGCACCTCGGAAACAAGTTGCTGAAGAAAAAACAAATAACGATGACTGCCCCATGCACTAAACAGCAGTTTGATTCGCTTGTTCGATGTACCAACTCTGAACTTGGAAGCAAATGCTTACCACGAATTAGCCAATTTCGATTCTTACCAGCAACAACTTCAAGCAATTGCAAGCCTTACTGATACAGAAATAGAGGAATGTCTAAAGAAACCTCTGGTATTACACTACCCATCTCATTGCCAATCTGTAAAGCGTCGTATCAAACTGGTTGCGGAAGCATCTGCACAATGATAGAGAAGAAAGAGTGATTCAACAAAAAAATTTTATCTTGCTAAGTTACGAAAACATTTGACACCAAAAAGCAATTCAAATAAAATGTTTTAGTTGCCCACCGTGTGACCTCTCCTATTGGCCAGGTGGGTTAAAATCGATCTCAAAACAGTTGTTTTTGTTCTGAGCTATTAAATTACCGCCCCAAACTTCTCGAACTAATCAAAATTATTCCTTATGAGGCTAACAGCATTTTTGGCTGCCGAAAACGGCAATTTATTTCATCTTGTATTATTTTGCGATAAAATCAGTTTTGACATCACACAGCTTTTAAATCAGTTTTGACATTACACAGCCCCTAATAAAATTTGAAATTTATAATTTCATTATATTTTGGCTTTTATTAGATTTATTCATTTTCATTTTTTCAATATACCTTACCGTTGACTTATATATTTATTATTTGACTGATGTTGTTCGGTGTAGCAATTTTAGTAATTTATGATTCGTATTTTTAGCTGTGATTTACGGTCGTTTTTTTGCTTTTTACTACTTTTTATTTATTCATTTTGTTATTAGACTGATGATGTCCACTTAGGACGGAACATATTTCTTATAAACTGAATAATGATAAGAGTGATCCTGGTAATTTTGATAATAATACAGCTTTTATAGCTTATGCTACAAATTTTTGGGTTTAATTCAAAGACAATCTCACATGAAATTAAAATCAATTTACCAAAATCAATAAATTTGCCTTACGCTTATTTTAGTGACTTCCACTTGATGCATAATGTTCTGCTGATTTGAGGCAATTTAATTATTACTATACTCATCTTATTTGAGCAAGAGTAAAAGTCACCATCCGTCTATTTGTATTGATGCATCAAACCACATACAGTGCTAGTTATATGAGAGGAATTAGTCCCACCGATCAAAATTAAATGACTGTGCTTCTTACACAATTACTCGTAGGCCCGGATGGCAGATACTTCCATGTAGCCCGGGCTGTGATTAAGTCTGTACAAAGCTTTTCTATTGCAAAGTTACAATGACAGACCGAAACCAAATCTGCCGACCTGGAAGGGTATCCACTCTTCCCGATGCTCAGCCAAGGCCTACTAACCGGCAAACGTCCTTTTCAGGACGGGGCGATGTTTGCTCTGCTTCAGGGCACATCGTCAACAAGTTCCGAAGGCCAGCAATCCTGCTGCTGAACATTGAAGGCCTCACTGCAAGCAAGACAAATGTTCTTCACCATCTCGCTGTGCAGTTTGAGGCACGCGTCATCTTACTACAGGAGACCCACTGTGCTTTTACCGACAAGCTTGTGATTCCAGGCTTTGCACTAACTGGGTCCTGTTTAAACAGGATACACAGCCTTGCTACATTTGTCCTTGAGCGACAAAAAGGGACCCTAGTAGATAAGTCCCCATTTACATCAGAGACTGAGTGGTTATGCGTAGACGTCGATGGCTATAAAATTGTCAACGTTTACAAACCTCCACCTACACCATTGCAGACTACCGACCTACCAGAGTTTCCACACCCTGTCCTGTACTCGGGTGATTTCAACTGCCCGCATGTGAATTTGGGCTACAGCAGCAACAGCGCTGATGGAGAGTGCCTTGTAGCTTGGGCAAGCGTTAATGGTCTTGTCCCTCTCCATGACCCAAAGAACATGGCCACTTTCCACTCAGGCCGCTGGAACACTGGCACCAACTCGGACCTGGCGTTTGTTAGTGTTGGTCCTGATAGTCGCTTACCTGACAGGCGTATTTTAGAGAAGTTTCCTGAATCACAACATCGACCTTCGCTCATTGTTCCACCAAGGCTCACTCTGTTAGTTCCGAGTATGCCTGTTAAGCGATGGAACTTCCGCAAGGCCAAATGGAGCCATTACAATGCCCTGACCAACCAACTCGCTAAGAGCTTGTTGCCACCTGATACATCTGATGTGGACCGGGCATACCAGGACTTCTGTAATGCCATCAGCACAGCAGCCAAAAAGTATATCCCACGGGGTCGACGAAACAACCACATTCCGTGTTGGGATGCTGAGTGTGAGAACCTCTATCAGATGTTCCTGCAATCGCCTGAGGGATCAGACTCTAGCAGAGCTGCTTCTGCCCTGCTGTCCAGGCTTGACAGAAAACGCAGGGACCGATGGTCTGAGGCAGTCCAAACCATCGACTTTTCTCACTCCAGCCGTAAAGCATGAAGCGTATTAAACAACTTAACTGGTAGATCACGATGCTCCCCTCGGCATTGTGCAGTTTCAGCCAATGCCATCGAATCAGTACTGGTCAATAACGGCAAATACGAGGATATTGATCGCAAGTCATCCCGACTTGTGTCTCAAGAAGTGTCTGATCTTTGGAGGGCCTCTACAACAAGTGCAGTGAATGTCTGTGGAAGCTTTACTCCCTCAGAATTCGCAGCCGCCCTCAAACATCTGAAACCAGGAAAAGCTCCAGGCCCAGACTCTATCTGCCCTGAGCTTTTGCTCCATGCTGGAGCTGCCCTGAAATCCTGGCTGTGTGGCTTTCTTTCATCCTGTTTGCACCACCTCAAAATTCCAAAAATCTGGAGAAGATCGTTGGTTGTCGCGATCCCCAAACCAATGAAACCTGTAGAGGACCCCAAGAGCTATCGCCCCATCTCTTTGCTCTGTGTCCCATACAAGATCCTAGAGAGGCTCATTTACACCCGTATCGAGCCCATTGTCGACCCGCTTCTTCTTCGGGAGCAAACTGGGTTCCGACAGGGGAGGTCCACAGTAGACCAAACTGTTCTACTTACCCAACACGTTGAGGACTCATTTGAGACCAAGAAGGCCGGTGCTGTTTTTGTCGATCTGACAGCTGCTTATGACACTGTCTGGCATCGTGACCTCACCTGTAAGCTGCTGAGACTCCTTCCTGATAAACACGTCATGGTCCAAATAATTATGGAACTTATTCGGAATAGAAGTTTCACCCTTTCCATCGGTGACAGCAAGCGAAGCAGGTTACGACGTTTGCGAAATGGCCTCCCACAGGGATCAGTCTTGGCTCCCCTCCTTTTTAACATCTACACATACGATTTGCCTTCCACAATTTCCCAGAGGTATGCGTATGCCGACGACCTGGCATTGATGTATACCTCGAAAAACTGGAAGACTTTGGAGGGCACTCTAAGCCAAGACATGACAACACTTTCAGCGTATCTCCAGACTTGGAGGCTGAAGCTCAGCCACACTAACACGGTGACGACGGCCTTTCATTTAAACAACCGAGAGGCGAAACGTGAGCTCAAAATCTTCAACAACGGCAAACTATTGCCATACTGTCCAACTCCAACCTACCTTGGTGTAAAGCTGGACAGGTCGCTCACTTTCCATCATCACCTAGAAGCATTGCGCAAAAAACTTTCCACTCGCGTCACACTGTTGAGGCGACTTGCAGGCTCGGGATGGGGTGCAGGAGCCAAAACATTGCGAACAGCCGCCTTGTCCCTGGTCTACTCCACAGCTGAGTACTGCGCACCTGTTTGGTGTCGTAGTGCTTACACTCGGCTAATCGACAGTGTTTTAAATGACGCCTTGCGCATTGTCACTGGATGTCTGCGACCCTCTCCAACGGACTACTCGCCAATCCTCGCAGGCATCCAGCCAGCTGAGCTTCGCCGTCGAGGAACAACACTCTCCCTGGCTAACCGCGCCACCCTTAACCCTGATCATATTCTACATGAGCAGCTGGTCGGGAAACAAAATGCGCACCAGGGACGACTCAAATCAAGACGCCCGTTTGTACCCGCTGCACAGAAACTACTGGATAGTCTGACCGAATCAGACATTCGTGCAGCGCAATGGATGGATTATGTATGGAACATGGAGTAGGCCTACTTGAAAAGTGCTTCAAGGCTTCATGCTTTTATTCCCAGGGCCAGTTCTAAGCCTCTTGGAATGGGTTTGCCCAGAACATCTTGGGTAAAACTGAATCGTCTGCGGACTGGCGTAGGGCGATTCCATTCATCCATGTACAAATGGGGTGTTGCTCCTTCACCGAATTGTGAGTGTGGTGCCTCTGAGCAAACTGCAGACCACATCATTTCTACATGCCCCCTACATCGTGCACCAAAAGGAATACAAGGTCTGTTGGTCCTGGATGATGATACCCGACGCTGGCTAAAAATCAACGCCGTCAACATCTAAACCGTCGGAGGAGGATGCCCAACCACACGACGACGACGACTTGTAGGCGAATTTTCCAAAAACTTTACTAAAATGGTCCCAATTTTTGTTTTTCAGCTGTAACTTTTTTCGTGATGAAAATAGAGAAAACTTTCTTCTTAGCATAGAAAGGAACATGGTGTTTCCGCAGATTTTGAGCAATATATCATTACTCTACGACCAGTGGTTACCAAGATATGTGAATTACCCCATGCGTCATCGTTCGCGATAACATTTTGGGGGAATGAGAGCAACCCCCTAAAACCAATTTTTTTCTAAAGTTTTTGACCATTTGGCCGGATTTGAGAACTACATTTTTTCGATTTTCAAAAAAAGTTTGTTTCACTCTACCCTAGTATATATATATATATATATAAAAACTAATAGCGTCCGAAAACCAGTTCCAAAGTCTATGTGATGAAAGGAGCTTGTATCACCATAATGCACGTACACAAATAAACATTGACTCTCAAGCAGCAGGTGAAGTTGCCATTGTCTTGTCTGAGAATGCTTCATTGACCGATTTACGTTTGAGGCTTAAACGAGTAGGCGTTGTCTTCCAGGCGTCATCAATTCAAGTAAAGGGGTATGTAGCGAGTGGAAATCGCTGCATTTCCACCAATTTCTTACGTCAAAAAATGGTTAAATTTCGTACATTAACAAATCGGATTAAAATCGCATTTAGTGCAAACAGACCTTTAGCCTAGCATAAATCGAAAATGTGCGAACAAAATGCAATTTGGTGAAGGACTAATTAGAGGCAAAAGAACTAAATTTGTAAAGAAGTGTGGGGGAGGTGTGGGAGAGTGTATGGGGTGAGTTTGGGAATCAGTCTTACCTCCCCCATCTCCCCTTACTTTACCCCTCATTTCCAATGCCGTTTTCTACATCTCCTCTAACCTTCCCCCCACCCAACACACTTACCCACATTTTCCACACTCAGCCCATACACTCTCCCACACATCCCCCCACAATTTTTCACACACCCCACGTCTCCCCTTACCTTCCCCCACACCCCCATACCTCTCTCCTCACCTCCTCTACACCCCAACACACTTCCCCACACACCCCATACTCACCTCATACATTCTTTCACACATTCCCCTACACTTCTTCACACGGGTTCCCTATATCTCCCCTTACCTTCCCGCACACCCTTCATACCTCTCCCCTCACTTCCCACATTCCAACACACTTCCCCACAACCTCCACACTCACCTCATACACCAGGGGTGGACATACTTTTTATGCGAAGGGCCACATTTAAAAAATTTTAAAGCCGAGGGCTGCACTGATTGGAAGAGCAAAAATGTTCTGTTTTCTACAAAAAATCAGAGGAAACCAAAAAAAGGTCTTGATTCTCAGTAGGGGTTTATATTTCTGTAAGTGCCCGCGGGGCGCATAAAATGGTTTCGCGGACAGTTTGCTCAGCCCTGTTTTTTTTTGACGAAACAGTGCAGTGGCAAGCGTTGGACTATTTGACTTTTATTAAAAAATGGAGTGCTAATGAATCTCTATCCAATCTTGCATTAAGCGTAAATTTTTTTCTCACTGTTCGTGTTTCTATTGCTTCATGCGAGCGTCGAACGAAGCTTTTCAAAGTTGATACTGATAAGTAGGGCTATTTTTTATTGACCTAAAAATCTCTAAAAATTGACCTTATTTTATCAAAAAATTGACTTTAGTGACCAAACGAAACAATGAAACGAAAGAACCAGTCCATAAGAAAAAAAAACACCAAAGTCACTTTAGTTAGAGCTTAGATTATGATGTACGCACATATAATTCAAGTGTTTTGCTATTCGCTGTATTGCAATCTGTGTAACATCAAAGTATGTTTGAATAACCAATGCATTGTCTTTTCAATTCTAGTGTTTTTGAATTTTGACTACCGGCACGTAGTGACAAAAATATGTAACAAATGAAAACACATCGAAAAGCTTATTTCATCATAATCCAATTTTGCTAAGATTGCAATCTTGCAAAGCTGTCTGAACAGATCTTTGCAATCGAAATCAATCAAATCACATCAAGCATTACATGAATAAATTAAGCACGAGTAAAACGGTAATACCGGTTACAGTCAGGCGACAGCATGCTCCTCCCTGGTACCACCAACAGTTACGAACCTCCATCTCTAAATTATCTAAGTCATCTCTTTTTAAGTAGGCTCTAATGTAGAAACGCGCAAAAAAAGCAAGAAAGCAAAAATTGACCTAATAAAAAAAATTGACCAAATAAACAAAAAATTGACATTTATTGACTCTATGACTTCATAAACACTGATCCAACCACAGTGAAATTTTGTGTCTACATTTTTAGAGTTGTTTTCTACATCCAAAAAAAAATTGACTTTATTGACCGTGAATCGCCCTACTGGTAAGGCATTACCTGCGATCAACAATCGGATTGGGACAATCACGACTTGGCTATCTTGCGCTTTTGAGCATTGAACGTGCAGTAGTAGGGGATAGCCTAGCTCTAACTTTGAAGTAGTCATCAATGACTTCACTTCTGTAAAAAGTAAAAGTGCTCGGTTTTAAATGCAATGTACACTATATTCTTCTCTTTCTGTCGGGCAACTTGTGAGCTTGGAGTAAGAATATTCAACTTTGTCCATTATCCAACCCAGCCCATAAACATGCTTATATATAGGGCGATGTAGCTTAGCAGCAAATACTTAGCTGTAATAACATAGCCTGGGCTATTTTGTTTAATTACTACATCTATACCTTCATAACATGTAAAAAAGCTAAGTTGTATTTATTTATTTCTTTTTGAGTTGAATGTCTATGAAAGCAAATCATCTATGTGATCTGATGAAGCTATTCGGGCTAATTATCCAGTGAGTAAAAAACAAAGCACCGGTATCGCTGTCAAAGAAAACAGCCGATGGCAGGCCAAACACTTTTTTGAATCGTCGAATATTTTTTCTTTTTTCTCGATTGTGGTCCGACTAATTTGATATACGACTCATGAGGGTCTGTCTTAGCTAGAGAGAAATCTGTGGCTGTATTTGATAAAAATTGAAACTGCATGTGTTAGTAAAACGAAGATCTATTTTTGGTCACAGTCGTATTTTATTTTGTTCGTTTATTTCAATGTTTTCGCCATAAGGTTTGCCTGGCCGTATTGCGCCGACGTGTGTAATGAATTGCAAGGTGCATTTTGGCGGCATGGGTTTTGAGTAACACAGTTGCAGTGACAGGGATTCGGAACGTGAAGTCTTACTATATAGTTGAGGTATGATTACGGGTTAATTATATCGGTTAAAATGTGGCTGGTGGCCTGGCTCGATACCGCTAGCTCGTTTTTTTTGTGGGTTTAATTCGGTGTTCCTGAGATGAACCCGTGGAAATGGGTCCCTAAAACCTGTTAGAGTGCCCTTTGCATAATATCGCGAGATATGCAATATGCCAGCATACTGCTAGCGCTAATTTCTTAGTCTATATAATAACAAAACACAGCTTTTTTCAACTCGCCCCTACTTCGAGTTTTCAATGTCTATCTTGCAACACGAAATTCGGTAAGCAAAATGGCCTATGCCCTCCACTGGCTCCAGCCTTTAAACGCTGAATAGTTTATTGCTTCTTGCAGGATGGGTGACACCATAAAGTTCCGCCCTGGGTGTCACCATTCCTAACAGCGCCACTGATCGCACCTTTAGGGTGGAATGCACCAACGCGAGTTAAGTTCAGGGGCGGAGCCAGCGGAATATTTAGGGGGGGGGGGAGCAAATTACAACAGGCCAAGAATTTCAAAAACTTGGCCTATTCAGGCCAAGACGTTAGGCTCACGCTGTCTTCCCGTATTTCGATTTTTGCCTCAAGTTATTCGTATTTATTTTGTTTAGGGACAGAGGCGTCGTGCAGCCAAAAAATTTGTAGGGGCTCGTGTAACAACTTAAACAGATACTGATCACAAGTTCACAAACTTTGTAAAAGCAGCATTTAGCATTGAATACCGGTAACATCACGAAAAAAGAAAGTTTGGAAAAGATACCAAAATTATGTCGCGATGCCCCAATTTTTGGATAACAAATCAAAATTTATTTTCATACCTTAAACCGCTCCTTAATTATGGACATTATGCGCAATCAGTGTGGCACCACGATTTAACAAAGGAAGAGGACATTAGTGGGAGGGTTGGGGGTGAAGCCCCAGCCACTATAGGCAAGGGGGGTGTGGGGGCGGAGCCCCTAGCCGCCAACGAATTTTTACGGTTTTCACATAAAAAACACTCGTTTCAGCACACTCTCTTATCGAAAAAGGACATACCGATGTCCTGTGGTGAGTGCAGTCACCATTGTAGTGTCAGACAATACAAAAGTGTTTTAGTAGTCCATGTCTAAAAGCAGAAGCTGGGCTAAAATAAATGAAAGGAGGCTGCAATTATTATTAGTTTAGACCCATTTGATGGGATCACGGGTAGGTGTGTTCTATAGCCTATAATCTTTAACAACGTATGCAAAATGTTTCCTAAATTCTAACTACAGATCAATAAGCTAACTTCACTCTTGAGTCGAAGTGGTTGATTGAAGCAACAGTAAAAAAACAAAGAATGGAATTTATAGTATAAGAAGGAGGGTATGGGGATAGTTTGAAGAATGAAAACGAAATGGCACCGGCTAAATTTTTTACATTGTAATTTTCAACCTTTTAAATTATGAAAAGCGACACATCTCAGAAAATTTTGGGGGTCGCGGGACCCTTTTCCCAATAGCACGACGCCACTGTTTACGGATGAATATGTAGTTAATTATTTACTATAGACCTAGGCAGGCAATCCTTGTTCGCTAATCGCTACCCTAGTACTAATCAAACTGCCTTCTGCGAGGCAATATAAGAAATTCCAGCGATTTTGTCACCGTATGGTGTGCACGAACAAGACACACATAGAACAACAAACAACGAAAAAGTCCTTATTCTTCTTAAAATAATTTTTAATTGAACATTCTTTCCTTTTGCTCCCATATTCGATTGCCTTTTTGCGATACGGTCTTGCTTTTTCTCAGTACTTACACGTAAATCAACGCTTAAATATTTGATCCCATTGCGCTGTTATGATGCAATAATGCTTAACAAGCGCTTTTTGTTGAGAAGTTACGTCGAAATTCAAATGGCGCAAAAATTAGTCATAAATGAAAAAGTGGTAAAGATGAGGGAGCTTTTGAAACAAAGTTTACGGTATTTTATAAAAATGTTTTAATTACACTTCAGATTAAGCTTCGTCAAAAAGGGGGGGGGGGGCCAGTGCCGCGGTGCCCCCACCCCCTGGCTACGCCACTGGTTTAAGTTAACTCTAGATTAGAGCTAATCGTGAGTTACCTGAACCTAGGTTACCTTAACTCTCTAGTTAAAGTTAACTCGCATGCGCCAACTCGATTTATCTCTAGATTAGCTAATCCTTGGATTAAATGCCAAGCAGTTATTAAAGGAAAACGTTCCGCGAATTTGTTGAGTTTTTTGAGACACATCAAAATGTGAAAGTGATTTTTTTTTACAGAAATTTCGAATACAGTCAAGGGCGTACATCCCGGGGGGGATGCATTTCCCGCAATATTTTTTGAGGGGGGGGTGATATAATGCATTTATCACCCCTATAATATTAAAAGAAATTGTTACGCGATTGCTATAAAACATTCAATGTCAGGTGACGGTTGGCAGAGAAGAAAGTAATCAGCGAGCAATCGCAGTAAGGGCCCCGGTACGATTAAACCGATAAGGTATTGTGATCCAAGATTTTGTTGATTGTCACCACACAGTAGCTACACGAATAATGACGTCCGACTATTTTACTATCTGGTAATAATTGCAGTAGATTATCGGTATTACGTTTCCATTGATTTGCTTTTTGTGAGGTAAAAGTTTCGTTACAATTAGTGACCATTTTAATTAATCAGTATTACTTGAATTACCACTTTTCGTGGCAGCTGTCAGCATATTAGTTTTATCTTTGCTATCAGCTTGTAGCCTAATATAAACTTTGAAAGAGAAGAGATCTTTAATATCCATATTGTAGCAACAGATAATAAAGTTCAGAACATAGAAACTTTTCAATTAGAAAATAACATGCAGAAAATATGCTAAGCGTTTCAAACAACTCGACCGTCCTTGATGATGATAATGATGATTTCTTCATTTTTATCCTCCTGTCACGAGAAAGCTACGGAGGTGCTATGCATAGGACAAATCCAGACTCGCTCAGAAGTTGCCCTTGTTTCCGATTTTTCCGCTTGAATTTTGCTTCTGACTTGAGATAATTGCCATGAAGCATCTTATCCAAGGACGCAACAACAAGGCTTGGGTGGGAGTTGAACCATCAACCTTGCAATCAGTGGCGTAGCGAAAAATTTCAAAAAGGGAGGCCATAATTTCCACATTATTTTTTAAGCTTGTGTATTTTTTTGGTAGAACAAATTTGAAGCTGATTGAGAAACAAAAAAAGTTGTGGAGTGTTCCGGGGGCATACTCCCCGGGGAAAATTTTAATGATTTACATGCTGTAATGGCTATTTTAGTGCTTTTTGAATAATTCTCGAGCAAATTTTGTTTAAATTTTTTAACCCCAAATGTGATGCATTTTGTTCGCTAATTTTCGATTGCGCGTGCCAAAAAAGCGTAAGGCTTATTGCTATCAAAGAAGTTCGAAATTATGGAAAAAAAACGCATACGTCAAAAATATTTTTGAAAATGGCTGGTGGCAGGATACATACTCTCCTATCCCCCTGGATTTGCTCCTGGCCATAAGCTACAGAATCCATCAAAAGAGTCTGGCATGTTTCAGTCACTTGAGACAATTAGTTTTGTTCTTTTTTACAAAAAGGCAGAGCCAAAAGGGAGTGGGGCATGGCATGGCCGTCGTAAAAATGACGCTCCGAACCACTCAGCCACGCTGCCGTCCTTCATCAGAACATGATCCATGATCAAAAATGGAAAGCTAACGCGCCCAGGACATACTAATTCAAGTGAAAAGCAAAACAGCAAGGGTACGACTCGTACTCTAGCTGTTTTGCTTTTCGCTTATATTAGTTTGCCATGCGCTAACTTTTTATTTTTGATCATGTTGTAACGAAGGACTGTCGTTTTGTCCGAAAACGTTCAGTTAATTTTCTGTATCGGCTTGTTATTTTGTAAATATTGTTCAGTCTATAAAATGGACTAGTTGAAGAAGTTCATGTTCATGATCTCAAAACTTTTTAGAACAAGGTAACGATAACGTGCAAAAAAAAACAGCGGTGGGGGGTCTGGGGGGCTGCGCCCCCAGAAATTGACACGGTCTTGACGTTTTGTTGATGCTGCAATGATTCATCACCCCCAACATTCTTCACAAATGAACGCCACTGAACCGTAGCCTATGGTTTTGCAGATATTGGTATTTTCTACGTTGTGATTATTGGTCAATCCATGTTCCATCGCAGGAGCGGGTTTAAAAACTTCTTTAGGAGTGGTAGGAAACAAGAAAGAATGAAAAAATGTATATCTTGCATTTCTTTTAATCTGGTAGTATCAAAGAACAAATGTATCAATACGTATAAAAATTGAGAGCAGGTTTAAGTCCCCTCTCCCTCCTGCATCTGCCAATGAATCATATGCGTCAGTATAACCTACAGTATGTAAACCAACCAAGATTAGAACAAGTATCTGTCGTTTTTGGACCTTCAACTTGTCAGGTGAAAGCGTGACGTTCCGGTACCGGTAATGCAATTCTGCAAAGCTAAATACTTTGTCAGATAGATTAGTAAAGAGCTTCGATAAAATAATCTGCTCCAAAATCTGTGTTAAGCCAATTTTACTGTACAGTATATTTGTTATTGAGAGCTATAGCAACGACAAAGAATACTATAGGATCAAATGTACAGTCAAATTCGAAAAATATGACTTTCTATATAAAATATCGAACCACAAGCACTATTTTAGCCCGAATTCTAAAAATCAAAACTCCGTGCTTTTCTGCAATGAAGTAAGAGCTCCTCACAAAACGAAAAGATCTGTACATAAAAACATACAAAAACGTGACAGAAATAACAAAAGTACGCTAACCCAGACATTTTCTTTCAAAATAACCGCAACAGTAGGCCTACAACATCAAATAGTTGTAGTAGTTCAAGCGGATTGTTTTTAATCCTTATCCAACTGCGCTAGAATGATGTCAGACGTATTCCGCCTTTGTCCCGTTTGGTTTTGACATCGTACTGCAAACAAAGAAATCAAATCAAATCTTCGTTATAATCTACCCGCGGTACTACGCCGAAGCGAGTAATGAGTGGCGGGGTCCATCTCAGCGGTTTAGCGCCTGAGCAACACAGCTCCGACGAAACGTTGCAGAAGTGGCGAGCCGTTGGTGGCACCTTGCCGATTTGACCGGCTCGGAAATTTAACCACAGTTATGCTGAACTGTAAGCCCCACAACGGAAAGTCGCACCGTTAGCTTGTGCTTAACAACTGAGCTAACCTGCGAAAAAGAAGAATTACTAACGTAATATGATCGGCCACAGGAAGAAGAGTAGGCCTATTTTTAAATTCTGAAAAGTTGCAGGCCCTGATTACCTACTTCAAAGCCTCCCAACGAATCGACACCATAAATACCTGATACAGCGGGAACCTGGGCTAGGGTAAGTGTGGGCATGGAATATTTTTTGTCGAATAAACCTGTCGTTTTCCTCACCTGGTCGGTGGTTTATAGACGTATGCTCTGCTGGTTTCGTAAGTGTCTCGATTGTCGCTTCGTAAATCCCGACAAGCTCCGATTGTTAGAATCAAACCGGCAATAAAAGCTACGCAGAAATAGACTAGTTAATCTTGGATCATCAAACACGTGGGTGAATTTTCGTTTTTCGACAAAGCTGTGCTTAAATTCATAGTTTATCAATGGTCCTACTAAACACCGCAGAGGATGACAAAGGACCTCAAATTGATGTACTAAACACCGCAAACCACGACAAAGGACCTTAAATTGATCTACTAAACACCGCAAAGAACGACAAAGGACTTGGAATCATAGGCCTACCATAACAAAGAACGACAAAGCATTTTAAATTAGGGTGAGGGTTATAGACTAGGGTTAGGGTTTTAGGTTTTTTTGTCGTACTTTGCGGTATTTAGTACATCAACTTGAAGTCCTTTGGGGTGTTTCAGTCCTTTGCAGTGTTTAGTAGGACCCGCTTATTAATTGATATTTTCCTTTTGCCACAAAGAGTTGTAAGATGTTGGCTTGTTACATAATAGGTTACGCTGTTTGCAACATTATTAGTGAAAATAGCTCATACTGTAGTTATGGTAGCCTATTGTAGGTGCGTAGCTCTCAATAGCGTGATGATAATTCTTCTGTAGAACTTACTCAAGGCGCCTGCAACCCAACCCACATAAAGACATGATCCATATTCATATTTAAAAGAATCATTCTTAAATGCTGGGTCATAATATTGTCTGTGTACATTGACACCAAACCAGATCGTCGTAATCAATGTGGCAGCACCTGGAAACATGAGTTATGGTGTTTTGAGGTCATACACAATCATCCGGTGCTACTGCAATGTAAAAGTTGACAAGCCCCACTGCAAACGAACTTCATTTTCATGCAAATTCAGTAACAGTAAACATGCACGAGCTGAAGGGTAAGCGTGATGTTGTAGGCTAGCACTGTTGTGACCAGTCTGCTGGAAACGTAATGGTTTTTGGGCAGTTTTCGTATTTCACTACTCACCGAATAAAGTTGCAACCCATCCAAGATACAGACAAGCGCCGAATTCATAAGTGTATTCTCTTTCTTGATAATATGGGCTGTAGAACTCGTATGTGACACGCCAGGCGTACCAAGACACCGCGATTCCACAAGATAAAGCTTCAGTGAAAAAAGCATGCAGCACATCAAAAACACAATAACAATATAACGCCAAACTAAAAGTATGCTGCGCAGAACGAGAAATGACAGTTTGATTTTCAAAAATAAAAAAAAAATTGAAAACAATAACAAAGCCAATTTAGTATGACGTCAGTTTTTGAAATTCGTATTTACGCAGTATACTTTCAAAAATCTTAAGTGCATAAAGTGAAAAAAAACAAACACAACACGCAGTGAAGTGGAGGGTGATGGGTGTGCCAGTTCGCCAACGCGTGAAATTCACTCGAGGTATAAAAAACACGTTTTTTAGCTGAAAATCATTTTCTGTCAAATCATTTTTTTTTGACTAAAAAACTTCTCGTTAAACTATATTTGCCCTAAGAACAATTCTGAAACTAGCACCATCATTTTTTTAGGAGGGGGTGAGAGAAGAAAAAGGTTCATATAGCATCGCCCGTGATAAAACATTGATATTTTTATCATTTTAAATTTCCAGTAAATACTAATGACACATACCGGCAGTGAGAAAAAACGGATTTCCACCCCTTATTAAGTTACCCGCATATTTTGTAAGAGTTGTCAGAAAGTTAATTAATTATAATTAGCGCAGGAATGTCGCTGATGAAATCACCAAGTAGTGTTTTCTTTTTGGAGTCAGCAAGAAAAAAAGTTCTTAGACGAACAAAACACTCATTGTTACTCGACGGATTTGTTCTTTTTGATTTCCGCTAAGCTAAAAACAAACGTGTTTTTTCGTGTTGTTTCTAACCAGCTATTAAGAAGCAAATGCCAGCTCCTATTCCAATTCCAGATTTTTTTTTGTTGTCATTTTCAATCATTGTAGTGCATCTTAAACTGATAATTCCAATCACAAGGCCGAAAAATGATATCACAACTGCTATAACCATTAAGGCTCTTTGCGCTTGAAGTTGAGCTGGGAAAACAAGAAACTGATTATTAGACGAGTTGCTGTGAAAACGAATTCATAATTTTTTGCAAAATTACTGTGATTAGTTGCTGTTAGTGTTTCCTACCGGTAAGTCGGAACGGAAAATTTTTTGGGAAATTTGTGGTTTAGAAATTTTCCGTTTCCCGGGAAATTTATGTCGGGATCCCAGGAAATTTTTTGCACGTTAGTAAGAATTTCAGGTGTACTGATATTAATCATTCCGACATAGAAAATGCGCCAGTGCAAATTTGAATTTTTTTTTGCTTATAAAAAATTATTTTTCAAAATTCGCAAAATTTTTAAGACGAAATGCTAAAAAATTTTTTCCTCAAATTGTCGAAAAAACTGAAAAACTTTAAACTAAGTTTGTCAAAACAACATAACAATTAGTGCTAAAAATTAGATCGGAAATGCCGAAAATCAGAAAAAATGGTAAAGTAATCAAGCTCGAGAAAAATTCCCGGGAATTTCCCGAAAATCAGAAAAAATGGTAAAGTAATCAAGCTCGAGAAAAATTCCCGGGAATTTCCCGAATCTCAAGAATTTCGAAGATTTTCGGGATTCCCGGAAATTTTCCGGGATTCCCGGGAATTTTATTGAAAATATCCCGTTTCCCGGGAAGTGAAAAATGCGGGAAAAAGGGAAATCTTAGTTGCTGTAACACAGCTGCACTTATTACATTTTGTACGGTCTAGCTGACTGTACTGATGATGATAGTTCCATTTTTTGAAACGTCCAGAACGAGAAAACATCTTTGGCTTATATTTTTTTCTTCTTTAGTTTTTTCGTCCGATACTAACTGTATTACATAATTGCTTGCAGTGTTTTAATTCGTTCTTTCAGGTGTAGTGAATTAGTAATATCATGATAGGAGTTTTTGTGTCACTCGTTTTATTGTTAGAAAAAATGTGAGTGTCAAAAACTTTTTGACGCAGTCAAGCGAAACTATTCCAACCTCATGTCGAGCTCAAATTCTTTAAACTTGGAATCTCGTAGAAACCTTGCGGTAGTGTTTGAGGAAGTAAGATTTTTTTAGTATGCTTTTAGGGCGTAGGAGCATGCATCATAACCACAAAGAAATAATGAAACTAAAGCAAAAGAGCAAAGCTCAATCTGTATCGGCTACAGACGATAACAGTTGGTTTTTTTAGCCAATGATAATGCTATCCTAATACCATTAAATTATTAAAAACTTTTAGTCATATAGTTACTAGTTGTATTTTTCTAGTCAAGGTTTAAAAACTCGTCAAAGCAAAACAGTTTTTATTAATCCTCAAGCAATTGAAATGTCGCAAGGGCTATTCGACTTTTCTTTACAGAAAACATTGAGCGAGTATCATCATTTTAACTGCTTCTTTCCACAGATTAACGGCTTAATTGGCAGTTTAAATTTGCTAGTTTTACCTTTAAAAGTTTGTCATCATTCAATTTTGAAAAGAAAGCCACAAGAATCTTTAAAGCCGATGTGAGATAACACCTAGCAATGAGCAATATAGTATGTGCTTTTTAAATCAGCATTTCAGTTGCTTGTCATTTTCTTGTTCAATGGATGCGGTTGTAAATTTGTAATTTTACGTCATGTTTTCAGTTAAGCTTCCTGGAAAATGCTAATCATTAAGCTAATAAAGTGAAAACGAAATACGTTATTCTTATCAAACTTTAACATCTTACAAAGGAGAGGTTGTCCATACTTCAACAAAACAAACATTAATCTGAGTGTCCGTAGCAATGATCACGATATTTATTTCCGTACGATAATGAAAAATTCCTACCAAGTTCGTATTTGATTTGGCGTGCAAGCCACCTGAGCTATCAATGACAACTTATTGGCTGTTCAGTCTAAAGCAACAACCAATTGGAATTTGAAGTGATGAAATAGCACACCCAGCATCTGACAAAAGCGAAGAAACTGAAGTAAACATAAATGCAGTAACCACTGCGTAAAACTAAACACGCTATTTGCAATTTTACTGTAATAATATTGTAGTTCATGAGCTAGGACATTTGTCAATCATATTACTGGTGTTTTTTTGTGAAACGTTAGATTTTTATCTCAAGTTAAACGTTACGTTTTCTGCGATAACGACAAAAAAAGTTTTTTCGATCAAATATGCTTTTAAAAATAAGAGTCTAAATCTAGAAATTTATAAACTCATAATGGGATCTACAGTTAGTGTACTAACCAGTCACTATATAGCAGATACCAGCAATCAATGCTGTGTTACTCTTTGCTTTAGTTTCTGGTTCAATAATAGTGGCGCAATCCAGGCTTATCAGGGACAAGAGAACTCCAACGAAGGATAAGATTGTGGCGATGCACATCATAGCCCGGCATACTTGAATATCAGCTGAGAAAAAGCATGTATTTGTAAAATAATCGCAAAGCAAATTTCTTAGGGTTGACGTTGAACTCTATTCCAGTGATAGAGTTTAGCACTTCCCCAAAAGACACCAAACCATAGTAACAAAACGATGTTTCAAGATAAAAGAAAAGTTCGGAGGCTAGCTTTAGTAGCAAGGCCCAAGACAGGTGTAAAAAGTACTGATAGGTTGACCCCTTACTTTTCTTGCTCTGCTATTAAACCTCAACGTCAACATAAATCAACTCTCCATTTCTAAACTGTTATCCCAAAACGTCAAGCGATTTCTTTTCGAATACTAGCATCTATCTCAGTAGAGTTTGCAAACTTTTACTAATGCGAGCAAAACAACAAGGAACGAACACGCAACACTTACAGGAGAGGCCCAAAATCGAGGTGTCATAATGATCACACTGAAATGTCCCCACTTCGATCGAATTACATCTCCACCAAATTCCATGATAGATATAAGTGTTGCGCAAGAATTCCTCTGAAGCCTGCTGAGAATTTTTCAGCCATTCAGGATAAGCTGTCGTCACTAAACACCCGACGAATGACAGGCCACCGGAAAAGAAAGCCAAAACCTTTGAACTCTCCTTGGACATTTGGCTTCTTCAAAGTTAATTCTGACCCAACAATACACTACTTCTCAACTCAATTAAAAATAGCTGTTGAAAACTAGTTTCTAAAACATCGTGACCAAAGATCAGTTTAAACTCGAGAATTTGCAAGCATAACTAGCAGTCCAACTTATGCAAAACTCTTTCTACGGACGTTTCGGTTTGTTCACAAAACCAAAATGATCCTCAACTTTGCTTTTCTTGTTTGCCCTCAATCTTTCGAAAGTTATGAAGGAGTTGATGCATTAATCCACCATAATGATGAGAAACTGAAATAATTTCTTCAACAGACCTGCAATCGATACTTTGTTCATGTTTTAAGACTCTCTACCACAAAATGTATCATGGGTTTTGGAAAACATCTTGTCCTTCGAATTACGACGTAAGTAAACATCGAACAAAATGACATATCATCGAAATAAGCTTGCGCAAATAAACAGCAAATGTTTTCCAGCGAACATAGCTCATTTCGCATAATGTTACAAGTTTGTAGCAGGTCGTCGGGCGAAATGAAACAACAAGTTATTTATGGCTGAATCGATATATTTCATAATGGTGCATCTCTGTTTACAAAAGTTCCAAAATATACCAAATTTACAAGGTAAAAAAAAGAACTGCCATTAGGCCTAACAACATGGCCGGCTTGCCCACGGATATCTAGTGGCGTAGCCAGAGGGGGGGGGCAATTGCCCTCCTTAATAAGAACTCTGCTCTCCCCCCCCCGGGAAAAATTTCCCGATTGTTTTCGAAACAACACTGCAATTACTCTTTTTAAGCCTACACGTAAAGCTAATATGAAGCCCCCACGCGTAGGTTAGTTTTTGCTGCGCTCATGGTTTCATCACATTACTGGCCCGAGTATTTTAGCTTTGAAACCTTTAGGGACAACGCATATTGGCCATTTTAACGTCAGAGTCGTGAATTGTTACCTATAACCGTAGGTTGTGTTGTTAATCAATCGAATCGTAATTCGCATGCACTACCTCTTAAAAAGTTTAATAGGGAAAGGCCAAAAGGGCAGTTTTTTTTAAAGTGATTTAGGAAAAATATAAACCTAAAAATGAAAAAAGCGTCGATCTTAAAATGCTAGGAGAGAGAATTAATAGGTTTTAAGGATTTGGGAAACTATAGCAGCGGTAACAGAAATTTCTTGGTAACAAGTGGAGTTAGCCGCGTAAGGTTATCAAGTTATAAACATAAGAAATGGTATTGGTAGCTGTAGGCCACTAAGCTTACAAGCGAACTACTGACAATTCTAGTAAATCCCATTATGGCTATTTCACGGTCATTAGGCCTACCGATCGTCAGACAGGTTCAGACTAGATTAGAACTCGATACCTATTGAATCAGAGCCAGAAACTGTAACTGCTAGGCCATCGAACTTTTTAGAAATTTCTTAGATAGTCTAAACTTAAGTCTACCTCTGTCTTAAATCTACGCCCAAGTACAGTGGTACCTCTTGCTCTACGACAGGTTTTCATTTGATTCAATTTTACGGTAAATATAAGGCATTCTCAAACATTTTTCCAGTGTAGCAAATTAGTGTGAAATAGAACCGGCCTAAAGATTGTACGCTGTAGGCCTATTAGCATAGGCGTAGCCAGGGGGGGGGGCCAAAGGGGACATGGCCCCCCTGAAATTTAAATCAAATTACAAACTATCATTAACAAAACAAAAGCTTGAAACTTTTTGCGCCTCTGGTGTATGTAATCGTTATTGACTTCGAGTAGTTATGCTGGTGGGAGAAGGGGGGTCTGGCGTGGCTTCACACATTCTTAAACTTTTAAATTTTATGAACATCGCCAAAAGCCGAAGTTTTACTGCTACGTCGCAGGCGAGTGATGTACTGTACAGACAACACGTTACGGTAATTGGAAGGAATAAACGTCCCGTTGAGCGCACTGTTGTAGCAGTACGACGCACTGTCACACACTGCTGCAAAAATATCGCTTCTTTGATCAAGAAGTTTAACCTACCAATGAGAGTATTATCCTTAAAATTCCGTAACTGCGTGATGCGTCACAATTAAAGTTAAAGTATATTCAAGCCTTTCTCCATAAAACTGTATCAGATCAGTAAAATTGCATTATCATGACGCTGCCCGCAACAACCGTTGAGGCTGAACGGTCATTTTCGTGTGTGAGATGAGTGAAATCTTGCTACGTTCGGCTATGACCTCCGATCACCTGTCAGAATTGTGCGTGCTTCATTGCCATCAAGAAAGGGTAGATGAGAAAAGGCCAATGGAATATTAGCAACCATGGCTGGCGAAAAGCGCCGACGAATGGACTTTTGAGCGTAATTTCGTCAATTGATATCAGCATTGAACTTGAATCAAAACTTAATGAACTTAGATTTCGACTTTATCTTATGTGCTGACCCTTCACTAATTTAGTAACCTTATCTATGTTATACGCACTGTATCTCGTCGCTTTCTAATTTTCAACAAGTGAAATAATGTAGGCATACACGTTCATAAATGATGATAGATTAGTGTGTCTGGCAGAAGCGTATTTAGGCGAGCATAGTGCCATGCCCCCCCTTTTGACTCTGTCTTTTAGAAAAAAAGAACAAAACTTATGGTGCCAAGTCACTGAAATATGCTAGACTCTTTTGATGGTTTTTGTAGCTTATATCCAGGGGTGGATCCAGGGGGGTAGGATGAGGGGTAGGCTACGCATCCTCTCACCAGACATTTTCAAAAATGTTTTTAATGTATAGGCCTACAATTTTTCCATAATTCCGAACCTCTTCGATAGCTGTAACTTCCTGTAAGCCGTACGCTTTAAGCACGCATAATGGAAAATGTGCAAACAAAATGCATCATATTTGGCAAAGCACTCAGAATTTGGGTCAAAAAATTTAAACAAAATTTGGGTGAAAATTATTCAAAAAGCAATAAAATAGCCATTACAGCATATGAATTTTCAAAAATTTCCGGGAGAGCATGCCCTCGGACTCCCCTGGAACTTTTCTTGTTTCTCAGTCAGCTTAAAATTAGCCTAGTTCTGCCGAAAAAAAAAACGCTTAAAAAAAATTTGAAAATTATGCCCCCCCTTTTTTTAAATTTCTCGCTACGCCACTGGTGTCTGGGTCAACAGCGTAGTATGTGACGATTGCCTAGTAAAAATTTGTCACCAACTGGCTGTTGTAGAAAAAAAGTTGAAGTTTTAGCATAATTTAGCGATCAGTTTACGACTTAGACAGAAATTCCACAAAATTTATGTTTTCATCGATATGAGGGAAATAGGCTGCATTGCTGCTATAAGTAAATGACGTCAGGTTTAAAAGTTACAAACTTTGGCCCCACCCCCTCAATTTTTTTCTGGCTACGCCCCTGCCTATTAGTATATAGGCAAAATGGATTTGAGAAAATTTTTTTCAAAGAACAGCAACATCCGCAACAAACGATGTTGCAGAACAGAAAAATATAGAAAGAACGTCGTCAACATAAGTTTGAAGAGATAACATGTTGTAAGGTTCCCAACATTCTTGTTGATTGACAGTGACCAAACAATCAGAACATGACGAGGAAAAATGAAGCCGCTGTACATGACGAGGAAAAGTAAAGCCGTTGTTCTACCAACCCAGAGAAGTCCATAGCTTTCGAACAAATGTTTTAGGGGTCCTTGAACCACAAAAGGTTAAGAACCACTGAATTAGACCAATATTTACCATGAAGAATTAGTTAAAGCAGAATTAAGATGGTAAAACTGTGTGAGAGTATAAATGAAAATGAGAACATTTGCTGACAGTGGTTACAATACAGCCAAACTACGTCAAAACCATAAAGTCATTTTTCCAGGGTAAGCATTTATAATTTTTGTCAAAAAAAAAACTGCCCATCTTCACCGAAGCCTTGCCCCCAGCTTGCTCCCCATTTCAACAAAGGCAGGCTACGCCATTGCGGATATCAGATCCTGTGGGACACGTTCGATTTTTAAATGAGCGACTGCATTCGACATAGATTTGGAGCAGTTTATATTCACCCTCAATGCACAGTTGAATTTTCGTTACTAGTTTGCAAATGATCTCTGTTATGTTTTATTTAATCCTCGAGTGCTAACAATTCTAACAAATTCACCAACTAGAGAATTTCAGTTAATGAATCGAAATTGAATCCAACGCACTAAAATCTGATGAATCTAACCCTCTAAAAGTTACGAGTGGGATTAGAACCACCGCCCACACCGACCAGTAACGTGCCATCAGCCCAATGGCTGCGGCGAGTCTTTATCGGAGACACGGCCTTTGACCACTCGGTAATTTTAATTTGATAAACTTTATTGCTAATTCACAACCTGCAATAACTAGCTTTAGTTGAAAATGTTTAAAAGGAATTCAACATCAGTTAGTTGTTCTTTTTTTTTGTCATCATCCAGTAAACATATTTTGCTGAGTTTTCAGAATCTGCTACAAAACTAGCATCAATACAATTGTCACTAGAATTTTCATTGAGATACAATTCTATGTAGGCCTACAGTATGTTCTTTCTTTAGCCAAACAATTAAAATTCTACCTCACAACACTATCAGCAAATTTTTGCCAAAGACTTCGGCATTTTTTTAAACTAAACACTCAATTAAAACTTCCTCTATAATTCATTTAGGAGAATATTTTGTAGAAGTGTTTTTTTTTTCGTAACACGGTCGCCGATCAGATAATAAACTCATCGTGTAAAGCTAAACTTTCTCAACATTTTGATACTGTACCTACAGAAACTTTTACGTCAACTTTTGCTGAAAACTTTTGTCAAATGACCAAATACATTCTCCTAAGTTCCAGTAACTTCCTTATCCACCTCATTTACATAGTCAGAGACAAAGTTTTGATCACGCGAGTTTGCTCAATTATAATAAGTAAATAAAGTAACTGGAAACACTGCTACTCCAATCCGTATTACGTTGGCTGCAACAAATAACCTCACGTTTAAATAAATACACGTACATAGGCCTACGTGACGATCCATCACATGAGGCCAAGGTGAAGTTTTTTGCCACACAACCTATTAAACCACATCTTCGGTAGCTTTGTTCACCAAGGTCCGTTTTATTTTATAGTCACTGTGTTACTCAATGCAGAGAGATTTTATTTTATTTTACAATTTTGATTGAAGCATAATATTTCGTAGGCTACGTTAAAAAAAATTGCCAAGTCCTTCAAATTTTTGTCACAAGAGATTCGACCAAGACTATGTGATTGCGTGAGCATGGTCAGAAATTAGTTTTTAGTTCATTTAGGCCGACAGTGTTCCAGAAGTAACAACGCTGGATTTGGATCTTTTTAAATCTTTAGCCAGAAAAAGAACCAACTCGTAACTTTTAAACTGGCAGTCTTTTTCAATTTTTTTTTTCATTATTAACGATTAACATAAAAAAAAATAAAAGCGCAGTTAACAAAGCAAATATTAAGTCTAGCAGTCCTTTTCAAACATGTAAAATAAGTCTAACCATATCTCTTCTGCCACCTAGTGAAAATTTGAATTGTGTATTATTTTAAGTTTCAAAGTAGGCTACGGTAAATGCGTCAATGATGTCTTGCTTTTTTGAAGTATTAAGGTGCCATTACACTGAATGAGACACCTCAATGTCTTTGAAAACTTTTTCGCATGTGTTATTGTTACATCACATCTGCAGCATGATAATGTAATCACAAAACAAATAAGAAAGTATCCTCTTGCATTGAGGCTGCGTTTTATTCAGCGTGATTGCACCTTCCGTTACGATTGTTCGAAAAAAAATCTATATAAATCAAAAAAAGTCAGCGCAGAGAAATTTTGTATCAATGGGCCTAAAAAGTCTATACTGCAAATTCGAAAAAGGAGGATGTTTTGAATAATGAAGAATTTTAGGCAATCATTTAAGAACAATTAAATATTCGTTAACATAGAAGACAAAACTAACCTTATGATTTATAAAGTCATGAGCATATAATACTGAGCCATTATCATCTAAATTTCAAGGCAAGGAATGAGCAAATTTTTGACAGAACTAAAATGCAAAAAATTGTAAAAAACTGTCTAGCCAAACCTCTGCCCATTTTTCTTGTTTTCGATTGTTTTGGCGTACAAAAATTAAGCTTTACTGTAGATTCCGCTGCAATTACTGTAATTACTTAATGCTTTCAGCTGCATTACATACATGCTTAGCCTGGATGGAGGCACGACGACCTAAATATTTAGGTCGCCGCGGATAGAGGCCTAACTCTTGATCACAACAACGTTATGTTTTGTCAATAGCCTTTAAAACACAATAGAATTAGCGTTCTATCAATGCTTTTAATATTGCTGATATTTTCGACTTACCAGATGAAAAAACGGGAGTTTTTCCAAAATTATCACAAACGAATAAACCCCATTTGGGTGAAAAACATTGCCACCAAACTCCTTGGAAATTAGCTATGCGCCCAATAAGGCCCTGTGAGATTTGCCAATCACTGTGTTTCCAGTCCGGGAAGACGCAAACAAACAAAATTGCAACATGATTTAGCACCAGGAAAAGATGAAGCGCTAACGAAACAGGAGGCGGAGTCTCGGACCCCATTTCAAATTACAGTTAGGCTCTAACAACCTAAGCTAACAATAGCAAAAGTTTAATGAAAACTAACACAGCCCTTTTTCGATCCACATTCTACCTATTTGACGTTTAAAAAAGTCAGATCATATCTCCTGTACTTAGCTTTAAGTTACAGCTTTTCTTTGAATCAAAAAGTGTGTCTGTGATATCCAACGTTCTTTCAGTATCGCTATACCTATCTTTCCTAACGTGAAACTTCGTACTGATACGAACATCATGTACTAAAATCGTGTCGTATGGTACAAGTTCTATCCAAGAGGGCATCAAGAGAAATAAGCTTCAAACAAATAC
Source organism: Trididemnum miniatum (assembly GCA_964006365.1). Classification (NCBI taxonomy): domain Eukaryota; kingdom Metazoa; phylum Chordata; class Ascidiacea; order Aplousobranchia; family Didemnidae; genus Trididemnum; species Trididemnum miniatum. The sequence goes on from OZ023237.1 coordinate 13,682,226, forward strand.
GTGGCTACCAAAAAGAAAGCAGTTTCGACCTTGGTGAGCAAACAATAAAGTGTTGCCTGGATTGCAGATTGGCAAAATGTAAACAAGAACGCATTTCTCTTCCCACACACTACCAGCCACTTTTATGACAAGTCATATTTCTCAAAAAATATTGATTTACTCACTCTACATTTATAAGCTGGTCTTATCAATCAAGACTTGAGACCAGTGATCCAGGCTTGCTGATTGCAACTCAATAGGCTACAAACAGTACAACCCGAACTCATTTCAAACATAGGTAGGTCTACTAATAATTAAGGTTACGTTGACTAAAGTTTATACCAAATGATCCTGATGGTCAAGATAACCATGGCGAAGTTTGATAATAATTTGCTTTGAAGTGCACTTGTACAAGCTAACAGCTAAAAAAATGTAACCCGGTAATCTACGAGCTTCTTGGTTTCTTGGTTATAGATTTTTGAATGTTTTAATGCTTTTTCAGAAGAAAGTGTTAGATGATCGATATGGCTCGATTTTTCATTATAGGTAGGCCTACTTAAATTTTGATTCCTAAAACACCAAAAAAAAAAAAAAACGTTTTAGCGTAATCGAGATTTTTATTCTCGTTGCGCTGCTTTTGATATGTCGCCGCTGATTCAAACAAACGCTGACAATGATGCGCAAAGCGCTTGGAGTGTTTAGAAAATGTTGCAAAAAAAACTCAATAAACTGTACAACTGGGAGTTAATTAGCAATTTAATTACAAACACTACGACCACAGGAGCGTATCCCGCAGACAAATGCACAAAACTTTCGTGGTGTAAAGGTGATGTACGTATATGAAGGACAATCTGAGGGCGTGATAACCTTTTTTTTGCTCTTCACTTGACTTTGGGCGGAAAATTGGACATCTGCGGACGTTTTGATCTTTTTTTTTGTCTTCACTTGACTTTGGGCGAAAAACGGACGGCTTTAAATTGCGGCCCCATCCCTTTCAAATTCCTTGGCACGCTCCTGGACCAAAGAACAGCCAAAAATACTTTGGTAAACGTATCGGTTCACTTCTGGCGCCGTTGGCATAAGAGCCAGCTCTGCGTAGAGCGTTGACAATGGCACAAAGAAGTGTGCCCGAAACGCAGGCCCGAGTGTTTTGGCTGTAATATTTATAATTAGATTTGTTTGCAACGTACAAAAGTTTGCTCAAGTAGTCTACAAGCATTTTACTGAAAGGAACAAAACACTTACTGTCTAAGACAAAAGTGGGTTTTCCATAGTTGTCACATTTGTGTGCCCCTTGTTTGGGGCTGATGCAGCGCAGAAATAAACCATTGAATCGCTTCACCCTCCCCATTAAGTTGTCCTCTAACTGCCATGCGCTGTGAGTCCAGTCCGGAAAAATTAAGATCCAAAACAGAACATAAAATAAAAGCATCATCATCCCTAGGGAGCAAATGGCCCCTCCCCGACCCCCATGCTTATCTTTTTCTTCATCGCTTAAAGGTTGAAAACCATTTGAAATCATTTCTCCTAAATTTAATCAACTTTAATAGTCTAAACCTTCAAAAAGTTTGATCAACGACTTTTTTCATGAGACAATAGAGTTCTTGGCATAGGCTACAGGTTACTATAAACTATCTCAAATAACAATAACAAATCGAAAGGAAAACGAAAAAACGTTTTAAAGATCAATTTTTTACTAAGATATAAGCTGATTTTTGACACATTTAACGATTTTGATCACTTTGATAAAAATACATTAAGCTTCTTCTGGCCTCTGCTAATTTTGTGTTTACACCAGTTTATTATTATCTTCTATATATCCTCCGTCCTCTGCTGGCTTACATTAAGAAAAAATATCTTTCATGCTTTAAATAACTTCAGAAATCCTTTTCAACTAACAACAAAAACAACCTAAACTAATACCTTTCAATGTTTAGGAACAGTATTTCTTGGTAAGCTCGAACTAAGGTCGGTATTCGGTTACAGTTTTTAACCAACTAATGAACAGGTAAAAATCAAACCTCCAACGCTCAAAAGCTCAGAACAGACGTTGTTGTTTGCCATGTAGCACAGTCTTGCAGCTGTAACTTCTGCTCGAAATGCTCAGTTGGATTGTGGTATCATGAAACCACCACACTGCACGTAAGAAGTGATGATAGTTACGAAAAGTCAAAGTGGTTTCCCAGATACATAAGTAAATACAATGAGAAAAGTGCAGGATGATGACGAAATTGTAAACATGAAAGCAAATAATTATCATCAACGTCAACCCAATGCAAGAGAAATATTTTACTTAAACAAGTACACAAGTATCTAGTATTTCCTAAACCCAACTTTAATAATCAAATGGTGCAAAAAAGTACAAAGCACTGTAGGTTATTACAGATTTTTGTATTTTTAGAATTTCTCCTAGCGAGCAGCAACCTAGCCTGTAATTGAAGCACAAGTTTTCTTGAGGTTGTCGCAGTAATTTTTGCAAAGATATATAAGCAAAATAAAACCTTTTACTATAGGCTGAGTAATTCTCTCTTGACAACATCAAAAAATGCGGACCTAACCAGAGTGCCTTACGATAGATTGCAGCAAACTGTACATCACTAACGCTTAATAAAAACAGTCTTCTAATAAGCACAATGCTTCTTGATTGTTGTATCAGCATACTGCTTATTGTCGAATAAGACTCACTGCTTGAAAAGACGGAAGGTTTTCCGTAATTATCGCAGGTGAAGCCTCCAGTTTTTGGTGACATGCAATGCCACCACACTCCGTCAAACGATGGAATCCGGCCATGTAATGCTTCTGATGCCTGAAACAACCAAAAAATAATTGTCACAAACATCTTATCATATTGTTACTTCTGGTTCGCAAACGCAGCCAGGAATAGGTACTGGCAGTTGGGCAATTAAGGATGCCCTTGCCGATCCTCTTAGAGTTAACGTACTAAACATACATAATCTATTTATGAGTGAAACTGGAGTTTTAGCAAGTTGGACCTACCCACACCCACAAAAATTTCTGTTTACACCCTTGTAGCCAAGATAGACACAAGTAAATCACGCAGCCTTACGGTATGTTCGCACTAAATGCAATGTTAATCCGATTTACTGTCGTGCGAAATTTTATCCAATTTTTAACGTAAGCAGTCATGACGGCAATATCTTGCATACATTTCGAACCCAAACAGTTTTGCTATTTATAGGTTGCTTTGCAAAGCACCTAGCGATTGTTTTCTAGAATGCCGCGCAAAGTGATGTTGCTTACGTCATTAACCTCTAACTGTAGCCTATGTCACTTTACGTACGAATAATCGCATCGTATTCTGCGTGAAAACATCTGTAATTCATTCCAAGTTTTGTCTGAGAGACTTCCTGCACATGAAAGATAAGCATTCAAATTTTTCAATCGAATAGTAACAGAAACCGTCGATTGGCGTAGCTGTTAAGACATAGCTATTGGCACGGGAGGTTTGGGGCTCGATTCCGGCGCCGGTTGAATCGGATACAGTGTCGCCAACGACTCGCCACCGCTGCGACGTTTCTTCGGAGATATGTTTCTCAGGCGCTTAGCCATGAAGATTGGTGCGGCTGCTTGGTACACATTTTGGGTATTTCGAATATAATAAAGATTGGATGTTGTGGCCAAAAGAAAGGACTCTAACCATAAGTTTGACAGCTTTGCTTGATTCAGTTAAAATGAATACCTAACCTGCCAGTTGCTAACTTTCCAATATGGAAGGCAATGGACGAAAACAACTGAATAATGGACAAAAAATCCCAATACGAAACAGACAGTTTTAGATACAGGAGAAAGCATTGTAAAAATACAATTAATTTTAAACTTTTTAATACAAAACCAAAATCGAATCAAAGAGTTTGAAAAATCTCTGATAACGTGTGTAAAGAGCAAAATGATCAATCCTGCAAAATAGGCATGGAACAACTTTTATAAGAAAAAATAGAAGCATGACTTTTTCTTAATTTTTGATAGTTTAACTTAATGATTTCGGTATTCTTCATGCTAGGCACTAAAGAGGCGGAACCTTACAAGCCATGACTCCCTAATGTTTCAAAATACCAACTTTTTTTATAAAAATCATTGCTACTTCACATCATCAATAAAATTATCAAGATGATCATGCATACATGGCCGATAAACTTATTTGGAAAATCTTGATTTATCTCGTAATATAGATGTAACAATCGCTATTTTCAAATATTTTGTTTTTTGCATATTAAGCTATCATTCTCCTCAGATATCACTCAGACGAAATTATTTCATTTCAAAAAGTTTCGGCTAGCTCTATGCATGTAAAAAATCTTTCTCTTCTAACAAAACAATGGTCTGTTTTCTTTTTTTTTTTTATGCATGATGTTTAAGAGTAAGACTCGACGAAAAAATTTACCATTGTCCAGCAAAACTTTTTCCTCGGCTGACCTTTCTAAGCTCACTGCGGCAAATGACTTCTTGTTATCTTTATCAAATCATCTCTTTTGATTTAGGACGCACCAATCTAAAATATTCGGTTAAAACTTTCCAATTCAGATGCAATATTTTGTTTACAATATTTTCGTGACTTTTATCAGACAGTATTTGCGTTGATAACAAGTGCACAAGCACACAACAGGACAGGGGTATAAGCTATATACAAACATGGTGTAGCATTTTAGTTTGAGAAGTCATTTGTTTGCTTGCTTATCAGCACTAAATATTAACTAAAGCATCAAGTTTGCTTTTGGCGAGCTCCTGGCCAAGTAGGTTAGTATTTAAGTCTATTTCTTATCTAATACAAACTGCGATGAGAACAAACCTTAACCTTAACAAACAAACCAACAAAAAGATCTCATATAGGCGTCGGAGAAAAATGATTGTTCCCTTTACACTTTACAGTATGATTTTCACATCCATTTTACCAAACAGTTTGGTCTAACCTAAACTTTCGACCGACTTTTTTGCAATCGTTTGTTTTTGGTTTTACATTTTGAAAGTAGTGGAAGTAATTTCTGGGTTCTCGGTCTCTGCATTTCGCTGACACTGATGCGTAATGTAGTTCTGCCAATGGATGATCTAGATCAGCTATGGTCAACAGAACGCTAATGCTGACGATCTAAATTAACGTTTTCGGTCGTTACTTCGCATCACTATAACACTTTCGATGATCATTTTCTATAGTCATTAAGTTATTAACATTTTTAGTCCACAAATAAAAAGAAACTTCTGATATAGTTCGTCTATCTCTGACTCATGCACTCCCTGCTTGACAGCAACTATTTATAACCCTAGCCTCTCATAGGCCTAACTGTGGTTATTAGCCAAACCACTAGCTGTTACATCTTTTTGTAGGCAGTTAAAAATTAAAAACAAAGAGAAACTGTTATTTAAAAGATAATCAATCTGTTTGCTCGCTGCAGTGTTATGTTTGTAATACTACGCAAAATAAAAATTATCAAATATTTGCCAGCAACTAAACAGCTCATAGCCTATTAAACCAAAAAAATTTTAGCCTCGTAAAAATTGAGTAGGCTAACAAGTCGTTACGTGTAAAGCAATAATCTAGCGAGAGTAAAGGTGGGTTTAGCGCAGGGTTATTTCAGCCAAACGTATAATTTTTTAGTTTTTTTCCGCAAACGATCTAGTGATTTCCCAAATGCTTTTACAATATTTGTACTTAATTGGAGAACTGGAACTGTAGCTATTTTAAGTTTTATTACTGTGCAAAGAATTGGGAACGCACGACACGGTCACCCATCAAAAAAGTATCGTCTCCAGATAAACAATTGCGCTTGTACTTGTACCGGAAAACAGCCACGGGAGCACAGAGAAAACGCAGTGTCAATGAACTCTCACAATGTCTTTTACACGTAGTTGGTCCGAAGGTTGGAGCGTTGGACTCCAGGGCCAAACGTCGCTAATTCGAAGCTTGAGTAGGTCATCATTTATGACGGATATACTTCACTATTACAAAAAAATTAATCGTCAAAAAAATAAATGCAGTAAAAAAATCAAATCTTTATTATACTCGCGGTACTACACCGAAGCGTGTAATGAGTAGCAGGGCCTACCTCGGCTGCTTAGCTCCTGGGCAACATGCGCTTTGAAGATACACCGTAACGGCGGCAAGCCGTTGGCAATACTATGTCCGATTTGACTGGCCCAGGAATCAAACCTCGCTCCTTCCACACCAATCACGATATATTTAACCACTAGACCAACCGCCCGGCGTCAATGCAGGGAATAAATAAAACTCTGGTAAAAAGTAGAAACTCTATTCTTTTCCACTTTGTTCTATGCAAGGATTGATCCAGGATTTTTGTTTAGTGATGTTTCAGAGGTGTGATCGTCCCCTCTGGAGTCGCCCCTAGGTGTGCAGAAGCAAAAGCTTTCGGTACTAATCGAAACCTTGACGTATACTTTCAACATCATTCTGTACTATGTCGTTATGCGAATTTCCCCTTCCACATACTTACCATATTTCAGATTACGGTGCGATCGATGATTAGGCGAAAACGAGCGCATATGCAGAATCACAACCTCGACTGCTCGTTGCTCGCGATACGACTTTCCTCCGCCATAAAATAGTATCAGCTTCGATCACGATTCCAACAGTCACATGATGCAATGTCGTGGCAAATAATTGGATAAAGGGTTGTTTACAGCAACAAATTCAACTAACATAGCACTGTACATTATATATTTTTTGTTATGTATTTTTTAGCTGTTTCTCATAAAGTTTACGACATAACGTACAAACACCATAAAAATAGAAGAGTTAGTACTGAAGTTATTCTGGCTTACCGACGCAGCTGGCATAATTTAACTCTTTAGTCCCCTATTTTACAAAATTTTATCACCTACTCTAACGTCTAATCTTTTTTGATGGTTTCAAAACTTGGAGCAAACTAATCTCGGCCTCTGTCAGGGTTTGACTAAAAACAATGGTTTTTCATTTTTGCACTAACCCGTGAGAAAATGACAAGTCTGACCCACGCCAAACAAAGGGAGGGCTTTATAACGCCAAACGCCCACTCCCCACAAGTCGAGCAAAGTTGACGAACGTTTTGCCATTGCTTCTAACCTGCTTAATTTTACGGCGGAAAGATGTACGGCATTTTTTGCGAATCCCTTTGAGACATCATATATTCTCACTCATACATGTTGCAAAAGTGATTTGAAGCTGGTTCGATTGTAATTCGATGTCTTGTTTTGACTTATGCCCAAAATACCCGTGCTTAAAGAACACGAACACTAAAAAAACCGCGAGGTTAAAAACTTCTTGCAGAACCGGAATCCTAAATGCCGGTATTTATCAACTAACAAGCTATAACCTTTACTTCAATTTTACATAACCTGCATTTTCACTTTTCTGGCTGGATAAGTTCATCAAAAATGACGTGAATTAATTTTATTGCGGATATAGCATAAGCAGTGACGAAGATGTACCAAGTTTTTCATTTCTTTTTAAAGTACAAACCCCATACGAAAATAGAAATGGCAAAATTAAACATAATGATTGAAAAACCACAGATAATAATGATAAATTTATGAAAAAAATCCAATCAGCAGGACTAACGCTTATGTTTTAACAGTTGTTATCATCAAAGGCAAGTTTTTGGCATAGACTTAAAAACACATAAAACATATATAACAATTTACAAAGCAAACTACAAGAAAAAATTATATACAATATTTACAGTAACGAAACGTACCTCACAAACAACAATAAACAACACTATATTTACAAAGACAATTAATATTACTGCAAACACAGAGGAATAATAGATTTTAAAATACACAAGTCAAGACTTAAAAATCTTATGCTTGTGGTACGTAACATGCCCACAAACATTCACCATCCATTCATATCATTCCGAACTCTTATGTCTTTAACACGCTACTTTGTTCGAAAATAAGCAAGCTCTTTCAACCAAAATCAAAAAAGATGGAACCGCATTGTTTGCTTTCATAAGATGCAAAAGTAAGCTGGCCAAACTAGTTCTACGCAAATATTTTTTTATAGATGAGCAGTTACAAACCTACTTTGATAAATAAATATGAAAAACTTCTTCAGTAATGTGCAATAAAGCGTGAAAAGTAATCTCTATTATAAGTGAAACAATCAAACACAAAAAACAACATAAACTGAGTTAATGTGGTAGTAAATAATCGACATAACTATCGGTGCGGTAAGTTAGGGGTTCGTTAAGTCGAACGCTGAATCGCCAACAACAAGCAAACGCGGCGATATTTTTTTCGAGCTGTGTTGCCCACACGCTAAGCTGCGGAGATAGGCTTCGCCACTCCTTTACACGCTTAGTGCAAACCTCGAGTGCAATGAAAAATTTCATTTTGATTTGAGACTACGAATAAGTAGCTCAGTCTACCTTACTTAATAATTTACTTACTTCGTTTTTCCAAATTACGTTTTTCCAAAATACTTAGTCTACCTTACTTGACTTAACAAAAACACCAAAAATGATTATTCAACACGTAAAACATATTGATATAGTTTATAAACAATAGAATTACATTAAGTAGCAGCAAGAGTATCAGTGACGAAGGATGCCAAAAAGCTAAAAAAAACACCAAAATATTACGTATAAAACCCACAACGATTAAAAGCATAGCAATTGGCAAAACAAGAATTTATAAAATTACAATGCTTACGATTGGCTTAGCAAGCACACATTAAAACTTCGTTTTCTCAATTCACTTCGACTTATACAATGGGAACATGTTTGTAAAATGCGCCGAAAATTGACTGTCTCTTACTAAAAATCAAAATATTGTTAAAAAATTTGCCAGAGATTCAATTCATGAATTTCTTGCTCAAATCCCAATCAATGCACAGAATTTGCCGCATTGCAAAGTGATTATTACAATAAACATGGGACAAAAATAGCTTACGGAGGAAAAAGATAACCACAGTTATTTTTCGACAACATAGATTCAACTGTCATCATCAGTAGCGTAAACAAAGCAGTAAGGCAGCACAAACCTAACACCTTGCTTACACTGCTGATGATGACAGCTAAACCTATGCTGTCGAAACGTTCAGTCTTGAGAATGACGGTAGCTTTATTTTCATCAAAAGTGGTTATTGTTTGGCTTTTGTAAATATCGTATCATTTTTTAAATCAGCAATTTTCTCAAAATCATCGAAAGTTTTTTTACCTACCGCTAGAAGTGCCATTAAATCTTTTGTTAAATCAGCTGAAAATAAATTTTAAGAGATAGAAAATGCAAGAATGAAATAATTTTAACATTTTATAACCAATAGCAAATGCCAACACGATAAATAGGGTTATAAAAATCACTAAAATGACAGTAAAAAACGACTAGTGGAAACTTTTAGGGCTTTTAAAGAAAATCAGTTTATACGTAAAAACACACCCAGAAGGTGTCGGGTGAGACAACATTATTATTCGGTGTCACGTAGGTTTTTTTTTTATTTGACTCTAGAAGGAAAAATACGGCACTTTCTTCTCAGCAAATTAGGCTCGGTTGAAAGATGAAGGTGTTTACCAGTTGCTATGTCCAAGCTATAAGAATGACAAGGAAGTCGGCTTATCAATGCACTGCAGTAGTCTATTATATAGACATATTTAGACCAGCTTAACTACCGGTTCGTCTAGCTTCCTTAAACGAGTTTGTCAGAAATTTAAGCATTAGCTTACTCGTTAAGTAGAATGATAAATTAGATTAGAAGCACTTAGACGCACACGCAAACGTATACGCACGCACGCACGCTGCGGTAACACACACAGTCGTTTGAGGAAGTCAAGAAGATGAACGCTTTCCGGAGTAATACGACACCCATGGCATAAGCCAGCAGCTAAGCACAATTCCTCTTAACACATGAGCTTTGCCATTTCTTCTATTGTTAGTTGTTTTAAACTTATTATCTATTGAAAGTTGGAAAAACTGCAAAAAAATCCGTATCATGAAGCTTCAGTATATGCAGAAATAGCACCTAATGTTATAAAAATTCGCCATACTGCTTTTAGGGTACAAAATGTGTTCAGTAGGTAATTTCCTACTTCATTTTTTAGTACAAAATTGAAGTAAACAAGTTTAGTTTGTTAGTTTTTTATCCGAAGTCGATTTCATTGACACGTAACAACCGGCTTTTTGCAGAACCATTGCACAAAATGTTTATTAGTTGAATGTTTTATTGGACATCTTCGGCTTTACAGTTTAGACTTGATTTTGGTGGAGCATAAAGTCCCGCGGTTTTATTGTGTTTTTCCACATCCAAATCATCGTTGATTGTGGCAGCTTCCATTTCATTGGTCAGTGCTGTGATGGTAGCAGTTTGAACCTGAGGCTTGAGCTCGGGACAGATGATTTGCTTGGGTGGTAAGACTGGATAAACTGCCGATGGATGGATAGGAATTGCTCCACCTACTATGTGAGCTGGAGAGGGATGATAAATATAGTGTCCGTTTACAGGAGACAATCCGGTATTCTGGGGCAAAAATTGATTGGAGGGTACTGTTAAAGGGGTTGATTTAGGAGGGGCTCCAACAACCGAATATGTGAGCATAGGCTGGACACCAGCAGCAATTGTGACTGGTGGTGTAATGAAGCTTATGTTATTAGTGGCTTGATTTGTTACAGTTTTACTTGTTCCTTCTGAACTACCGGTACTTGCGGGGCTAGCGGCTGGCTGGGCCGTAGCGTTGACTTCAAACTGACATATTTGAGTTGAAGCTGGGGTTGTTGGAGTTGATACAGGGCTTGAGTTTGTAACTCGAGCTACTGCAAGTGACAACGTTGTTGTAGCAAGATTGTTGTTGACGTTATACAAAGGTTTGATAGGACGAGCCTGAAAGAATGAAGCAATAAAGTTAAGAAACTTTAAAAAATGCAAAAATATCATTTCGGGGTTAAAAATACCCTACCCTTTGTACAACTCTACGCATAAGTAATCTTCAAATTAAAGGTTAAAAAAGCATGCTACATAAAACCTTTTCATAAAAAAGGGGTCTTTTTTAAAACAAACTTGTTATATTTATGCACAAACACAATTTTCTTGTTTACAGGATAAAAACTACTTGTTTATCTACAAAAGATAAATCGAATATTTACTTGGTCGCATTCTCCATCTCTGCATGCTTGACATAAATCTGCATTATGTTGGTTGCGCGGTCGGCCGGGTCTGCGGTCAATGCGGATCGGCGGCTGAAGAAATCCGTAATAAGTTTGTCCTACTTTGTGATAAACGTTGCACATAACCTGAAAAATAAATTTAAACCGTTTTTTTCAATACCTGAAGCAACCTAAAGGTAACTTTTGAAGAGAGGTGCGAAAAATTAAGTGTACCGCGCTATACGTGGTGCTTCTCTTGTATGTCCTCTAACAGCGTGCACTCATTCATATTGATATTTGTACTACAAAACATTCGAGAATGGTGTACTGTACATAAGTGTGCTCTGAACACCCGACACTTACAGTTCCGCATCACTAATTGATTTTTGACCCACGATCTAAGAAAGTAAGAAATGTTGGTTTGTTTAAGCACCAGGGCTTTTTACTACAGTAGAATACATAACGAAGACTAAAACAGATTTCAAGAGACGGCGACTGTTTGCAGTTTGACAAAGCAACCCCTCGGCATCAGTTTTGTGACAGTTCTCAATTATTCGTCGCACGCATCGACTATTGTGACAATATAATAAGAGGAAGCTTGTGACATGCTATTGGGCGATTGCATCTGTTCGTTTTGTTCATTGACACGTCAAAAATGCGCAAAAAGACAAAATAGCTTCAATATTATCCTATTTCCCATAACACGTCTTATCTAAAATCTACGGGTGTAAAACAGATCTATAACGCTACTATTGCTGGCATTTGAAACATGATAGCGTGACGGTATATAAAAATCGTATTGGTCTGCATTTGGCATCAACTAATTTGAACTGCTAAGCTGTATCTGGCATCTCAACAAAAGAATTAAATTTAAACCATTGTGTGCAGCATACCAAAGGTTTCGAAAAGAAAAGCTAATTAGTCAAAAACTTGTTTGAATATCAAGCCCTGTTCTACCCCCTTCCCAAAAACATAAGATATCTAGGGTTTAAAAAAAGCTTGAGCTTAGTTGAGCTTTAACTTTTTAAGTCGTTCAAGTTTTGAGGTTTTGAACCAGGGAAAGGAGGTCATGATCCTTCTAAGTTTCTGATTGTGTTAGCCGTTCATCCTTGTTGTCGTAGCCCTAACAGTTCGTAAAAATCCAAATTGTGTATATTTGCAGGTTGGCTATGCTATACAAATATGTTATATATATAAAAAAAATTACAAGACGTAAATCTTAAAAAAACGGTCAATACTGTATTTTCAATCTTTTATCGAAAATCATAAGCTCATAAACTTGTGAGTTTATCGATAAATTCTCATTTTCTGTTGTAATGAATTTAGCTGCCCGTTTTACAAAATATACATTACAACTTTTTACAAAAATACATTCAAACGAAGCTACACGCGGCTGCGTGTTTACATAAAAAAGAATAAAATCATCATAAGCAGGCATTTTGGTGCAAATACAATTGGCTTAAAAAGCAAGCAATGAAGTAACTCATAAACGCAAACTAAAATTGAATTCAAACTTCTGCTTTTAATTTCCAATCAACTATGAGCGCAGCCAGCGCGAAATGCAAGGGGAAAATTACATTATGTGAAAGATTACAAAAATTGCAATATTTTATAGGAAAGTTTTAAACACACTTTTTGATTGGGCGTAGTGCTCTGGTGCCCCCCCCCAAAAAAAAATGGCTGTGCTTTGGTGTCTTCTCTCCCCCGCTTCGCCGCAAGTTGCATTAACTGAGTCGAAAACTATCAGAAGTTGTTTTGATAAACAAATGACCGAAAAAAGAGCTTCTCAAATTAAACTTCCGCATAACGTCAAATCTTTTCAAAACCAAAACGTGCTGAATTTGCGGCATATTTTTCTTTGATATTACAAACATCACCGAACGTTTCTTTACCATCTTAGAACTTTAAACGACATAAACTAATCAATGACCTTTCAAGTAGCTCGAAACTGGCAGGGTTTTTAAGGTTTTTATAGGACGTATATTTCAAGCAGTTTTAATGTATGAAACATTACAAACGAATGTGCATTATAGCAAAGAATAACAACTGTTTCGATCTTTCTGGTCTCATCAGTGGTTTCTCGGCGTCATTGTTTTGAGTAAATATCGATAACCACTTAACCAGCTGTACTTATACGACGTCGGAAAGGTCGTGATAGTGGCTCGAGCAATGCAAACAATGAACCCCAACGTTTTTAAAGCGTTTTTACCACAAGAATCGTAACCTCATAACACGGGAGTTGTTAATTAAGCTTTAACGCAGGAACCAGCTGCCTTTAAATGAGCTTACGCATTTCCAATACAGTCTATTAGTGCTCCATATGCACAAAGTGGAGCCGACTGAAATCCCGACGAGTACGTGCTTGTCGCCTCACTCCGCAAAATCTTGTCAAAGATATTACGAAGCGAAAACACAATGTGTTGAAAAAATTTAATACCAATTAAAAAGGGTTGAAAAGGTCATTACAGAAGTAACGAATGCTTCTTTCAATCTTTTGTTTTCACAAGTTTGACATCTCGGTCTTTTGGAAACTTTTTTTATGGATGCATACGCACTAATTAGCGCAAAGCCTGACACCAGCATACTTCGTCAGATTCTGATTCACTGAGTTATTAAATCCTAAAATTACTTCTCATAACCCAAGTAAACAATAAATGAAAGGATATTCCACGAAACTAATCTTACTTTGGATACTTCTTCTGGATACCACATCACATATTCAAATTTGCCCGAGTTGCATTTTTTACATTGTTGTCCGTAAAGTTTGAATTGAACAAACCCAGCGTTGTGTTCAAAATCCAAATGGAACCAGAAAGTAACTCTCCCTTTCATCGATGTCCACCCGTTCCCGCAGTCCTAAACACAACGCATGTTACGCTTACAGGTACCACTAGTGCGAAGCCGAAAATTAACTTATAGCCAGGGGCGAATCCAAACATTTTGCTAAGAGGGAGGAGGACATACTTTCATAAATTTATGGCACGCAAAAATGCATGAATATTGGTCAGTCACAATCAACTCATGATGTCCGCAACACTAGCACTTACAGCTTTGTGTTGTTACAGACGTTTTAAGGAGAAAGCAGAGAGGGGACAATTGCCCCTTCTCCCTCTCACCACGGACCTGCCCCTGTTTACACCTGCATTCTTTGAAATTAAAATTAGAACAAATCTAAAAGATACAAAACTTCAAAATGCATAAAGTAAATTAATATAATTTTCTTTCTGCAGATCATCAAGCAGTTTTGCAGTTAGTTGCGATGTAAATGTTAGTCAGCAAAAAGTCAAAACAATAATTTAGGGCTGCAAGCCAAAGAAATCTTATCAGAATACTTTTTTTTGTAAGGCAATTTGGTTGAACTACACACTTTAACTACTAGTAATGTACGGTTTCTAGTTCTAAAATTTTTTTTTTAGATTAAGCTACATTTTAGGAAGCAATGAATTGCAATATAATTGCAGTTTTTAATATATCTTTTACAAGAAATACTAAAACCATGAAAAAGTCAGGTACAAAAAGGCAAATCTAAAATTAACGCAAAAATATTGATTGTTTGATTGATGGATGACAACTTTCTAAGAAAAATTTTTTCGTACTTTATGTTACTAATTGCTACATTTGCTAGCATTTTTTAATAGTTAAAAGTTTGAAAGAGCAGCTATATAAGTCGCATTAAAACTCATAACGTAAAGCATGTATATCGTGTAGTATTTTACCACAGAATGATTGTCGCTGGTCGAAAATTTCAAATTTTAAATGATGGATGACATCGTCTGTTTATTTTCTTTAGAAAAATAATCTAAATCGTGTCACGCTAAGAAAATACTTAAAGACTTGAAGATGTAAAAATGACAAACGTGCATCATTGTCTGTGATCGTTAAAAACTAGCTGCTTAGTAAGCGAAAAGTTTTCCGGGAAAATCAGTTATACTAAAGCCTGCTTCGGTTTACGTGTTGAGCCCTAAACTAGCGTAATATACAGGTGAATATTGGTAATTTGCGTTAAGTCAGTAAATGTTTTTTGCAGCCGAAATGACTGTTTAACAAAAGTGAAACGCATTCATGATTGCTTTAATTATTAACTTGAATAGGGGCTTTTCCACACTTCATGATTTTTACAGCTTTTAAAGCAAGATTGCCTAAATAAATGGTAATGGCAGTACCAAGTTCTAATTAAGATTTAATGACTTGAGGGTTCTGTCTTAGTTTATTGTTACTCTATCCACATGTCCAATTTATGTGGGCTTTAGGCCTAAATTGATGAAGGCTTGTTGCTGTGAACTTGATGCCATAATCACTTTTTTTAATTATATCATCAAAAATTTAATTGAGATGCTGAAAGCCCACATAAATTGGACATGTGGACAGGGTAATTTTAGCAGGAGCATATTTGGGGCAATGTGCCATGGCCTTCCCCTTTTGATTTGCTTTTTAGCAAAAAAGTGCAATTATTGCCAGGTGACTAAAATATACCAGATTCTTTTGACTTTCTTGCAGTTTATAGCTCCTCCCCCCCTTTTAAAATTTCTCGCTACGCCACTGCTATATAGCAATAAATGACACGTTCTGAGTACGTCTGTCAAAGCCATACAAACTTCTTTCATCTGACAGTACAGTACCTTCTGCATAGATAGCTCATTCACGGGCAGTTGCATAAAAGTTTTTTCAAACGGAAAACACTTCTGCTGCATTCGCGAATATGATTTCAGTTCAAGTGCCTTTACTCATTATCAGTTTTTTATTATTGATTATCGATTATCGCTTAATTAGATTTTTTCTAGGGGGCTTTGCAATTTCAAAAACTTTCAGTATGATACTGATCATGAGTAAAGGCATGCTCAGAATGCCTTAAACCTGGCTTTGAACGACAACCCTTTTTCTTTCATATGCGCAATGCTTTATACCCTGTTAATTACCTGGCAGCAGAAGCGAACTTTTGCACTGTCTCGATGAAACTTCCATTTCTGTTGAGGAGCTTGATTTGTAATGGTTAGATACCACACATGCGGAGGGTAGAAGTTGCTGAATAAACGACTAAATTCACCATGCCACACTACCTCCATACCACTGCAAAAAACACGTTTATCAGTTTTTTTTAGGAGTTTTGGGCACCGGAATCCTGCAAATGGAAATTGGGTCCCAACTCCCAAGAGTCAGGAATAGCCGTTTGTTTTAATATGCGTTCCCACAGGTTTGTTTTGGGCAATTAAATTTTCTTTTCCTTTAAAAAAATTTTGCATTTATCTAGCAGAACGTATTATATAATCGTAGATTCTGTAAATAGTACCAGTAGAGAGCGATCAAAATGTCTGACACGTTTCGAGCTAGCAAGACCTGATCAATGAATCACGAGTGAGTTTTTCGTAGCATGTAATGTTAAGTTTTCCCTTTCACGTTGGTCAAACTCCGAAAAATAAGCAAAAATCTCGAGGGCGCATATTTCGACTGCGAAAATCAACAGCTACCGATAGCCTAATGCATATGTCGGCAAAAATTCAAAGCGTTTCCAATTGAACTTAAATTATTGTCATTCTTAATCTGTTAATCAAAGAGAATGTTATAATATGCATTCTCTTTAACTTAGACTCAAACTTCCCAATAACAACCTCTGCGTGAATGTTATTGCAGAAAGCATAAATAGTCGTTTCTACGTCTTCTGCGCTTTTAATCATTGGTATGATCACTGGTCAAACGTTACAATTTCGCCATGTGAATGTCAGAGAACAGTCTGTTCCGTAATTTGACTCGAAGATGAAGAGCGAGAATTCTTTGACTAAAATAGCGAAGCATTTTGTAAATACAGAATTAGTAAAAAGTTATCTAATTGCCTCGAATAAGCCTGGCAAATTTCAAAAAGGGCGAAAAAATGTTTTCGTGTAATAATTATCGTTGTAACGAAAATAGTTGAAACATTTTGTTGGGGTAAGATCCCTGAAATTACGGGAGGCTGTGCCTGCCTCTTTCTGGGACGTTTGCAAACCACTTAATGATAAAATATTCTCGGCTAAAAAAGAAACATAAAGGCAACACTCTCGCCGGCGGCTACCTACTCACGGCTCGCCAGGGTTGGGACGTTTCGTTGGAACTGTTTTTCCCAGGCGTTAAGTCGTGGAGATGGGGCCCGCCACTCGTTGCACGCTTCGGCGTAATACCGCAAGTATAAAGCAGATTTGATTTGATTTTAGGGATAATGTGGTATTTTCAATAACGGCTCATTTCCTAGTGAGTAAACCAAAGCTTTTTTTGTTTGTAATGCTTGCCTCGTTTGTTTAACGCAGAGATAAAATAACAGGTTGTTACAAAATCAACAAAAAGTCCAAGCAGTTTAGACTTAGAGTGCATGGGATCGATTGCAAACATGCATTACGCGGTTGTGTCACAAATCCATTTCACACGTGTACCTCAACTTCCGCCAACTTATTCACGCTCATTTTCGCACTGAACCAAAACTTATGAAACAATGAGCAAGTTCGCACAAGCGAAAAACAAAACAGTAAAAACAACTACAGAATGTCCATTACTTTCACATTCTATGGAATCGACACCACTACTGTCAAATTCCCACAAAGCAACTTACTGTAGTATTTTTTTTAGGCCTAACTACTGTAGTTATGCGTAAACCAAAAATGGCTTGCCAATGCCCTGAATATATTGACACTTAGTACAAATTCCACCAAAAAAAGTGAAATAAGATAGCAGCTGGCAAATCAAATGCAAATCAAATAGGCCAATATGGTGAAACAAAATGCCAGTGCTGTTTGTTCTATTCTCCTTTGGTATTCCTTGCTGTCTCATTTTTACATTTTTTACATCGTCGGGTCCAGATAAGGTTAATACGTGCTAATATCTTGATATTTCAGTTTCTGAAGACGCACAAAGCTGCAAAATAATCTTTTTTCTTTAATTTTTAGCATAGGCCCACTCTTTCCCCCCAAAATGTCTCGGGTCCACCCGTAGATAAAAACCAATACGTAGAGTTATTGCGTTGACCACACACAGAAAATTGACCTGAACTAACTGCAAAATCAGAAGGTTTTGCCCAAAATAAAACTCCTAGTAGCTTATCATAATAGGCTTAGTTTAGTAAACTTTGGCAAATACGAATATCTTTTGCAGATTATAGCACAAGGATAAACTAAAACATCCATAAGCATAGGCCGGTGAATGTTAGGTAAAGTGAGAAGTAGAAAATATTTACTGGGGGGGGATATTTTTGTCTACAATTTTGCCTGAATTCTGAATCCAAGTAACAAAACAGTGTTGCAAAAATGTTATTTATTGTTCATGGGGCGATGCAGTGGCGTATTAGCAAGAAATTTTTAAAGAGGAAGGGGGGGGGCATAATTTCAACATATTTTTTTCGAGCGTAGTTTTTTCGGCAGAGCTAATTTGAAGCAGATTGAGAAACAGAAAAGGCTTTAGAGGGGCCCGGGAGTATGCTACCCCGGGAAAACTTTAAAATATTACATGCCGAAATGGCTTTTTTAGTGCTTTTAGAACATTTTTTCAGGCAAACTTTTTGACTCTAATTCTGAGCACTTCTTTTACTTCACCAAATATGATGCATTTTGTTCGCACGTTTTCAATTATGCATGCTTAAGATGTTAGGATTATTGTTATCGAAGAGGCTCGAAATTATGAAAAAATTGCATTTATCAAAAACAAAGTTGAAAAAGGCTGGTGAGGTGAATACATACCCCTCATCCAACCCCCCACTCCTGGATCCACCCCTAGTCATAAGCTACAAAAGCCATCAAAAGAGTCTGGCATATTTCAGTCACGTGGCACCATTTGTTCCTTTTTACTAAACAGATAAATCAAAAAAGGGGCCATTGCACAATGCCCCCCCCCTAAATACGCTACTGGAGCGATGTCATTGGTCAATGACCAAATTAAAACAGTGGTGGAGGGCGTACTGCGAGTTTGCATACCACCAGCGTGATGAACAAAAATTATCAACGGTAAAATTTCGAAAACTTCATGAGCTTTGTTTTAAGCAGGTTTTTGTTTCATAAATGAAGCAAGGGGTTTAGGGGGAGAGCAGTAAGCTACCCCAGCGGGGTCCGGAGCGGAGCCCCGGAAGGTACAGCATTTTCTTAATTCATACTCTCAATCTCAAATATGATCTGAAAAAAGTTTGGGAACCGCTGCTCATATTTTTGGTGCTTTCACTAACGCTTATAAAAAACTGCTGATGTGTTGTCATGTTGATGAAAAATAAACTGTTCTGTTCTGTAACAGGCGCACTGAAAAGATTGTTCTTACTTATGTTTGCAAAGGAAATCGAAATCATAATGGCTCCAAGACATGCTGGTAAGTATCGCCGCAGTCCGTACCCACAAGCTACACGTATAAAAAACATTTAACTTCTTACGGTACTTATCACTGGGGGGGGGGAACGTTTTGGTATCCCCCCAGGACAAATTTTCTTTCTTTGCTGGGGGGGACGATTATTTTTACTGGGGGGGGGGGGCATGTCCCCCCCATCCCCTCCTACTTCGCACACTGATGTTAGGCAATTCGCAAACACATCTTTGCCATCGTTAAGCCTAAGTGGGACCCATGCGACTATTCTTGCATGACACAAGCGCAAAAAGTTGTTACAAATAAAGATCCAGCAGCAAAATCGGCAAAAAGTTTTTGGGGAAAACTTTAAGAACTTCTATTGCAGCGCATTGAAGACGTGTAAAATAAGCTTCAAAAACATCTTTTCTGAGTCAACGCACGCAAAAAGGCGACAGGAAAATGCTGTTCTTAATTGAACAACGAAGCAAAAACATGTTCTTCGCAATCAAAAAGCCCTTAGCAACTCAGCTAACTTGTAAGCAAGAGCATGCAGTCATACATATGGCTCAGAAATGAATCATTGCAGAGTTTAAGCCGAGATATGACTCCTTGCCATACTAAAGTCTTAAAGTCTCGTTTAGAAGCCTCAACCAAGCACGAACATACAAGGTGTGATGCGGCATTTAAAAATTGTCGATGCTTACCGGTTTTCGAAGCATATGTTACGCAAAAAGCTAAGTTTTCGCCTGCAGTTGGAAAATCGGGTTCAACACCTAGCCAAGTCCTTGCGTAGCATGATCGCTACGTGTATAGCTTTCAGTATCATCATACATAATTATTTTAAAGTAGAATTTGTGTCTTTAACGCTAGTTTGTTAAATTGTTACAAAGCAATCAAAAACACTTACAAACTTCAGATCAATTCCAATGTTAGTTGCGTTGTTACGTGCGTACCGCAAAAAAATAGAAACATCACTACTGTACTGTAACTTTAGAATTTACCCTACACATAATGCTTTCTCCGATAGCTTCATAAATAGCACAAAAAAGCAGGTGTTCCAACACCAGCAAGTATTAAAATTGAGTCAAAAACCAAAACTTAAAGAACTAAACCGACCGATGAGCTTATAAATTTTAAAATGTTGCTATTAAAATTTATGTTTTTTAGCTTTTGGTATTGAATGATCAATTGAAAAAAAATTCGAAAGTATGCTGCAAGACGATAGGCCATAATTGTAGCTAAAAAACAAAATTTTAATTGTACATTTTAATTATTGTAATGGAGCAGAATTAATTTACTGCAAATGTCAAACAACAGTGTCTGGCAAACACTCATAGAAGAACGAGAAAAAGATTTTTACTCCATAAATTAATTAGTGGTAAAAGCACGTGAAGTTTTCCAGTGCAATCAAATGCTCGCATGAGGGCGTTAAGAGCAGCAAGGTAGCAGTAGAGCTACTCACGGAAAACCCCATAAAAGGATTTAAATTCTATTTAAACAAATGCTTGCTGGTTCCTACTTGAGCTATGACGATTATGCTTTTTGCGCACTATGTTTATTAATAACCATCTACACCTCTTGACGTAAAATCCAGGGTACAGAGTTGCATTTTTTTAATTCGATACTGCAATGCTACTGAACAATTTATATGAGTAGAGCATCGCTTAAAAGCACCTAAAATTTTGCAAGAAGTTAGTTGGTGGTTTTGCTACAGGCAGATAAGCCACACAGATTTATACGCAAGTGCAGTGAACGGACAGCACATAGGAAAAGTTTTATTTTTCGATCTTTCATAAATGAAAGTCAATGCATGTGCTTGCATCAACCACAAGATAAGCGTTGATTCCATTTGAACTCTTCCCCGAAAAAAAATTTCTAAATCCTACCTTAAGAACCCTATTCACAAACTTTAAGCCACAGCTTTAATTTGCATTATGTTTTTATAACTTACTCGTTATAGCAGCCCCCTCCAACAGGAACCATCGGAACTGGAACTGTGGACACAGGTGCCGTTCCGTAGTTGTTGTTTCCATTTGTTGATGAGGCTGGAAGATTTCCATTGTACTGGGACACTGGAAGAGACACAGGAGGAAATACGCCTGGGATATGACCAGGATAATTGATAAAATGAGGCATTGCTAAAGCAGTTGTCATCTCAGAAGCAGTAAAAACTTCAAAAAAACTACTCTTTGTTTATTAGACAAGTTAATACTGCCTTCCAAAGTTCAAAACAAACGTTTTCTTTCAATTTCGTGTCTTCTTTTGACAAAAAAGCACAACTTGCGAACAAGCGATCTACCGTACTGTTTCTGTTCCCTGACAACTATCATCTGAGTAAATGCTGTCAGAGGCGTTCGCCAGCCATCCGCTTTACTATAACTGGCTTTTAGCGGAAATACGTGCAAAAAAGGCTGAAGCTTTCAGTTGCCTTATTGCATGCAGTATTCTGCATGATATATCTAAAGTAACGCAGCAGACTGCTCAATTCACTGGTTTGAAATAGTAATGAAAAATTATTTCTTAATGCCAGCTAATATTTAGAAAATTTTTAGTCAGAACATCAGTGAGCATGGATTTTCATCACTGACGTTTCAACCTTGCTAAAAATTATAATTTAGGTTCAAGGGAGATAAAACTAAAAGCGTCTTTTCTTATTCCTTAACCACGCCCGAAAGTAGCAAAAAGATTTTTAATCAGACCTAATATGGTGGCAAATTCTCTTTGCTTTTATTGTAGATTACAATATGAATAGCTTCGCCAGCACTCATTTTTGGAAAATCCACGTTAACAAAGGGCGCAAAAAAAGCTCTTGCAGTCTTAAACAGTTGTTGGGCCAAAGGGGTAGCGACGACGCCAGGATACTGGCCGTACAATACCACAATGTCGCCTCAGTGGCGTTGGAAGTACTTTTAAGTGGGGTGGTCTCAGTGGCGTTGGTCGGCTTCGCCCCCCAGACCCCCCTTCTAGCTATCGCCACAAACGTAATGCCTACCATGCACTTTACTTCAGTAAGAGTCACTTGGAGACAGCTGGGTGAACTCAAGCTTTCCTCTAGCTAGCATAACACATAGCAGCCAGATCGACGTTTGTAAACGTCTTAACCTTTGAATGAGCTAATTATTCACAAGCTCCTAGTCTCAGGCTCCTAAGCAGGAGCGTATTCAGGGAGAGAGGTATCGTCTCATGCCCCGCCCCCCTTTTGACTCAGCCTTTTAGTAAAAAAAAACAATACTAATGGTGCTAAGTGACTGAAATATGCCAGGTTTCGTAGCTTAATTATAGCCAGAGGCGGATCCAGGGGGGTAGGATGAGGGGTATGCTATTGTTGAGCCACATACTTGCAGCTTAGGTTTGAGTTGGCCGAAAGGTTGACGCATATAGGGCTCCGGAAGTTGCATTGTAGGTTCGATATCATACTAGATCCAGAGTCGGATTTAGACAATGAGAGGCTCTAGGCTATTTGATGGCACTGATTGGAAGAGCATAAAAAGATCTACACGTCCTCAGATGTCCTATTTTCACTGAAAATATCGGTGAAGAGCAAAAAACAGTGTTTTTGTTCTTGATGAGGCCCCTCATTTTCACCGAGGTCCCCCATTTACTCTGAGGTCCTAGGCTTCAGCCTGCTTAGCCTATACGTAAATCTGGCCCTCACTATCGTTATCCTTGATGAAGGCTACCGGTAGGCAGAGGCGTAACTAGAGTTAGCTGAGACCCTGGGCATTGCCATTTTCCCAATGAGCTGGACAGCACCAGCAATGAACAAGCACCAGCAATGAGCTGGACAGCGTTGATTGACACCTTTTACGTCCGAGTTTCGTAAAAAAGTAAAACAAAGAAGTTCTGCAAACCTTAACTCTACTGACCACATTGAGTGGCTGAGTGTAACTTTTAAGTAGGCCTAATAAAAAGGATTGATGAGTCAAAGTGTTCGCTACCAGATGCAGCTAAAATCAAAGCCAGAAAGATATCAATCTGACAAACACGTCTGTAGTGGCTCACGTTTAGAAATTTCTGAGGCATAATGACACAATATGTCGTCTTATTAGGCCTAAAGAATGACTATAATGGTGTTTTGCGTGGCCCACATCTGAGTCGGAGAGATAATAAGGTTACCGCACTCCGGAAAACTGTTCGAACCCTAGCAAAATTCGAAGTTTTATCTGACATTGTACTGGAACCTAGTTCTTTTTTCGGTCATTGACCGAATATTTTTGGCAATGACCGAATATTTTTTTCGGTCACAATGACCGAATGAGATTTGCAATTATTTTGCTTTAACAATTGCTCTTTTCTCATGGTGATGATAATAGGTAGGGATACAGGTAATGACATAAAGAGTCTTTAATACGTTACTCAGTTCCCAACATAACTAATTCTTTGTTTGTACCGCACCATGCTTTCGAATTTCCCATTTTAGTGGTCGCACGTATTTTGTTTCAAAACTTCAATACATTTCGTAGTTCACGAAAGTGCTGAAAATGGGGTTTTTATGCTTAAGTTAGAATATGACTAAAAAATCGAATTGACTGAAAAAAAAAATGGTGCAAGCTTATAGCTAAAACCGGTCAAATGACCGAAACAAAATTTTGAAAAAAAAAAAAAAAACAGACTGGGAGGTATTTCACCCCCCTTCCCATTCTCTGCTCTGAACACCATTCTCTATAGTTACTAACAAGACAAACAAAAATGTCAGAATTCAAGAAAAGAGTGCTATTATGCATGGATTATGACGCAAAAGGTCTTCCCCAAAACTATCATTTAGACTAGAACTATTCGCTTGGTCCAAACAATAGTCTCCTAAAGTTAGTTCTGAAGAAACTGCATAGCGAAGAAAATACCGAAACTTCACAAATATTCCAAATTTTAATGTATTTAATGGCAAAATTATTTACGCAGGCCTACATTGAAGTTCATCAAAACAAAGAAATTATGTGAAAATTACCGCAAAATAGCTTTAACCATACCTTCGCTTGAAGCCATTACGAACACCAGGAAAAAGACCCTGGGCATTTGCCTCCCCAAAAAGGCCTAGTTACGCCACTGCCGGTAGGCTACTTCACTAACCAATTCGAGTCATTTTGATCCTTGCAAGCTATCCATAACTTTGTGCTACCAAATTTCCTATTTTTACAACAAAAGAAGTAGACCTGCAAGGACACCCAGAAACAAGGCCGGATTTACCTACAGGCTAGGCAGGCTGAAGCCTTTAGGCAGTGGGGTAGCGAGAATTTTTAAAGGGGAAGAGGGGGAGGCATAACTTCAACATTTTTTTTCAAACGTAGTTTTTTCGGCAGAGCTAATTTGAAGCAGATTGAGAAACCAAAAAGACTTTAGGGGGGTCCGGGGGCATGCTTCTCCGGGAAATTTTTGAAATGTTACATGCTGTAATGGCTATTTTTGTGTTTTTAGAACATTTTTCTGGCAAACTGTTTTAAATTTTTTGACCTTAATTCTGAGTAGTCCTACTTCACCACATATGTGATGCATTTTTTCCCGCACCATTTCAACTATATGCATGCTTAATTCGTTAGGCTTATTGTCATCGAAGAGGCTCGAAATTATGGAAAAATTGCATTTATCAAAAACAAAGTTGAAAAAGGCTGGTGAGGTGAATACATACCCCTCATCCAACCCCCCACTCCTGGATCCGCCCCGTAGCCATAAGCTACAAAAGCCATCCAAAGAGTCAGGTATATTTCAGTTACTTACATTATTTTTCTTTTTTTACTAAAAGCAAAAGTCAAAAGGGGAGGGGCCATGGCCTAATAGCCTCCCCTTTTAAATACGCTCCTTCCTATAGGGTCTCGTCACGAACAACGAAGAATTTTTTTTGAAAATCGACCTTCATATACGTAGAGACGAGCCTGATCATTGGTCACAAGGCCTCATTGATCAAATAGCCTACGGCCTGTCTTTGTCTAAATCCAGGCCTGCTCCAAAGTAACCAAGTATGTCCTCTTTTTTGCCATTGGTTTTTCTTCTGCGTCGTGGTTTATAATGCATAACGCATATTTTCTATTAGGCAGCAATGGCCTAATGGTGCACGAAAAGAAGCAGCCTCTTCGTTGAGTCCGTTTCTACCAGCATTTTAAAGGTTATGAATAATTTCTATCATATCTCCTGTAAGCAACTTTTTGATCACGATAAAGATGATTATTCATAATTTATGATAACAAAAAGTGATGGGAGCCGCAAAATATTCATGATACCTGACAAATAGATTTGTCTTGTTGTGTGCGTTTTGTCCTAACCTTTGCTAAATATAGCCTTGTCGGATGGTGTTACTCTAACCTATTTGCTTGCTGTCGAAATCTGTTCTCCTTTTGGGTTACAAAGAAATGGCAGGCCTACCTGACTGCTCCCTCTAGTGATGAGCTTCTATCTACGAAAGTTCGGTTTCTAAATAAGCTAGCATTTTCATGAAATAATTAAGTTTTTGTTACATACTGTACTCAATTGCTACGGAAATAATTTCTTGGCTGCAGCCGCATCTAATCTAACACTTGCAGTAACTCCGCAGACGCACTTACGCTTGTAAATTTATAAATTTGAAATATTAAGAGCATGGTTGTAAGTTCAAAAAAAAAAAAAGAAATTTTAAAATTTATCTTTTGTAGCCTTAAAAGTAAACTCGCTTTATTACGCAGGGAGTATATTCACTTAGTGTAATCAAAAAAACGAAAGCCAATAAAGCCACGAGTGATTTTGATAGTGATATCAATGAACAGTGCAGTAGATTGATCACAAAAATAAACAATATTGACGCCGTTCTACTGTAGTTGCAAAAGTGAAAATGAAAGTGTTTTCCATGAAATGCAAAAGTTTAAATACATATTTACGATTAAACGAATTTTGGTGATAGGATCACAGCCTAAATAACTATTTAGTAAGTGAACAGAAAAAAATTGACACCTGGCACTAACACCGTGTGCAACCGGACGGCTCAAACATTTAAATTCAAGTTATTCAAACAAAAATAGTAAAAGCTCCTAAGCGCATTTTGATGTTACGAATTTCGATGTAACGGTTCATCGCTACCGGCACGGTAGGTCAGAGGTTCGGTTATCGGGCCGGTCTCACCGAACACAATGTCGCCAAAGGCTCGCCACCGCTGCGATGTTTCTTTGGAGCTGTGTTGCCCAAGAGCTAAGGAGATATGCCCCACTGCTCGTTGCACGCTTCGGTGTAATCCCGCAAGCATAATGAAAATTTCATCTTCTTTGAAAATTTTTAGTACGTTTACCTGTCCGACAGCCAAACCACAGCTGGCGGGACAGAATCGATACCAATTTCTGTGCGCGATCCAATTTGCCTTGCCAAACACTTGATAATTACTGCCTTGGTTGATTTCCACTGATGGTCAGCTTGTGGGAAGATCTACTTTTTCAGAGCCTCTAATCGAAAAACCACACTTTTTCATTCTGCGCGCGAGATTGAAAACTGTGGAAACACTTACAACCTAGCGTTCATTATTACAAAATGTAGGTTACTCGAGTTTTATGCCTGCGAGCAATAGGCCTAATGAGTAAACGTTGACATCCTTACGACAACAGGGGCGGATGAAAATATTTTTAGGGGGGGCCAGTGGCGTACGGTGAGGTGTACTCTTTTTTTAGAGGTGTGCTCCTCTGCACAATATTTGCTGCCGCATGCAGCCATTCATTAAACAGATGTGTGGAAGTGCTCGAAAGTTTAATGCAAATGCGCGAACCAACATCAAGGGCCTTTTCAAGCAGCCTAATTTGCTACTTAATACATTTAATTTTGGTGTCGGCTTTTTAGCTTTTGCTATTTCCAATTTTTCGTCGTAATTTCCGCTACAAAACGGCTTTTCAATCATACTGTCAACACTTACTTCCATTCCACTAATTTAACCTACAACTTGAATTTGACCAACAACTTTAAAATGTAGGCCCATATATATCGACCGCCACACTTTCAAAAATCACAAGCAATTACTCGCAACCGCATCCTAATACGATGTAGAATACAATTGAAAAGGTCTGGCTTGCTTGTGTTCAACGATACCTGTTAAGCCTGCTTTAAGAGAGCCATTGCATCATTCTTCTGCGATGAAAAAAGCTATTTGCTGTGGCGTGATTGAGCATGCATTGTGACGTTGCGTCTGGGTTCAACTTTCAAATAGGACATTTTTTGTATTTATATCGTGTGGAAAGAGAAAAAGTCACTCTCCGCTATATAATATGATTCAGAATGCAATGAAGAAGGTCTGGCTCGCTTGTGTTCGACGATATCTGTTGAACCTACCATACAAGAGAATGTTGCGTCATCGGTCAGCGTTGAAACAAAAAAAAACGATTTGTCGTTTATCAAAGCAAAAAGACCTTACTCAGATTGCGCTGATATTACAAAGATTAAAGACGAGAAAATTCAAATATTTTAATTAAATGCAATTAACGTGTGCGCTGAACACCTCGAACCTCTGGAGAATACGCCCCTGGGGGGGGCTGAGAATCGAAAAAAGCTTTATCTTGCAGTATGATGCGTAAAAGCAGTGCCTAAAGGTATCGAAATACCAAATTGCGCATGCGCAAAACTGAATTCAGCAGAAAGGAGGTCGAGCATAACAAGCTTTCCTGGCTTAGCCAATGAGGTGCGCAGTCAGAATTATTTAAGCGAGGGTTCAATCATAATGCACTTGTTAGGAGCATAGGTAGGCCCATTCGCACAGAGCTAACACAATGTGTTGAAGACAGTCAATTTCCAGCGGTTAAACCCCCTGTGCCGAAATCCATGACAAGACTAGCACCCACGAAATACAATAAATAAGGGACGAAAATAGCTCAAGGAAAAAAAATAAAGTCACAGCAAGTCTCAAAGCTGGACGTTTCGACAATATAGATTCAGTTGTTATCATCAGCGGTGACCGCTTTACTAGCACTGCTGATGATGACAGCTGAAACTACGTTGTCGAAACGTCCAGTTCTGAGATTCATTATGGCTTGTATTTTTTCCTATGCAAGAAATAGTTCGTAACACAACTTTATTTTTAAAAAGATTTTATTTCGTATATTACTTACATTGATATACTACATTGGCATAATTACAACCGAAAAAATAAGCAAACACATACTTGTAAAGGCAAAGAAATTCAATTACAATGAAAAAATCGTAACAAGACGATAAGGCAAGATTCTATCAAGGACGGATAACAAACTAAAATAGTTACAGCTTATACATGGGCTTGAATGAAAACCATTTCAAATTTGATATTTTTTACCAAAAACCTCTATAGTCTATATTGAACATTTACGTAAGTTAAATAAGCCCCCTGTAAAAAAGAGGGTAAGTGCTTTTTGTGAAAAATTTTACTGCCTTGTAAAAACAATTATTAATAGATAAGTTACTAGCATGAGATATAATAAAACCTGAGAACATTTGCGGATTCGCAAAGAAGTGTAGCGATTGTGACGCTACTGTCACGTCATAGACGTATTTTGCCTTGTCTGCGATAACCAGTTCGCATGAGGCAGAGAGATGAGAAATTTTATGGAAGTGCATGTGTTTTAGAAGAGGAAATCTGTTGGTAGGCTACTGACTTAAAATATTAATTTACAATTTGGGCAATTGACCGGTTAAAAGGATTGGGAAAGAGTGCCACAGAAGAATACTTGATCAATTGGCGAAGAATATTACTCTGAAGGGTGTACAGACATTTCATCACCTGACATTTAATCACCCGACAGTTAATCACGGACATTTAATCACTACGACAGTTAATCACGTAGACATTTAATCACTACGACAGTTAATCACTTAAAAATTCAGGGTTAGAGGGTTAGGGTTAGACGGTTAAGACTGGTGAATTAGCCTTGCCTTACACGTGTAGCCTACAAAACCTCACATTGTCCGCTACAGAAGCACGAATCAGAGCAGGGTTTCTTCCACAGTTTATGACAGGATAGAAGAGGTCAATTTGTGGAAAAGCATCTCATTCCCAAAATTATAACAGCAAAGCGCTCAAAAACATTGAAATGAATTAAAGCCTCACGCGCAGCTGTGCACAATAAAATGAAAAGCGTAATACTCCACAAAAACAAAAAAACTTAAAACATTCATTACACGATAAAACAGGCCTAACCATCGAGCCACAAAAGGGGCAAATTTTTTGATCAAGTGAAAAATAATTCAATCATTTACAAGAACTTTAAACACACTTTTTGACTTTTTTCGGTAGAGTTGGATCGATATAAGACCCCAACTGTTGACAAATAGACCCATTAATAAAATGAAAACATTGTGCAAAGAAACCACTAAGCACACAAAAGTAAAAGCACTTTTCTTGTCATTTAGGGAAAACATGAATGTCTTCATAACATATCACCGCCAGAACTCAAATCTGCGCATAAAACATTTTTTTAACTAAAAAACTGAAATTGAAGCTTTAACAATTTTACTTCACAATTTGTAAAAAGTAATTTCTAATAACTAGCACTGATTCAAACAATGGACTGTAGTGCATACTGGGGTATTGTATGACCTTGGAGACAAAATTAAACTAATTACGCACAGTTAGTGATCAGGTTGCATAAAATATAAGCTATAGTTGGTATTCACGTTGACAACAGAAATCCCAAAAAAGACATAACAATGGTAAGAACAAGCTGTTGTGTAAAGTGAAGACAAAAAAGGGTGTAATAGGTTTGTTATGATTTTTGTACAAAGTTGAGTTACGGCACTTTTACAGAAGTGAAAAAATAAAATTGGAGGCTTAAATTTTCATCTAGAACGAAAATGTTGGGGAAACTCGAAAAGCAATATAAGCAAAAATACGAAGGCAGCACAATTGGCGAATCTTCTACGTAACTGCATCAGTTAAAAGGACGAAAATACAGAGCATCACAAAATACACAAGTTAGACTGAGTAGTTGAAGGTGGTGCAAATTTCCTCAAGCATTTTTACTTTGCTTCAGTGGTGCATAAAACAGTAGGCAAAAAATTTTAACAAAAATGGCTGATCAATGATCGTAAAAAACTAAAACCGAATTTGGAGAATAAATAAAAAAGTTTTCGCGAAGTTACAATTTATACAACTGAGATACGTTGCTCGGATGCCGAATATTGTTGACATGCTTCACTGTGGCGTCATGACGTTGACTTGATGTGCCGACGTCGCTTGAATACCAAGATTTCCGCTCAACAACAAAGCTATCTTCCAACCTCTGTAAATATCAGTAATTGTAAATTCAGTAGTTCGTAATGAAAAGGTTAATGCTTCGATAACTAGCTAGGGCAATGATTCTTAAAGAAAACTTAACCCCAAAGTAGTTAACTACTCATTTCTCACGGTGGTGATCAAGCCGCTCAGCAAAACGGAAAATGACTCTCAATGAGATTGAGAGCGTGTCCGACTGTTCGTTACGTAGATAATGGTGGGTAGCACATCATGCAAACACAAACAATAAAAATAATACAAAAAAAAAAACAAGAAAACAAAACGAAACATCGAACTTATCAATACCAAACCTGAAAAGAAGCAATAAGAAGTTAACACGTTGACTGCCAACTATGAGATAACTGGCAGTGAAGCGTTTGTTCTCTGGTGCCAACTTCGAGTGTACTCGTTTTTTATTATAAGCCACTACAAGAATATCTAGGAGTATTTTCGTGGTTTTAATGCATAACGTCAACCCTTCGGCATCTGCAACAAAACACGAAACTCACTTCGGCACTTTTGATGAGTAACAATAGCCGCCAAAAAACGGAAAATATGTAAAAAAGAACAAAGCGAATTTTTTTTCTAACTAACGTTTTACTTGCAATAGACTGCATAATTATTGAAATAAAGGTGCCCACTCAGGTAAAACACCTAAAAAATTCACCCATAATAGCTGTATCCTGTAATTTAGAAACAGGTCGTCTTCAATCACGAGTTATCTCGTAAAGTGACATTTTTTGACAAATTTATTGAATTTTTTTTCTAAACTAACGTTTTACTTGAAAATAGATTGCACAATTATGTAATAAAGGTGCCTACTCAGATAAAACACTAAAAGAATTCACCCAAACTAGCTGTGCAATTTAGAAACAGGTCGTTTTCAATCACGAGTTATCTCGTAGAGTGACATTTTTTGACAAATTTGTTGATTCAGGTGCAAACTACGAGCAAATTCGTAGTTGTTAATTTCGCATAATACATAATAAATTAGCATAGCTGTTGCCCAAAATGAATTTCACAGCTTTGTGGAAGTCTTACTTTAGCCTCAGCACGTTTGGCATTTTTGAGCAGATTTGGAAAAATTCTGTCGGCAGTCAACGTGTTAATAAAAAAAAGTCTGTTCAACTTAAAAACAGGCCGCAAGCTTCCAAATGTACGACAACCAAAAACGAAGTCAAGGATGCAGGAACCTGCTAGTTGTTTTTATCTGAAGAATTGGAGCTAAGATCGGTAGGATTGGAAGCATTTCGGTGATGCCGGAGTAAAGATGGACTGCGGGACTTGACGGAAGAGCTGCTTTCAAGACGCAGAGATTGGTGCCGAGAAGAAGAGGAGCCTAAGCTTTGTTTCTTTTTTATGTTTTCAGGGTTGAGATATCCTTCTTCAATATCACCGACAGTAAAAACATCCCCATCATCGTCATCGGAATTCCCCATATCGGGAATGAAAATGCTGAACCGGTTATGCAGCTTGGCTTTCACTCTCTCATCGTTGGCATCACTTTCACTTTTCAATTTATCATCAAGGAGCTGAAACATGTTTCAAATCAAGCAAGCAAGAGCTTTTGCCTAGAATAATGCAATAATCTGAAGTTCTTTGGGGATAAAACTTAAAATTTGTATCTGTATGCGATAATAATAACCAAACATTGTGAGCAACTATGATCAATATACTTGTGTTGCGTCAATCTGTAAACTTTCTGAGATACTTGTGTCAATCATTTTTTCAAAAAAATTAGGAGACTAAAACATATTAAGCGTCAATTTTAAGGGAAGGTGTAATGCAGCGTATTTCTCACTTAATTTGTAGAACGAAAAAGCATTTTTGATTCCTCAGAACGCGGACTGCAAACTGTTGGAATCAGATGCAATTGCCCGAAGCAAAAATTTAACTTCCCTAGCATAACACTCTAAACTGCAATCAAATAATTAAATGCTATTGTTGTTACAGATACAGACCTTTTTCCTTGGGGGTAGTTGTTCTTTCCACATTCTGAGTTCTTCTGAAAACCGCTCTTCCATCTTCTTCAATTTATCCGACTCGTGTTCTTCCAGTTGCCTTTTTTTCTCGCCTTGCAATTGAGAGAGTTCTCTCAAATTTGACGAAGATTTGGCTTCGAATTCTTTTTGTTGAGACTCATGCTTCAATTGCAGCTTCAATTTCTCTCCTTTTTGCCGTTTTGATTCCGAAACCGTGAACTGTTAAACGAAACAAAACTCTCTCAGACGAAATTACTCCAGAAAACAGTTAACAAATGCTAGGCCTATTTGAGAATCACTACTTGTTTTTCGGTTAGCTAAGATTGGGAATCAACGTTTTGATGCGGTCATACGTTGGTAACTAGAACCTCAACGTAATTTGGAGGATTGGCGGCAAACCTAGTACTTCCAATAACTAATCATCCTATTTGGTCTAGCTTCAAGGTTTAGGCAAAAATGCAAGTGCTGTTTCGCATGTTTGTATGATACGCTGCTTCAGCCAAGCAGCTTAGCTTGCAAAATGCAAAAGCTCAACTAATTGAGAGTGCAATAAAAGACGAAATAACAGGAGCAAAAAACTTGGTAGCCAAAATTTTCTGAGCTTTGTTAAATTAAGTGCCCGGTTACAGCAGAACGTACACACAAATGAAATTTAAAATCAAATCTTCATCATACTCGCGGCATTACGCCGAAGCATGATACGACTCGCAGGGCCCATCTCCGCGGCTTAGCGGCTGGACAACACAGCTCCGAAGAAACATCGCAGCGGTGACGAGCCGTTGGCGACACTGCGTCCGATTTGATTGGCCGGGAACCGAACCCCAGATCTCCTGCACCGTAAGTGGTGCCTTCAACTACAAGGACCAACCGACCTTGGACAACATTAATTTTTGGTCTACTCTGAAAGCTACGAGTCAATCACGTCGCAAAATTTGGGAAAAATCCATGGTACATTTTGAGTAATCCTTTTTCAAACCAAACAATCGCTTGCAGATACAGCACTCAATCATGAAAGTCCATCCGAGCGACTTTCTAAAGCATCTGAATTTAATACTAACGCATGCAAAAATCCGTAACCCTTGAAATCCGATTCGCAAAATAAAACCCTTTTGCGCTATCGCTGAAAGGAGAAATGCGTCATGAACCACGAAAAAAGTCTTGTAATATTGGCATATTTCTTGCCTTAGTAAGCATTGGTAAGTAAATATGCTATGCAGACCAAGTTTAAAATTGTTGACATAAAATCTAGCAAACTTGTGAATTTTACCAGGCAGAAATTAGGATCCTTACTTTAAAGCAAAAAAAATAACGTCTGGAAACACGGAGTAGCTGATAAAAAATTAAACGATGGCTCATTCCTTTAGA
This sequence comes from Trididemnum miniatum, assembly GCA_964006365.1. NCBI lineage: Eukaryota > Metazoa > Chordata > Ascidiacea > Aplousobranchia > Didemnidae > Trididemnum > Trididemnum miniatum. The sequence goes on from OZ023237.1 coordinate 13,716,102, forward strand.
TCAGGGGTGACGAACCTATTTGCGGTCGCGGGCCACTTTGTTACTTACCAATAAGCAAGCGGGCCGCATAACTTTTTAGTCATAAACAGTGGCGTAGCGAAAAATTTTCAAAGGGGGAAGCCACAATTTCCATATTTCTTTAAAGCGTTTTTTTTTTCGGCAGAACAAATTTGAAAATGATTGAGAAACAAGAAAAGCTCTTGGAGGGTCCGGTGGCATGCTCTCTCGGAAAATTTTTGAAAATTTACATGCTGTAATGGCTATTTGTAGTGCTTTTTGAGTAATTCTCAGGCAAATTTTGTTTAAATTTTTTGACCCTGATTCTGAGTGCTTTGCCAAATATGATGCATTTGGCGCGCACATTTTCGATTATGCGTGCTTAAGGTGTAAGGCTTATCGCTCTCGAAGAGGTTCGAAGTTATGGAAAAATTGTATACATCAAAAACTATTTTGAAAATGGCTGGTGGGAGGATGCATACCTCTCATTCTAACCCTTGGATTAGCCACTGGCCATAAGCTACAGAAACCATCAAAAGAGTTTGGCATGTTTCAGTCACTTGGCACCATTAGTTTTGTTCTTTTTTTACTAAAAGGCAGAGTCAAAAAGGGGGAAGGATGGCACAATGGCCCCTCTCTGAATACGCTCCTGGTCATAAACATATCGGATATCGGTCCAATCTTTTTGAAATACTCTTTTTTCATCTACAATATTTCGTTTTTTCGCTGAAGACATCGCTGAAGACAAGCGGCTAATTAAATGTAGATTAAAAAAAGAATAACTAATACCTTAAGAAAGCAGTAAAATTTGCATATGATAAATGGTACTGCCACCTCACCAATTCTTTTCCGCAAACTCACATAATTCGTACTACTGTAAGGCAAGCTAAGCTCTCACTCGAATAGTTACCCGTAAACTGGTGCACTATGCTGATTGCTGAAGCTGCAACGGACTCGAGTTATGTTATTATTATTTCATAACAATGGATGAACTGCTGAATCCTGAAACAGATGACTTGTTTTGAGCGTTTATATAATTACTGTGTGATACGCGCTTGATTAAATCAGAGGCTCAGCTTTTGATATCGCATCGCAAAGATTAGACGGGAAAAAAATGTTTAAAAGTGCTGGTCTCGCCAAAATGTTCGCGGGCCGCAGGAAATTCTTTCGCGCGGCCCGCGGGCCGCATGTTCGTCACCTCTGCTTTAGATATACCGCCTGTACAGCAATTTTTAAAACCCGACTTGAAATTTGTCTAATTTGCCAATTACATGATGTACATCACAATAATTCCTCAAGGCTTTGAGGCAATATTTTGCACTGAACTGTAAAGTCATATAAGTTTAAACCCTTATTCAGTCACGCATGGCGAAGTCAAAAGTCACTTGAGCGAGACAATTTCTTACGAAAACAAAGAAGTCAACTGAAGCAGATAATGTACAATTTTACATGTATAGATTGTTGGTAAAGATTGCAACAGTAAACGTACAAGTTGTACCAGCCAATTTTTAAACAGCAGCGATTTCCAAGCTTTATCAGCGGCATATCTAATCCTCCTAAACGAGAAAACAATCGCGGCGCAAGAGTTGCCGCCACCAGTCTACCACTCCAATACGGGGCAATCCCGTTAAGTGCTTTTCCCAACGGTACAACGAGTAAACTTGTCATCTTATTCTTCAAATAGTTCCTTTAATGAGCGCCAAGCAGAGAAGCTGTGAAAACCAATTTTTAAGTCATTGGTTTAACCAGACTCGAAATCAAATCAGCGTCCAACACTCCAGATACAAACGCTCTATCCACTCGTCAATCTGAACAATCAACCCCAATCTGCTTTAAAAATTACAAGACCGTCATACTTGTTTGATTTGTTCCCTTTCATTGAAACCTGGACCTTGAATTTTGAGACTCTTCTTGAACATAGTCATTCTTGCCTTGCCTTCTGTCCGCTGAACACGAGGAAGACGGAGCCGTTCTTGACGTTGTCGCGCAATTAACTCTTCTTCCATTCGTTTATTGTACCGAACCATCTGATCAGCTTCCTAATTTGAAACAAACATTGTAGCTATGCGCGCAAAGGTGTAATGTAATGTTAAACAACATAAAGATTGTAGCAGTAAATAACTCGTAAGTTAAAACCTCTGCATATCTAACGACAAAGATATATCGATTTAAAGATTTGGCAAATACTGGTTCAAACATCAATCATGAATGATAGAACGCAGCTAGCGTATATACAAGGCAAATATCACACATACGCTTCATTCTTCCCACTTCCAGCTTGTGTCAGGCAGAAAAACAGCAAGTCTTTTGTATGACCTAACCGAGAATAAAACCCAGTTTGCTAGCTACCAAACAACGCTTTTAACCGTTCGTGACCAATACAATTTAAAAACAAGCTTTCGAAACATTTAGAATGACTAAGAATTGAACCTTAAACCACAGACTGAAAATTTAAACCGGTTTTGCTAGCGCTTGCAAAAAAACACTAACAAGAAGTAAATCAAACGCTTTGGGGCATGATAGATAAAATAAATTGCAGTAAAACCATCTCTTTAGAGACAAACAATAGAAGCATAAATCATTGACCAATTACTCACTTCACATAAATAACGCAATTTTTGAACTATGTCGTAATATACGGTCTACTGATGTCGACTAAGTTATACGCTAACGTAGCTCTACTTACTTTGTCATGACGTATAGTTAAGTGATGACGTTGCAGACGATATCTGTCTCGGAGTTGATGTTTAGCAGTCTCATTCCGTTCGTGCAGTTGCCTTTCTTCCAGTGTCCACAATTCACATTCTCGATCTACAAACAATAACTAATCTAAAATACTGACAACAATCAAACAAATCAAGACAGGTTTCTTTGGTTACAGATCCCACATGATGGGATCGATTCACAGCTGGAGCCGATCGCATTTGACATATATACCAGGTGCCTACCGACTCGAACAGCGCAAGTGCACTTCGCAGTCTCCTCAATCTGTTAATTTTTTGTTCAATATAACTTGAATTTCTTGTAAACAGCTCTATTTAGCTCGTTATTTGATTAGAAAATCTGCCCACAGTTTTAATAATCTAACGGGATCACACTGTAAATAAAACTGAGCATTAAATAAAACAGCAGACTGAAAAGCACAACCTTTGCTTTCACATATCTCCACGTTAGTGGATTTGTCCCATATACACGAAAAAAAAATTATCGTTATCCTAAAATTCAAATGATATTTTTTTTATGATAAACTTCAAGATGTCCATCTAACTGCTTTATGGAGTCCTATCGAAGAGTGCTAGAGCATAATTTAAGGCCCCATAAGAAAAGCAGGAAAATATTACACACAATGAAAAGCAGTGGCAAAAACACAGGTTGCAAGCAAGAGTTATTATGAAGATTTTTGGACCAGCTATAGCGTAGTATTTATTCTGTAATGCGTGTGCTGAACGAATGTTTTCGAATTTTCCAAAAAACGAAAAATGCTTCGCAAGGCAAAAAATTGGGCAAAATATGATTCTTACTTCGTTTAAGATCCTGTTTTTTCAGCAAAAACATTTTTTCGGTCCCAGATAAATCCCGCCTTTGAGCATCGGATAAATCACGCACACTCTTTTGTAGGTAATCACTTTGTTCGGTTAAAAATGTCCGCTCCTGAAAGCAAGCACTAGGTTACTGCAACTAAACAATAACATTGCCTCAACAACATTACAATTTTGAATTTTGAACATTTGTTTGAAATACTTCTGAAAATTTTAAATTCCATTAAATACGTGTTTTGTATCAGTAACACTTCTTTTGCGTTTGAAACTTCACAACAGCACAAAAATTAAACTATCGCAGTAAACAGGCACTTCTTAAAGTACTGATTGTTTACTCGTTATTTTTGCATCAAAATAAAAGATAATTCTAGGTTATCTGAAAGACGACGAAAGAAACTTAAAACTGAACTTAAAAAGGTCATAAAAAACTACTAATAATCTTGTCAATATATCAAGGACAAACATTTAATAAATGAAAATAAAAGAAATTCAATCAGAGCAAGCGAATTAAAAAATTGCAGTATATTAATAATTTAATAAGGTATGTTCGCTTTAGCTAGTCAAAATTACATTTCAAACCAATTTCAAAAATGTATCGGTAATTCTGTTTAAATTATAATAGTCATATACCAGTCTGCTGCTTAGGGTTATTTGTTGGAAAAGAGTCAAAAGACTAAGAGAAAAATAAGAAGTAAACCAAATAACCGCCCAGGTCGTTTTACGGCATTTGCATTTCCGTGAAGGTCGAACACAGCGTATAAAGTGACTGGTAACATACAGTAGTATTCCACTGAAATATCAACACCATAAAACCTATAATTAATGCAGAAGGACGCACTAAAGGCTGGAAGGGTTTTCATAAATGTACGTATCACCATAGACTATGGAGAATTGTAATTGTTCATTAGGTATTACTTTGAACAAACCTGAGTTTTTTGGAGATTTTCCAATTCGTGTTTCTTTGTTTTGGCAACTTCTTTGCGCTGTTTTTTCGGCAAACGTTCAAGATCGGCCTTCAATTGTTTTTGCGCATGCTTCAAACCATGATAAAATTGTTTCCTACAAAAAGAACATTATTAGCGTGTTTGACAGATGAATTTACAGAGCTCTAAATATTCTAAAATCTAAAGGCTTGCAAGCAAAGTAAGAAAGGAGTTACATGTTAATTAAACGTAAAAACTACAAAAAGCAAAGGCGAAGTTGAAACAAGCGCTGTACACCACAGGTATGACTTACAGAGTATGCCATTACGTAAACGCATAAAGACCTGTGGGAGTCATCTAAAGGAAGTTCATACTATATGGGGCCGTTAAACGTCTCCCCTCCCGCCTTCGCTGCTGTAAATTTTGCGATGGAAAGACAGCTGCGCCCTCGATAATAACCTTCAGTTGTCAATTCTAGTACATAATCGTATAAGGCCAATTGGTAATTTCAATTCAGCAACCTATGACACACCTTCTTCGAGAAATTAGTATTTCCGAATAATCTACAGCACTTCGAAACTAGAATTTGCTGAAAATCGCTTAGTAACATGAATTTAACCAAAAAAAAATAACGAAAATTTTCGTATAAAAATACGCTATCACAAAAAAATAAAAGTTGAAAATAAGTCAAGACTTTAGTTAACTTACGAATAGCTGAGGCCAAAAATAAACAAATATGTTTACAACACATTTTGTTTACAACATCACCAAACTAAAACCCACAAACCTGACCTTGAGAAATCTAATGACTATGGATTACTGCAAGCAAAAACTACTTAACAAAGGCGACTACTTTCTTACTTTTCCTTCACTTGTTCTTTTTTTATTGTCGTGATCAGTTCTTTTCTTTTATGATCCTGGCTTTGTTCCATTTTTTCTAAATGCACGCGTTGGCTTTTTTCCATTTGTTCGTAATCGGTATCGCACTGGGTTTTCAAGCTCTAAAATTTGTTACGATAATTACTGGCCTTAACTAAAAGTTATTTTGAAAGCATTCAACAGAAAATTGAACAACGACTGTGGGAGATTGAGAGGTAAGCTTTCGCTCTTCGAGTCAGCAGCTACCCAGCGATACGTCAAACGCGAGCAGCTTCAGCGAATTGAAGCCGTCACGAAAGATCTGTAGCCGACGGGCGATACCGCTAGGCCAGGGGTGGGCAATTATGTTCACACGAAGGGCCACATCTGAAAAAATTTCGAAAAATTTTGAAGCCGAGGGGCCGCACGTCCGCGGATGTCCAATTTTCCCCTCAAATTCAAGTGAAGACCAAAAAAAATCATCACGTCCGCAGATGTCCTTTTTTTCACTAAAATTCAGCGCGGAGCTGCAGTAAAAATTAAAAATTTGACTTCGAACTGCTACATTCACGTTAGGTGTTTACATTTCTGTAAGTGCCTGCGGGCCGCACAAAATGGTCTCGCGGGCCGCACTTTGCCCACTCCTGCGCTAGGCCATGCCGCGTAACGTACTCTGAACAATCCAAATCAATATTCTGTCCAACTCCGTACACGAGATGATGGAGAGTATGAACAAAAACTAAGCATACCCACTACCCTAGAAAGTGGCACCATAAAGAGATATCACAAAAGCCAAAATTTTTCGGATTGAATCAAAAACTCAACAAGCTAGCAGGATGTAACGAAAGTTAATGACAGGCTGGCCACAGGCGCTGCAACTGACGAAACATTATTTTTCAACCAAGCCAATTTCGGTGGTGTTTTAAACTATTTCGGAATTTTACTGATTAAAAATTAGAGTTAGATGTGAGCAAAACTTACGAATATTCAAAATGAAAACTGAATGCGAAATCTGAAAATGTTAACTATCTGTTCAAAATTTTTGGGCTAGACATTATTTCAAAGGTAAAGGAGCTAAATGGAAAATCACAACCTAGCATCAACATACAAGATCCATACCGTCATTTCAAGTGCAAACTTGCTGAGCATTTGTTCATAGATAGCTGCTTGCTTAGCGTGCAAGGCTGCATTCTGATGTTGCTCTTCACGCTGCAGTTTGCGCAGCTCTTGCAGTTCTTGGCGTCTGAAAAAAACAATACGCAAATGTCATGAAAGTCAGACTGCTCTTCGAGCAGTATGCAAAGCAAGAGCACCAGCCACGTCCATCACTTTTATACCAGTGAATCGACCAGGCACAAAACTAATTTTTTTGTTTGGTTCACTAACTAGTATAGTTTGGCAATTTCCATAATCTAGCCCGTACAAAATAAATTACAACACTGATGAACTCCTAAACTTTGTTAAAACAATGCAAACTAAAACAAAAGGGCTTGCTATCTGCAGTTAACTACTAATTTTAGACTGTACTTAAGCATAAACATTCAATCTATCAAAAGAATTTCAAAAAATGAACAACTGGAAGGATTGACCACTCTTAACAAACGAAAGTCAAAAGTATTTACAATAAAACGATTTTTAGTTTGCACATCTTAATAGTTGGTCTACACAGCAGAAGTTAGAATCAAATCTTCACTATACTCGCTAGGGTGTTGAACATTTTGGCGAATTTTGAGTTGACACTTGCCTGGGTGAAATCGGTGTGTGAAATGGGTCAACTTAAACTTGTGTAAAATTTTTCTGATTTTTATCAACGTTTAGAAGTGTTACCCTCGATTAAAGTATTTTGGGGGGAGCGCGTGCTCAAAAATGCCTAAAAACGCGATAACTTAAAAACTACACAAGCTATGAACATAATTTTGGTGTCAAAAGACCGACATTCCTATCTAACTTCTGTAGAAACATACGGGCTATCTGCAACAGAAATCGAGTTATTTCAAAACAACGTATTTTTTTATTATTGATGATTGAGATCAATATCAACAAAAACTTATATTTTCACAATTCAAAATGCATAAAAATGATCATTAATCACATATCCTCGTATTTTTTTTATCAAAGTCTGCGATACTGAGTGATCTTTCTTCTTTTAACTTTTTTGTCTTCCATCACCGTTGACATTTTTCCAATGTATCGCTCTCAACTTTCGTTGTGATTGTCAGTCGCTTTCCAGAATTGTTGCTCGCAGTATACAACGAAGGAACTTTCTTGCTTTCTACGGAGAAAGAGCTTTTCACAGGTTTTCGATTCCACAACATATCTTTCGTTGGTACTTGCAGTGCAGAGATTGCTGAGAGGATTGCAGGGCTGCAATGGGAAATGGTGGATCATGTGCGTGCACTCTTAAGGCAACATTAGGTAGATTAACCAAGAAGCGGCATGACTCAAAAAACATTTTTTGACTGCCGCACTCAACAGCTCTTCATCATATTGCTGGTAGCACAGGAGAAGCTCTCTAAGAAAAATCATATTTCCTGGGCCACTAACTGCACGTGGCTAAGATGGACTCTCATGAACATTGGAGCATACTTATTACACACTTGCCACGAAGCCGAAAATTCGTCGAAGACGATTTATTTTATCAACATCGAGCGACATGGATGAAGAGCCAAAGGCAAACAAAGCCAGTCTCAGGTACCCGTTGCTGTTGTCATCCAAGTACAGAAGAAACAAAATTTGATTGCAAGTAGGCCTACTAATGAGAGCATTGCGTATTAATTCATACCCAGATTGACAAATAGCTTCTTGTTTGTAAACAAGATATTTTTGATCCTCCGGGCACATGCATGAACAACACACAACACAAAGTCAAAAGATGTTGTGCGTTGTTCATGCATGTGCCCGAGAGGATGAAAAAATATCTTGTTTACAAACAAGAAGCTATTTGTCAATCTGGGTATGAATTAATACGCAATGCTCTCATTAGTAGGCCTACTTGCAATCAAATTTTGTTTCTTCTGTACTTGGATGACAACAGCCAACGGGTACCTGAGACTGGCTTTGTTTGCCTTTGGCTCTTCATCCATGTCGCTCGATGTTGATAAAATAAATCGTCCTCGACGAATTTTCGGCTTCGTGGCAAGTGTGTAATAAGTATGCTCCAATGTTCATGAGAGTCCATCTTAAGCCACGTGCAGTAAATGACCCAGGAAATATGATTTTTCTTAGGGAGCTTCTCCTGTGCTACCAGCAATATGATGAAGAGCTGTTGAGTGCGGCAGTCAAAAAATGTTTTTTGAGTCATGCCGCTTCTTGGTTAAATCTACCTAATGTTGCCTTAAGAGTGCACGCACATGATCCACCATTTCCCATTGCAGCCCTGCAATCCTCTCAGCAATCTCTGCCACTGCAAGTACCAACGAAAGATATGTTGTGGAATCGAAAACCTGTGAAAAGCTCTTTCTCCGTAGAAAGCAAGAAAGCTCCTTCGTTGTATACTGCGAGCAACAATTCTGGAAAGCGACTGACAATCACAACGAAAGTTGAGAGCGATACATTGGAAAAATGTCAACGGTGATGGAAGACAAAAAAGTTAAAAGAAGAAAGATCACTCAGTATTGCAGACTTTGATAAAAAAAATACGAGGATATGTGATTGATGATCATTTTTATGCATTTTAAGTTGTGAAAATATAAGTTTTTGTTGATATTGATCTCAATCATCAATAATAAAAAAATAGGTTGTTTTGAAATAACTCGATTTCTGTTGCAGATAGCCCGTATGTTTCTACAGAAGTTAGATAGGAATGTCGGTCTTTTGACACCAAAATTATGTTCATAGCTTGTGTAGTTTTTAAGTTATCGCGTTTTTAGGCATTTTTGAGCACGCGCTCCCCCCAAAATACTTTAATCGAGGGTAACACTTCTAAACGTTGATAAAAATCAGAAAAATTTTACACAAGTTTAAGTTGACCCATTTCACACACCGATTTCACCCAGGCAAGTGTCAACTCAAAATTCGCCAAAATGTTCAATACCCTAATACTCGCGTTATTACGCCGAAGCGTGCAACAAATGGCGGGGCCCATCTTTGCGGCTTACCACTTGGAAACAAAGCTCCGAAGAAACGTCGCAGCGGCGGCAAGCCGTTGACGACACTGTTCGATTACACCGGCCCGGTATTGGAACACCAGACCTTCCGCATCGATAGCAAAATCTTGGCAACTGAGCTAGCAGCAGAAATTCTTGAACATATAATGCATGCCACTCAGCTAAACCTACTAGTCCTAGTCATCCAATAACACGAAAAACAGATTTAATTTCATACGAAGAGCCGCTATTTTCGTTGAGCTGTTTAGTCACGCAAGACTAAAGTTTTATGGAAAATAACAATGACATCATCAATACCTGAGTACACGCTTTTCTTTTTGGTTGTCCAAATCGAAATCATCAATTACTTTTGTTGTAGTGGAGGTAACTTGTACACCGTCGATCATGTATTTTCGCGTCTTTTTTAGAGTTCGGTGTTTTGGATTGGTGCGCTGTAATAAAATCGAATAATTATGATAAAGGTATCGTCAAAATTAGTGTTTAAATGTTACTAATCATTACGTATTACAACCCATTCATTAAGCTAACCTACCAAATTATTTTGAAAGCTACGTTGGTGTCACCCAACGTCTAATGTTGTCAATCTAAATCACTCAAATATGTGTAATACAATATTTACCAAGGATGACAACAGCAACAACAATTAGGAAATTGTTGTAGTAGTAGGTTAAAACTGCGTAAACAGAAACAAACTAAAAATCGAACGAAAAATCGTGCAGTTATTTCAAAAACATAATGCCAAGCAATCATCATACAAAGCACAAAATTCAAACAAATATTCAAGATTACAAGAATTTTTAACCAACATAACCGGACAAAGCTAGCACAGCACCACAGGAATATCTTAGTTGTAAATCTGACTAATGCATGTCCTCCTTTCCTTACTTGAGGAAGAGTGACTATGTCGTCTTTTATGTAATACAGGTAAATGAAATAAGGTACCGGTAATACATTGTACAAGTTTCATTCACAACGAAGATATTCCTGTGGTGCTGTGATAGCCTTATGGGGTTGTGTTTGTGAAAAGTTCTTGTAATCTTAAAAAAATATCGCCTAATCTATTATATTGCGTTTCTAATTCACATGGGTTGGCCGTCTTTTTCGCTAGTACCAAGATTATACTCAGAATAGGCATCAGCTAGTATCCATTTCCATTCACAAAGAATGAAATGCATAAACTCGAACGAGTAGTGAATGTTTTGCTGCATGTTAAAAATCGCTTCAAAATTTTTGTTTAAAAGTAGCCATTACATTTTTGCTCTAGTATGCATGCGCTCATTCTTTGGAAGTGTAAATGGTCAGCAACGATTGGCAATCATCGATACAACCAAGTTGCAGTGCTTTAGCTAAGGCAGAAGTCGGTGTAAATAAAGGTGCTTTGTGCGTCAGCTTAGCAAGGCGCATGTACTGCGTGGGAGACGATTTATTTTTAGTGAATCATACACACTACCGGTTGTGCAACACTGTCTTCAGTATAAAGAGACAAATTAAGACATACTTTTAAGCTAGTTACGTGTAGAGACCTAATCACAAGACTAATCCTCAACTTTCACTATGGGATAGAGCCTACAACTTTACCTATTCTTGCAACAGATTATTTCCTAATTCCAAAAGTCACTTGTGTTACTATAAATAGACAAGCCAGGGACCCGTGATGCAATCTTTTCTAGTTTAGAAACTCCACAAATTGCTATAGAAAATGATGACTGGTAATCTTCTATCTTACGATGATCAATGCATGAGGGTGTTTAACAGTTCTTTCAAGTTTTGAAAAAATTTCATCATTCATAATAAGAAAAGTTAGGAAATACCCTATATGTGTATTTGCGAGTTAAAGTTTTAGTTACCATTTCAATGGAAGGAGCTACGCAAGTTCATTATTTCACAGTTATCCTGTCCTTGATGTACAATGTTAGAGGGCTTTAGGCCCGGAGTTTTTCGTTCCAGCTTCTGCATCTTTTGATGTCATAGTAGAAAAAATGACTGCGACATCAAGAAATGATTATGATGCAAAAACTAGAACCGCGGGCTCGGCACCCACTAGCATTGGACATGTTGACAAGGCAAACAACTACGGTATCACAACCACGGAGAACGCAAAGTTTCACTAAGACCTAGGCTTAAATATACTAGTCTATAAGGTTTAACCAGTGAATGCTGCAAAAAGTCAGTATAACAGCTATTTCAAGTAAAATCTGGCAAAGTATTTAGCTGGAAAAAAAAACTGGGTAAAACAAACGTTTATAAAACAATTCACGTCAGAAAAACATGCAATCAAACCAAAAGTAACCAAAAAGAGGTGGAAAACTGAACTAAAACACTATAAAATAAAAACCAAATCAAAACCCTACAAAAAAATCGATCAACCAAACCAAAACGCAACTAAAATAAAAAACAAACCAAAACTCCACGAACTAAAACCATCGGAATCAAAATTCAAAAACAGCAATCATACCTTAATCCCAGATTCAATCAGCTTAACATCTCTCAACAATGCTGTATCTCAAATGTTTCGATCCAACTGCTGATCCAAGCGATCATACATACACCTTATATTAACTTCATCTACTCTTTGCTGACAAATGAAGCTTAGTGTTGGTCAGCTACTTATGGTGGTGGAGGGCCAGTTTTGTTTCATTCGCTTTTTGCCAAAAAATTCGAAACTCATTCCACTTTTGGGCAGGCAGAATGGCAGGTTAAGAAGTCAAAACGAGCTCTAATGCAACAATCACCGGCATACAAAGAGTTTCAATAGCCCTGCAAGACCTAAGTAAGTGAAGCTTCTTGTATATATGATAAGTAAAGCTTATACCACATAATTAAATACAAAGAGTTTCAATAGCCCTGCCCAAAATTTGGAATGGAAGAAAGAGAACATACTGTAACTATGAATGAAATCGTATACTTAACCTGTGTATATAATTAGCGCTAAGTAAGGAGAAATAATCTCAATTGTGTGGGACTTTGTTTAAGGTTACTGATTATTGCGTACGAGTACATAATTTCCTTTACTCAGCCCATTCGGTTCTGTATTATGACCACGCTAAAGCCAGAAATTGTTTGCTTCTATATCATTAACCATTTTGTTGCTTTGAACATATTAATAACGTGCTTTGTGAAATTAATGAGTGACGCAAGTGCTTGGGTCAAGTTCCAACTGTTTTACCAGGACCTTCTTCTTTCGTTTCTATCCATTTTAGCTGTTCTTATAATGTCCAAAAGAGTTTTCAACGTAAAACAAAAAATTATTTGAATTACAAATACTAGAAATGATGATTCAATGGCACTGGAGAAATCCGCTTCCCCCCCTCAAAAAAACATTCAAGAATAGCAAATCAAGTTTACGCTCAATGGCAGCGATGATCCATCGTTAAAAGTTCAATTTCGAAAGGAGCAAAACCAATAAGATTCAAATAAACCCTTATTTAATACTTAAGTCGCAATGCTGTAAACCTTGGTTAAATTTTAAAAGTTTTTGTTTTATTATGCACTTTGACGGCCTTAACTTCAATATGGGACAATTGAACAATCATGTTTTATATCAATACAACTTCGGTTCTAATGATTTTAATAGCATTGCTGATGCTGTAAAATAAGATAGTTAAGATTACAACCATGATTTAGATTTAATATACAGTGGTAAAAAGTTTTATGACAATCAAAAATGAAAATAAATAATAAAATAGGAAGTGCTTCCAGAATAAATAACGATGTTACACTTAGTTATTAGCAGCTAGCCTGTGAAAGCCTTAACTGTTACCAAAAAAAGAGTGGAAGAATGCTGTACCTGAGTGCCATTAGCTTGGTGCTGGTTAGAATCTTCAGCAAAAACAGATGGATCTTTGTTTGCTCGATGAGCAACACCAGAGGGAGGCTTCTCGTTAATTTCAGAAGGTTTTTGTCGGTTATTTTGCTGCATTGGAACCTTTACGGCATTTACAGGGGCCTGTTCTACAACCGATAACTTTCTATCGCTGGCAACATCAGATGCTAAAACATCGTCTAATTCTTGAAGAGCTGACGCAGCATCTGAACTAATAGGCACTGGCTCTGTCGGTGGCGCACTTGTATGGCTGTCAGGACCATTGCGGACACTTTCATCTGAACTTTTTTCTTGGATATTGTTTGAGTCATTTGGTAGTCTATCACTATCACTACTACCTCTAGGGTTATCTGGCACGCCATCCACTTCACTAAACAATGAGGTTAGTTTTGATTTGGGGTTAGAAACACAAAAATCATGATTAGAACTCAACAGGTTGTGATTTATATCACCATTCTCGGTAACTGGTGGAGAACTGACATTAGGGGAGCGTCGTCCAATAGACGGAAGCGCTCCAAGTTGGTCCCCTTCTTCTTGGGCACTCGAGACGCTGAGACTGTCGAAATCACCATCACTTATAGTCGAAGGTTGGCGGTCAAAACTACGTTGAGTGGCAGTATCTTTTTTGCTTGCAGTTGAATCTCGTTTTATGCCGGTTTTCTTCACCGGTTTGTCGTAATTTTCTTCAAAAGATCCATCATTAATCGGCTTTTTAGAAATAAGCACCACTGTAGATGATCCTGGAGGACTTGATTCGTCTTCGGGCTTGTCTGTTTTTTCATTCCCCAGCATGTTTTCTGATTTATTGACTTTGTCATCAACCGAATTCTTTGCAGCGTTTTCATTATTAACTTTTTGGCTTACATCAGGAGTCTCGGAACCATCCTGTAAAATTAAGAAAGATGAAACAATTGCAATTTAAATTACTGAAGTATTGTCCTTCCAGTCTGCTGAAGGGTTTTTTCAACGACTTGCACGTGTCGGGTCGAAATGCAAATGAACTACCATAACAACCAGTTGTAAAAGCAACTCCATCAAAAACGTCCGAGCAAGCCAGCGCTGCTTCGGGCCATTAGCCCTCATCAACTTCACTGAGAAACTTCCAAAAAACATCATCCTCAGATCCCCGAATGCAACTGATGAAAGCTAATATACCGAAACAAAGCTGTCCCGCTCTGGGGAAGAATTAAATGTTGCTGATGCTTGGGTGGAGATTACGTAGCCTCTTTTTTCCCAACACAAATAACCCAGTCAACTTCGCAGGTGAACACAATTTGTTTCAGAAGCGCTAAAGAATAAGTTCTTGAAACCAAGCAGGAATAGTAATATTAAAATAAGATTCTTAAGAAAATGCATATATCGGTTATATCCCATATTTAACCTACCGCAAAGGTTTAAGCAAGACAATGAAATTTACACAGGAAGAGATGAAAATAAACACCAAAACGCATAAGCGCTATTTAACCAAAAAAACAGGATTATATAATGATTTCAAAAAACATTATTAGTTTTTGCTGATGACGTCATCAGACAAGACATTGTACTATAGACTAATGTAATTCAAAAAAAGTAGCTACGTCATGAAGTAAAAATAAATTTTAGTCAAACTCCTAGTAAAAAACGCTTGAAAAATATTTTTAGTAACAAAACCTAAGCAGGGAAAAAATACGCTCTTAAGTTCATACATATACATATTACACCTGTTTTGTTGTCAGAGAAAATGCTAGGTGCTCGATTTGAGTTTTTGATTTTTAATTCCACTAACCCAGATGTTAATGACACAGAACCACATTGGATCTTTGACACACTTTAAGAGCCTGCACTATGACAACCTAACTTTTTACTTATTTTATCTCAGCATATAGCTTAAAAGTCGGTGAACGAAGTGGTAAAAAATATCGCTATCAGCTCGGGAGGTTTGAGGTTAGATTCCCTGGCAGGTCACATCTGACAAAGTGTCGCCAATGGCTCGCCACCGCTACAATGTTTCATCAAAGCTGTGCTGTCCATCATCCGTTAAGCCGCGGAGGTGGGTCCCGCCACTCGCTTCGGGGTAATACCACGAGCGTAGTGAAAATTTGTGATTCAAGAAAAGCTGAATTATCATGCTTAAGTGGTTCTCAACTGTTTATGATCTACATTCATCTCAAAAAACAAACTTACACTTTCTTCTTCTTCAATCACTTCAGCTTTTGCTTCTGCAGCAAGACGAATTAAAGGTTGATTAGTGCGGTCGTCTTCAGCTTTATCAGCAAGAAATGGATGGGCTAGCAAGTCTTTTAATGTTGCTCGTTTATCAACATCTTTTATTAAACAACGACTGATAAAATCATTGAATTCTTTCGACCTAAATAAATGAAAAAGCAACTCAATTTCCACAAGGATGGCAACCTTGAAAAAACTTTCGCAGAAGAGTCAGCAATAATTGAAGCACTTAAAACAGCTTAATCGGGAAGTTGATGCTTTTCAAATAACCAGAAAGAACCTTTTCTTCCAAAGAATATAAATTCGCAATGATATGATAGAGTTGGCGCTCACTTCTTGCGTTTTCATCAGCGATGCTCCTACAGACAGGTCGCAAACAGCACCCCTAGAGTCACAGTAGTTTTGTGTTGACCTCACGAAACATTCGACGAAACGGTAATGCATACCATTAAATGAAGATTGCGCCCTTTTCATAATTTTAGTCAGCATATTACGCCGCAATGAAGAGATAAGTCTTATGGCAGCATCGCTACAAACGATTTTTCGTTTTAAAAATATATGCGAACACGGTGAAATTGCACCTAAACTTTAGTTTCAACAAAAACTACTTTCAGAGATCGAAGTTTGCTTACCACTGACTAGGAATATCGAGCGTCGGTGGATCAGAACGAGTCAATCGAAGCAGGACTCGAACTGGGTTTAAATCATGGTTTGGTGGTTCAGTTTGCGCCAATTCAATTAACGTGATGCCGAGCGACCATATGTCAGCTGAGTAGCTGTACTTTGTATCCTAAAACAGTTCCAGAAAATGAGTTACATTAATATTACATACTTAAAACATAGTTATTCAAAGCCAGCATAAACAGTCATAGTAAACAGAGCGTAATTAGGTCTTGAAGTACGTACGTGTGGCTTAACATTTTGAAGCACAGTAATGAACGATTTTAAAGCAATGGACAGCATAAAAGCGTAAGACTCCAAGGTAATCATCCCAACTTTATAATATAACGCTTTTTTGTATCCTAAAAGATACTTAATATACTCTTAAGTACACAAGATATTACTGCTATGACTGTTCATTGCCAAGCAACCAAACCCCACCTCCCAAATAACTGAAAAACACACCAAATGGGCAAATTTAAAATCAATTTTCAAGTATCTGGCAGTAGTGTCATTATTTTGGGCCAGAAGTGATGTCATTATTTGGATAACCATTTTTACAACCAATCAAAAGTTGCTACAATCTGCAGAGAATAATATTATTTCGGTGACTTCCAAAACAGTTTTCATCTCGAAAATGCTCCGGAGATCGACCCCTCACCACCAACGCCTTGAGTGGCACAAAATCCTAGTAATGGCGTTACCACTTCCTGCATTATCGATACAAAAAAACACTCACTTTGAAGGTCTCGCACATTATTACTTCAGGTGCCATCCAATACGGAGTGCCGATGAATGTATCACGCTTGTCAAAAGTACTTTCATTTTTGGCAGAGACGCCGAAATCGGCTAAATACAAAACACGTCAATTAATTTTCGCAGGAATAGAAATGTTTTTTCCAAAAACGTTTCATATCACTATCAATCATGCCTTATGAGATGAAGATAAAGGTTTAATTCTAGAAGGCAACTCTGTCTGCACAGTGTTACCTTGAATTGACATTGCTGCACACAAACAGTAGTAGAAAAACGACTTTGCTTAAATTATGAAGGAACGGCGTCACAACACCACGGCGCAAGACTAGGGATTTTATGGCGATGTGCATTCGCTTGTTGCCTACAGTAAATCACGCAACTCGAAACATCGTCGTAGATTAAAAAAGGGTAAGACCATAAGCTTAAAATAACACGAAGAAGCGAAGTGGTGATGCAAAATGCGCCAAAACGTATTTCGCGTAATATAATTTCCCCCTGAAGTGTGCGTCGTAATGTCAGGTTCTATGAAATAAGGATTAAGAACTGAAAATTAGGCAAACCCAAGAGCAAAACTAAACTGATTTAAACTTCTAGTTTTCATTATGTTCATTATCAAAAACCAAAATGCAATGATAAGGTACCTAATTTAACGTTGCCAGCCATGGTCAAAAGTATATTTCCTGCCTTCAAATCTCGATGAATGATTTTATTTTCATGTAAATACTGCAAAGCCAAACAAGTTTGTCTGCAAACAATCCTGATCTGATCTTCATTCAAGCCTCGCTCAAGCTCTGTTAAAAACATAAATTACCGTAAAACACGAAAAAAAACTGCTGTTCCTTCCGACACAAACTAACAAAACAAGAAATAAGATTGATTCATAAGATAAGTTGTGATTGTTTTAACCAACTTGCATAGTATATATAGCATATATAACACTTTCAGCTCAGCTAGTAGTCCCAACCAATAGAGCACTTTCAGCTCACATGTTTTGCTTCATAGCTACAGCATTACATGAAATAAAACTAAAACGATGAAGTAAAAACGGGCCACTGTAGTGGCAAATCGAACAAAAACTGCAATAACGCTCATGAACCGATTGACTTTTCACTATTTTTTCCAATTCCTATTGGACTACAACTACCTAGAGACGAACAAGTAGGTAGAACTTTGTTCAGTGCACATTCATTCATTTATTTTGCCACACAAATCAATTTATTCTGCCACACACTGCAGTCGCACAAAATTAATAGCAACTGCCTGAGCAACTAGTTCAAATTAAAATAAAATTATGCGCTTAAATGGATTGCATTCGCAAGAAAAATAGAATTAAATGCAACCTTTCGAAAACTCTACTACTTACCATCCATAATGGAATCCAAAGCACCAGCATCGCAAAATTCTATTAGCACCTAAAAAAAGTAAAAGCATCACGCATGTTTTTCTCAAAATTATGCATTATATACTTAAACTAAACAAAAAGCATATCTTAACAGCGAGTGAACTCTTTTGAAGAAAATATCATAGCAAATTTTGGCACCACAGTCATTTAACTTCGTAAATCGGTTCCAAATACCGTATTTTGAAATGCATTTGAATTTTTACCAAGTACCAACATGGGTAAATGTTTTGTCAAAATTATAACCCTTTGCAGTGCTTACATTTTTACCTTTGAAGTAATTTGGTTAACTCCAAAATGAGTAGAGAAATCCAACTTACCCATAATGTAGCATCAAAATAATAAGCATCCAATAATTTGATGATATTAGCATGTTGACAAGAAGCTAATATTTCGATTTCAATCGCAAAATCTTGAAGCTCTTCTTGGTTTTCACATTGGATAATTTTTGCAGCAGCAAGTTGGCCAGTTACTTTGTTCTTGGCCTAAATGAGAGCCAAAAGGCTTATTGCATTATTTATTTATTGAATTACAACACATTGGTGCTAGGTTAACACCCAGGCACACTGACATGTAAGGAAAAAACGAAGTAAAGCAGCAAGTATGTAACAAAAAAATAAAATCAGTAAACAAGTGAAGTAAACAGAAAAATAAAATCAGCATTGGTTTCACTTCAAGGAGCAAAACAAGCCAATGATTGCATATCAACACAGCAATTAACAGATTAACTATGCTACCAAAAAAAAGATGAATTGTTTAGCATTTTCCACCAGAGTTTTATCAACTTCTAGGCTTCCATAACACATTTAGAATAGTTTTCCACCATCCGTTTGCAACAGAGCATAGCTGCATAAACTCAAGAAATTTTAAACTGCTCAAACTTGTGACAACTTTGTTCAATTGAGAAGTGAAACGTCTAGTATCAGCTTCCAGGTTCAGTTAGGGTTAAATTTGGTTAGGGCTAGGTTCAGTCAGGGTCAAGATTTGGTTAGGGTTAGGTTATAGGTTAGGTTAAGGTCATAGGTTCAAAGGCTAAGGTTGGCAGACAGAAAAAGCAGGGGAGCTGATACTAGACATTACCCGTGAAGCAATGGTGGTATATTCTCAATAATTGATAGTTATAAGAAAAGAAATGAACACTACCAGTGACATGTCCTCATGGTATGCTAAATATTTAAATTAAGATTGTACATGGTGAGTTTAATGCAACACGGGAATTAATTGCTATTGTTAGCTCAGTTGCTTAGCGCACACGCTATTGGTGTGGTAGGTCTGGGTTTAAATCCCAGGTCGGTCAAATCAGCACAGTGTCGTTAACAGCTCGCAACCGCTGCAATGTTCCTTCGAAACTGCGGAGACGGGCCTCGCCACTCGTTACACGCTTCGACGTAACACCACGAGTATAATGAAGATTTGATTTTTGATCTTACACGCAAACTAACTAGAAACGCACGAGTTCATTTGTAAGTCTCCCTCAGCATAACTGCATTTTCAATTTAATGATTCCAAGGAAACTGTATTTTGTAATTTTCTTGCAGCCAATATTTGCGGTGTAGTTTTTCTATAATTATCCATACTAATTCATAGTAGATCCTGAAGAGGGGATTATGAAATTGCCGAAAACATTTGATCAATTTAGTTAAATATTAAACAATGATGTTAAACCCAGTGGTGTTTTTAGCACCAAGTGCTTTGTGGAAATTTTGAAGTAGTTAATCAATTCTATGGAGTACCGGTATATAATTATTCCACAGTTATATTTTTGAAAGTAAAATTTAAAATTTTCACTAAGTTGGTTAAACTTTCATATACTGTATAGGCTACCAGCCTATCATTGTACTTCATTTCAAAATTCTCAGAAAAGTTGAAAGAGCATTTTATCAATTTGCCATATAGGTATACAACAAATTCCTATTTTACAAAACAGGTTCACCAGTTACAGACTACTGGTACAATGCAAAATGCAATGTAGTTTTGACAATCAATCTATAACTGTAGGCCTACAAAATTGATGTACCAATATACAGTCAAACCTCGGTTTTCGAACATAATCCGTTTCAGAAGGCTGTTCGAAAAGTGATTTGTTCGAAAACCAAAACAATTTTTTCCATTAGAATTAATGTAAATAATTTTAATCTGTTCCAAGTCTAGAAAACAACTTTTGTAAAGTGTTTTTTTAGTATTTTACACCATAAACTGTACTCTATAATGTATACCATAAATAAAAATGGGTAGAAATAGATTGTGCTTTATTTTAATAAAGGATTTCCTAGCTAAGATGATAAAAAAACATACTGTAAAGTACGCATTTCGTATTTTATATTTTTAAAACATCGAAAACATTAAAGGTTAAGATATTGTACAGTATCACTTCTTTGAAAGAGAATCCTCTTCCATAAAAGTTGCAAAACTACTGTAATGAATCATTTGTGTGATGTCATAGTCGTCGTGTGAGGTCTTTACCTCGTGTTAAGGCGATGGGAGCAGGCAATTAATCTGTTTGCATTCACTTGGTTTGGTCGTGATCCGAATTTATGAGTGAAGTCTCAATTCGAATTTATTGTTCGAAAACCGATTTGGTCGAGAATTGAAGCGTTTGAAAACCGAGGTTTTACTGTATACTGTAAAGTTAACTTAACATGATACTAGTACAGTACCTTATAAACAGTGCCAAATGCACCATCACCAAGCTCTCCTATCTTCTCCCAAAATTGTTCCGGATTCTCTCCTTTTTTGATATGAGGATAAAGGTTTGATTTAGAAGCATCTTGACCCATGTTTCTAATTTTTTTTATGAAGCGAGTCCAACTCCCAAAGCACTCACAGGCTTATGTTTAAAAATAGTCTACCCATAACAAATTTCATTCGATCAGTGATACCTAATTATTGTTTTTGTATGGTGACTGAGTAGTGTCTGCAATCAAAATTGCATTGAACCCAAGGTATTGGTACTACAGTACTAAAAATACTACGGTACTGTCAGACAAGTAACAACATTAAACTGTAACTGTGGAATACTGAACTGTGAATGTACTGCTAGCAAACTAGTCTACGGCAGGGCATGCTATGGAACGGAAAATGGTATGGAATGGAAGGGGAATTTTGAAATGAAATATGGAAAACGCTCAGAATGGAATGGAATACTTGAATAATGGAATGGAAGATCGTCTTCCATACTTCCTACATTTTTAAAAGGGGGGGGCATAGCTTCAACATTTTTTTTTCAGAGTTACTTTGAAGCAGATTGAGATACAGAAAAGGCTTTAGGGGGGTTCGGAGGCATGCTTCTTCAGGAAATTTTTGAAATATTACAAGCTGTAATGGATATTTTAGTGCTTTTTGAACATTTTTCAGGCAAGTCTTGTTTAAATTTTTTTACCCTAATTCTGAGTAGGCTAGTCCTACTTCACCAAATATGATGCATTTTGTTCGCACATTTTCGATTATGCAAACTTAAGGCATAAGGCTTATTGTAATCGAAGAGGTTCAAAATTATGGAAAAATTGTATTTATTAAAAACGTAGTTGAAAACGGCTAGTCATGGGGATACATAACCCTTATCCCACCCCCTAGACCCGTCCCTGGTCATAAGCTACATAAACAATCAAGAGAGTCTGGCATATTTCAGTCACTTGGCACCAATTTGTTTTTTTTTTTACTAAAAGGCAAAGTCAAAAGGGGGAGGGCATGGCACAATGCTTTTTAGTAAAAAAAAACAAAACTGATGGTGCCAAGTATCTGAAATATGCCTGACTCTTTCAATAATTTCTGTAGCTCATGGCCAGGGGCGGATCCAGAGGGGGTTGCCAGTAACTTCGCCACATGGTAACTTTGCCACAGTAACTTCGCCACAGTAACTTCGTCACATGGTAACTTCGCCACAGTTTGAGAAGGTGAAGGGAGATGTGTGGGGATAGTAGGAAAATGTGTTGGGGTGTGGGGGGAGGAAGGAGGGATGTGGGAAGAGGTATGAAAGGAGGTGTAGGAAAGTGTGATGGGGTGTGGAGGAGGTAAGGGAGATGCAGGGAAAGGTGAGGTTAGGGAGATGTGGGGAATTAATAGTGTGTTGGGGCCCCACACCTCAACACATTTCCCTACATCTTCCCCATTCCCTTCTCCACATCCTTTCCCCACACGCCAACACACTTCCCCACTAACCCCATACACTTTCCCACACCCTCCCCACACTTCTCCACTCCCCTTACATCTTTCCTTACCTCCCCCCACACCCCAACACATTTTCCTACATCTCTCCCACACCCCCCATATCTCTTCCCACAGCTCCCCTGACCTCCCCCACACCCCAACACATTTCCCTACATCTCCCCCCACACCTCCCATATCTCTTCCCACAGCTCCCCTGACCTCCCCCTACACCCCAACGCACTTCCTTATTCACCCCATGCACTCTCCCACACCTCTTTCCCCACATCTTACCTCACAGTTTCGCTTATGTGGCAAAGTTACCAAGTAACTCGAAAAGCCCGATAAAATTTTTTACGGCAACCGAGAATTTGAAGTCTTGTTTCGGTGTAGGCAATGTAAATTTTCGATGTATGAAAGTGTGGCGAAGTTACCATGTGGCGAAGTTACTGTGGCGAAGTTACCATGTGGCGAAGTTACTGGCAACTTCCAGGGGGTAGGATGAAGCCAGGGGTGTACATCCTCCCACCAGCCATTTTCAAAAATGTTTTGAATGTACACAATTTTTGCATAATTTTGAACCTCTTCGATAGCAATAAGCCTTAAGAACGCATGCAAAATGCATCATATTTGGCTAAGCTCTCAGAATTTGGGTCAAAAAATTCAATCAAAATTTGGCTGAAAATTATTCAAAAAGCACTAAAACAGCCATCACAGCATGTAAGTTTTTAAAATTTTTTCCGGGGGAGAATGCCCTCGAACCCCTCTACAGCATTTCGTGTTTCCCAATAAGCTTCAAATTTGTTCTTCCAAAAATAAAAATACACTGAAAAAATGTGGATATTATGACCCCGCCTTTTTCTTTAAATTTTTTGCAACGCCACTGTGTTTGTGTTTACATGCATGTGTTTATTTATTATGATTTTTGCAATGTAGGATTGTTCCACAAATGAGCATGACTAGTTTCAGATTGGAAAGTTTATCCTGCAAATAAGGCACATGTCGCATAATTTAACAATGGAAGCGTCTATTTCGCCGGAAATTCCGGTTACCGAAGTTTGAAAATCGTGGTTTGCAGAACCGGAAACATCCCCTAACGGTTCCGCTACTGTGAGAGTCGCACTACAGGAACCAAGAACGGTTACGCAACTACAATTTTTCAAACTTTGGTAACCGAAATTTTTGGTGAAATAGACACTTCGTTTAATAATATGGTGTATTTTTATCATTACATTAAATTACCAGTACATTAGTATGGAAAAATGGAATGGAATATGGAAAAAAATTGTAGTATGGAATGGAAAATTTTTAGTATATACCGGCATGAAATGGAAGAAATTTTGCAGCATGGAATATGGAAAAATCGTCTTCCATTCCATAGCATGCCCTGGCCTATGGTATCGGTACCCTCAAATTACAAAGAAGATAGTCTAGACAGTAGACCAGCATTCCCTCTCTGCTCCAGACTGAGAAATTTTAAAAAAATGCAAAATTTTTAGGCAAATTTTACTGATTTTGAACCAGAAATTAATATTATAAAACACAAAACTGAAAAACTTTAACAAAAAACTTGAATATTTTAATGCAAAACTGTAGCTTGTATCTTGGAAAAGCAAATTTAATGCAAAAAATGTGTAAAAGGGGTCCTCAAAGTACTGAGAAGTGAAGTCTTTGGGCAAAAATTTCAATGAATTTATCATTTTGGCAAATTCGCATTGGTCAAAATCCTAGAGGGAACACTGGTCTAGACTAGTTCTTGACTTACCGGTACCTGCTTGTGGTAGACTTATGCCTAGACTATTTAACTGTTAAGGCTAAATCTTAGCCAGCCTGCATTTACCATAACTGATTAATACCAGTAAGATCTAACCTGTCTAACTGTCGAAGACAACCACACTGCACCAGTGCACAACCAGGCAAATGCTGGTACGGGTTTGCATTAAGTGCTTATACTGTATAGGCTCAGGGCTACTGTACAGTGTACCGGTATCACTGTACAGTGTATAGCCAGATAGCCCATTACTGCATTAGTGTGCAAAATGCCGAGGGGGACAAACCTCACAGCTCAAGTGGCAGAGACTAGACTGCTATAAATTACAGTTTTTCTATTTATAAATTACAGCTTTTCTATTTGATAAATTACAGCTTTTCTATTTATAAATTACAGCTTTTCTATTTGATAAATTACAGCTTTTCTATTTATAAGTTACAGCTTTTCTATTTATTCTGCTTTAAAGGTGGCTGCTTGACGCAAAGACCACTTCGGTCCCTTCGCAGCCTTTCCTTTGTCGCAGGCCAATTGTTGTTCTATCAGCATTGTGTTTTTGCGTCAAAAATAAAACTGATTCTGCTAGAGAATCCTTGAGATATCATTCTCTGTAACACACCTCCGTCAATTTGATACAATCTGCTAGGACAGTGCACAGCACAGAACTGCAGTCAGCTTATGTACCATTACCGGTAGCCTACCGGTACCAATTTACGATTTCACAAAGTAGCCTACCAGTACCGGTATTAGTCCAAGTAGTAGTCTAGCAGTTTGGAATAGTAAAGATGTGAGAGATTTCATTTAACGAAGTGTCTATTTCACCGAAAATTCCGGTTACCGAATTCGTAGTTGCTAACCGTTTTTGGTTTTCGGTTCCTGTAGTGCGACTCTCACAGTAGGGGAACCGTTAAGGGATGTTTCCGGTTCCGCAAACCACGATTTTCGAATTTCGGTAATCGGAATTTCCGGTGAAATAGACGCTTCCTTCGTTTAATCCATAGATACTTGTGAAGTATCTATGTTTAATCTAAACTGTCACAATTCATATTTTATCAACCTCCACTCTGTTTTTCTAGCTAAGCCTTACAGAATTCTGCACGCACCACGAATTGTACCGGTATATAAATTGTACCATATTAACAGTTTAGTTGCATATTTATGCTTCTATAATGAGAAACTGAGAAAGCGATCAGTGTGCTATACGAGCTAGCTTAGGCTGGGAGTCTGTTCTGGAGTAGCCAACCACCTATCCTGTGTCTACCACACCAAGATGGGGGAATGCCGCTAAGTGCCTTTCCCAATGGCACAAGCAAACTTGCGGGCTCGTTAGGGTTCTTCTAAACACTGCACCAAGAGACTCGCTAACGAGCCGTTAACCGGTCTTTTTGGTGGTCCGCTAACAGCCCCGTTCTATCGTTAGTTTCATATTATACCGGTATTTACTCCGTCCACATGTCCAATTTGAATGGGCCAAAACCCCATGGGCTTTCTGCATCACAATCCACTTTTTTAGGTCATAATTGAAAAGCGTGATTATGACTCAAATATTTCTTTGCTACGCAGAAAGCCTGTGGGCTTTTGGCCCACTTTAACTGGACATCAGAGTTGTCCATGGATCGGAATAGGAATTTGTTCCGGCTGGACTACCTGGATTTTTTAGGAACAGGAGCCGGAATGGAACTTTTTTGTGGCTTACTGGAACAGGAATTCCGGTTGACTGTTTAAAAAACGTCACGTACGTACTCTTGCCTTGATTGATTGTTTTAATTTTAATCTTTTTGCTAAAAAAGTCGGTTTACTATAAGTAGGCTATAGATTTTGTTTGTATGATAATTTATTTATTGGTATTGACATAATCGGTATTTACCGGCTCTAAAAATAATCATAAACTGAATGATGACACTTTTTGCTATTGTTGTAGTTGAGGAACATTTAGGAATTGCTTTTTTTTTTCTAAAATTTAGGAACGGATCGGAATAGGAACAAAGGTTTTAGGCTTGGAATGGAATTAGGAACAAAATTCTTCGTTCCAGACAACTCTGCTGGACATGTGGACAGGGTAATTGGGCCGCCAACGAGCCGCTACCGATTTTTGAAATTCCTTTCAACTTTCACTTTTTTTTTAAATTGTGGTTGAGGGTTCATAAAAGAATGGGCTTTGGGCGGGCTGGATTTTATTTTTGGGATGAGTTGGCGGGTGAATTATTACCAGAGAAAGTTCGATTAGGCCTGTAACGATTCCACCGATTACGATTACTATTACGCACCCATGCAATCGATTTTCGATTGCGATCATTTCACCTCGTAATCGTCGCGATTACGATTACGATTAGGCCTACGATTACATCGCTTCGCCAAAATTAACAGATGATTTTGTTACAGCTTTCACAAAGTCAGAATTAATGCAAAAATGAAAAAATACGTTAAACTGATGATAGCATAGGCCATAGGCATACGATTTAGGTAAGCTCAAATTCTTGAAAACGCAAATCTGGGCCGTTAGGTAAAACTGCAATTCAGTAGCGTGACTAGGTTGGTCCTTTCACGCTTCATACCAAATCATGCAGCGTGAAGTTTCTATCTAGAGATGGTTCGATCAGTTCGATTATGTCGAATTCAGAAATGGTTCGATTATATCGATTCCACCGATTACAATTACGCATCCATGTAATCAATTTTTGATTACGATTGAAAATTGACGTAATCGATTACAAATTATAATTACGATTATATAATCGAGACCTTCTCTGGTTACCACTAAGGGATCATTTGCCGATACACACTACACAAAACTATCCCAGGCTACGCAAATATAGGCCCAATAAATGCATGTTTGCTGGGAAGTAGCGGTAGTAGGATAGTAGTTGATTTCATTTAATGACCAAGCTAACCCCAACAAAAACAATGGTCCAAAAATAGGTACCGGTAACAGTGGTAAAACGATATACGTTAAAAAATGCTTCAGTTAAGAAAAGACTACTTAATAAAATACAAAAAGAATGCATACCGTAGTCGCTGCATCCAGAAATGGGCATTTATAGAGATAATTTATCGGCGATAATTCATTACCGATTATCGTTATGGATCACAATAGTTTGAATTTATCAATTACCGATATCGCTTTTATAATTTATTTTGTTATCGCCGGTAAATTATCACGATAAACGATTCTTTACGCAAACAGAGCTCTATGAGTCGGCGCAAAGAAAAAAATACACTGTGTCCATCAAGTCTTGTTACAATTTAAAAAATCTTTCTTTGTTTTGCTTGATGCCAAGGCAGAGTCTGCGAACTGCTCTCTTTTCTTGAAAAATCTGTAAAATCATTTTTGCAATTAGAGTTACAAAAAAACTTTCTCAACAAGGGCGTTGGAAGGTGGGGGCTGAAGCCCCCCTTATATTTTTTCAGCCTCCCGTAGAAACTTTGAGCCCCCCTCTAGCCCCCCTTTCAAGAATTTACCACTACAGTACTCCCTATTGCACTTTAACGATGACTTATGGCGTCACTTGTTATTTGTTTCTTTTCTTCATTGATACCATCAAACCAACATACTAACTTTTGCAACGTTGAGACAAAGGTGAACAAAATCGCAAAAACTGTTAGATTTCATGGTAACTTCGCGGACATAGCTCTTAGTGCTTCATTATGATGTCACAGTTAATTAAATTTTCTCTAATTTTAAAATAAACTTTTTGGCAAATAACAGCGAAACAACAAAATATCAAAGTAGAATTAGCTAGTTTATCCTAGGAGCAGTGGCGTAGCGAGAAATTTTAAAAAGGGAAGGTCATAATTTCCATATTTTTCCAAGCATATTTTTTTCGGCAGAACAAATTTGAAGCTGATTGAAAAACAAGAAAAGCTCTAGGGGAGTCCGGGGGCATGCTACCCTGGAAATTTTTGAAAATTTGCGAGCTGTAATGGCTATTTTGGTGTATTTTCAATAATTTTAGGCATATTTTGTTTTAATTTTTTGATCCTAATTCTGAGTGCTTCGCCTAATATGTTGCATTTTGTTCGCACATTTTCGATTATGCGTGCTTAAGGCGTACGGCTTATTGCTATCGAAGAGGTTCGTAATTGCGGAAAAAGTGAATACATTAAAAAGATTCTTGAAAATGGCTGGTAGGTGAATGCATACCCCTCATCCTACCCCGCTGGATCTACCCCTGGCCATAAGCTACAAAAACCATCAAAAGAGTCTGGCATATTTCAGTCACTTGGCACCATTAGTTTTATACTTTTTTACTAAAATACAGAGACAAAAGGTTAGAGGAAAGCTTGAGCTCATCAAGCAGTCTCCAAGTGACTTTTTACCGAAGCAAAGTGCATGAAATGCGTGATGTATGTCGCGATAACAAGGAGGGGAGTCGCCACCCAGACGATGGTATGGTAACACAAATTTCAGCCCCCCTCCCCCTACTTCAAAGTACATCCAACGCCACTGTTCGTCAAAATCATTGAAAATTTATCGCAACATTTATCGGAAAAATTCATCGGCGATAATTTGTCAATTACCGATATCGCTTTAAGAAATTGAGATTTATCGCTTGTCCGTATCGCCCAGGCCTTTTGTAAAATTATCGATCACCGGCGTCGCTTTAGTACAGAAAGGTTTATCGTGGCCATCACTGCCCATAGGCTACTTCAGTTCAGTCAGGCCTATTGCCTTGGGAATGTGTTGGGTCTCGTCAATCACGCCATACCACAGTTCAGACCTTGATACCGCCCCATTGAAGCAAGCAGTGTTCACTTTATTGCTTTCAGTTGGAAATCTGATCTATTTTCCCAGGAGTTTCCACTAGTTTTAAATTTTCGTGCAATGGAAAGTTGGTAATTTTAGCGAATTTTCTGTATTTTAGGTAGGCAAATATAAAAACAAACGCTTTTGTTTAACTATATAGGCTATAATCTTTAACAACGCATGCAAAATATTTTCTAAATTCTAACTACAGATCAAAAAACTGACTTTGTCAAAGCGATTGATTGAAGCAAAATTTAAAAAACAAAACAATGGAATTTATAGTAAAAGGGGGGTATGGGGTTGGTTTGAAGGATGAAAACGAAATGGCACTGGCTAAATTTTTTACTTTTTTATTTTTCAATTTTTTAAATTATAAAAAGTAACACATCTCAGAAAATTTGGGAGGGGGGCGGGCCCCAACGGCGCGACGCCACTGCCCGAGAGGAAAAGAGCGTAAATAAGCTTTTTTTAAAAAATATAGGCTATCCATGTCAGCAGAGTATTCAGAATTTTTTTAGGATAGAAGGCAGCAAATTTTGACATTTTTGACGGTTTCAATTATGGAATAGTGTTGTTATTCCTTATCTTCGCCTCAATACTGCAGCTAACAAGCTAGACTCTAATGAACAGCTTTTATTTCTCTCACTTCAAAACCACAAAAGGCATTAACATGCACAATGCAATCAGTTTCACATCAGTCGTCTATGACGTCACAAACTCCTGGATCACGCATATCAAATGCGTGATCGTAGCACGCTGCTACAGTGCTCCCCCTCCTTTTAGACAAAGTCATGTAGATGACGAGGAAAATGCACTTGTCGTCTTGATCGTCGATTTGAAGATGTGGATTGAGGGGTCGGTGCAGGATCATCATATTGTGGAAGGATTCCGATTGGTTGATCATCATTTTCGAGATAAGCTGGTTTCAAGCGATCCTTACTCACACATTGTCGTATTCCACGCTGGTCAATCAAAAAGGTTTTAGCGAAACGTTTCAGGACTTTATAAGGTCCGGAGTAAGGTGGTTGGAGTGGTCGTTGTACAGCATCTTGACGAAGGAAAACATGCGATGAAGAATCAAGATCAAGATGAACAAACGGCTTGTTGGAAGAAACAGATCTAGGTGGACAAGGTTTAAGTTTATTCATGTGGTTAGAAAGATTTTGAAGGAACACGTGTTGATCAGCCAGAGAATAAGGAGGAGGGTTGAAGAACTCGCCAGGGAGTTGAAGCGGGGTGCCATACAATAGCTCTGCGGAGCAACAGCCCAAATCTTGCTTGAAGGAAGATCGGATGCCCAAAGGCACCAGAGGAAGAACAGCTATCCAATCGGCCGAGCTGTGGCACATCAAAGAGGCTTGAAGAGTTCGGTGCAAATGTTCAACCATGCCGTTTGAGGCAGGATGGTAACTGGTCGTGCGAATGCGTGTAATGCCTATAGTTGTTGTAGGAGAGATCGGAAAAGGTTAGATTCAAACAGTGATCCTCGATCAGCGGTTACAGTGGAACAAACGCCATAGCGAGAAACCCATCCAGATAGGAATGCATCTGTAACGGTTTGTGCTTGAATGTTAGCTAAAGGAACGACTTCAGGCCATCGACTGAAGCGATCAACCATGGTCAATAAGTACCTGAAACCGCGGGACGGAGAAATTGGTCCGACGATGTCCAGATGCACATGAGCAAAACGCGACTTTGCTAAAGGAAAAGATTGAAGAGGGATCCTAGTATGTCGTTGGACCTAAGAGCGTTGACAGGAGGGGCAACTTTTTGCCCAATCTCGGATATTGGCGTTCATCCGCGGCCAAACAAAACGTTCTTTGATCAGCTTTTGAGTGGCTCGAACACCCGGATGTGAGAGATTGTGTAAAGAAGAAAAGAGACGATGTCGTAGCGAAGAAGGTACGAAAGGTCTAGCAGTAGGCTACCAGTGGATACGTCACAAGTAACGGAAACACCATTGGTCATTTCAGTGACCAGTTGGAAAGAGTTTGGAGACTGCAGGTAAGACTGTAGCTCAACATCTGTTTGTTGTTGCTGCGCAAGTTCCGACAGAGACACTGTGGAGGAAGGAAAAGATATGTTAGTTTGGATGCGAGAGAGAGCATCAGCCACAAGATTCTGTGATCCTTGAATATGTCGGATGTCGGTGGTAAACTGGGAAATGTAGTCCAGTTGGCGTGCTTGACGGGGTGAGTGCTGGGTATTGATCGAGTTTATAGCGTAAATCAGTGGCTTGTGATCGGTAAGAATGTGAAAATGAGGATTGTGGAGGTAATGCTTGAAACGCTTGACAGCGAAGAAAGTAGCAAGAAGCTCGCGATCAAATGTGTTGTATTTGCGTTCACGAGGTGAGAGAGAACGGGAAAAAAATGAAATAGGTTGCCAGCTGTTCTTGACTTGTTGTTGTAAAACTGCTCCTACAGCGGTGTTTGATGCATCAACCATGAGATTAATGGGAGCATTAGGCTGAGGGTAATTCAATAGCGTGGCTGAAGCTAACACATCTTTTGCACTTTGAAAGGCAGCAGAAGCTTCTTCAGTCCAATTCAAGGGTTGTTTGGAGCGGGATTTTGGAAGGTTGTTCAGAAAAAGGTGCAAAGGGTGTAAAAGGTGAGCACAGTTGGGAATAAAGCAGTGGTAAAAATTGACAAGACCTAAAAATTGACGGAGTTGAGTAACAGAGGAAGGTTTGGGAAACTGTTTCACAGCTGATACTTTTTTCGGGCAACGGAAGGATGCCGTCAGCGGTGATTTTGTGTCCAAGAAAAGTCAATTCCGTTTGACGGAAAGAGGATTTGGCGACGTTGAGGGTTAATGAGTACTTACGGAGTCGCTCAAAAACTAGGCGGAGATGCAAAAGGTGGTCTTCTAGGGATTTACTTGCGATGAGCAAATCGCCTATATAGACATAGCAGAAATCAAGACCTCGAAACACTTCATCCATGAAACGCTAGAAAGTCTGGGCAGCGTTGCGAAGCCCGAAAGGCATGCGAACAAATTCGAATAAGCCAAATGGTGTGGTAAAGGCTGTTTTGTGCACATCAGCTGGTTCAACTGGAATGTGGTGAAATGCTTTTACCAGATCCAGTTTGGAGAAGATAACTGAGCCATGAAGAGAAGTAGTAAAGTCTTGAATGTGGGGTATGGGGTAACGATCTGGCACAGTAATTTTATTGAGAGCTCGATAATCACCACAGGGGCGCCAGTCACCGTCAGATTTTGGAACCATGTGGAGAGGGGAAGAAAAATTACTTGAAGATTGACGGACAATACCTAAAGACAGCATGCGCTCAAATTCATGCTTGGCATTGCGATATCGATCAGGTGCCAGTCGACGAAGCCGAGAAAAAGGAGGAGGTCCTGTAGTGGTGATGTGGTGTGTGACATTGTGTGTGATAGGGCGCTCGTGGTAATGTGGCTGGGTAATGTCCTTGAATTCAGCAAGAAGATTGGAAAAAGAATCGGAAGTGAAAGTGTCAGCAGGAGATAAAAAAGAAGGGGAAAGGGCTGAAGCAGAAACAACGGAAGCGATAGCGGAACAATTAGTGGTGGTGTCAATGAGACGCCGATGGCGCAAATCAACACTCAGATTGAAATGATGTAAAAAATCTGCACCTAAAATGGGGAACGACACGGCTGCTACTATAAAAACCCAATGAAATGCTCTGCGAAGTCCAAGGTCAAGCAAAACCGACTTTTCGCCATAAGTGTGAATAGATGAGTGATTGACGGCCTGAAGGGGTCGATTACTTTGGTAGGGTTTGTAATTTCTATAGGCAGACTTGGGTAGCACACTAACCGCTGCGCCCGTATCCACAAGAAAAGAAAGACGAGAAGACCTGTCGGTAAGAAAAAGAAGGCGGCTGGGAGAGATGCCAGTAACATGCGCCGCTAATGCCTGGCTTGCTAGTTTGAAGAAAACTGACAAGGAGGGGTGCATTTGACAGCTCTGGAGCCAAACTTTTCATGATAACAGCAAAGCGTTGAACGACTAGGTGAAGAAAAATTGGTACGGCGAGGTGAGGGTGAGCG
This sequence comes from Trididemnum miniatum, assembly GCA_964006365.1. Taxonomy (NCBI): domain Eukaryota; kingdom Metazoa; phylum Chordata; class Ascidiacea; order Aplousobranchia; family Didemnidae; genus Trididemnum; species Trididemnum miniatum. Next base: position 13,749,058 of record OZ023237.1, read on the forward strand.
CCGTCGAACAGGGAAACGTTGAGGTTGGTTTGAAGAAGCATTCTCAAAGTGAAGAAGTCTGGACTTGAGAACTTCGAGTTCGCGTTCCAAACGTGCACAGCCATCGCAGCTTGAGTGGGTTGGCGCAACAGCTGCCATGGAGGAAGGAGCACGTTCAAAAAGAGTATCAGCTAATTGGACTAGCTGGCTAAGCGGTTTGTCCTGCATGACCGCTAATGACGTGCGAATAGTAAGAGGTAAACGGAGGAGAAAAACGTTTCTGAGAAGTGACTCGAGTGATCATCTGTAGCGGACAGATGATCATCTGTAGCGGACACACCGAGTAATTTCTGAAGATGGAGGAACAACTCAGTAGGCTTTATGTCACCTAGCGAATCTGCACTAAAAACTTGTTGCAATCTGCTCTGTTGCGAGGGAGTGAATGACTGTAGAAGAAGGAGTTTAAGAGTATCGTTCGGGTTGGAAGCAGGTGGATTTAAAATAAGAGGGCGGACGTGGAGAGCTATCTGAGGTTCTAAGGAAGCAACCATGTAATGGAATTTTGTCAGCTGAGAGATTGTGCCTTTAAGAGTGAACTGCGCCTCAACCTGGGAAAACCAAAGAGCGGGGTCATTAGACCAAAACGGGGGAATTTTAATAGAAACAGCTGAGACAGGTGTAGTGGAGGAAACTGCAACAGAAGGCTCTTGCTCTGAAGACATAACTTTTGCTGTCCTTTGTCAGTCGGTAGGTCACCAATGTTGTTATTCCTTATCTTCGCCTCAATACTGTAGCTAACAAGCTAGACTCTAATGAACAGCTTTTATTTCTCTCACTTCAAAACCAAAAAAGGCTTTAACATGCACAATGCAATCAGTTTCACATCAGTCGTCTATGACGTCACAAACTCCTGGATCACGCATATCAAATGCGTGATCGTAGCACGCTGCTACAATAGTATGCCGTACTATTCCATAAATAGAGAACACTAATTATGGAACAGTATGGCATAGTATCAAGAGAATGGCATGGTATGGAATAGTAAGTAAGACACTGTGGTATAGTATGGCAGAATCGGGCGATAGGACGTTTGGGGCACTATAAAGGGGCTCAAATAGAGTTAAATTTGGGGTGAATGGCCCTCAGGGTAAATGTGCCTCAGGCCTAATTTAGGGCAAAAGGACCGCAGGACAGGACGGCTGAAGCAATAAATGGGCCCTAGGAATAGGATGTTTATTTAGGGCACTGGGGCATACCCTATGCATATATGGAGCTCTAGGACCAATGGGCCTCAGGGCATTTGGGGCAATAGGGAATTTGGGACATGCTATTTCATACAATGCCATATATTATTTCATAAATGGAGACACCCCATTTTTGAAGCGTATTTTTCGTCAGAGTTAGTCAGAAGCAAATTGAAGAACCAAAGCTGCTCCAGGGAGGTTTGGGGGCATACTCCTCACAAAATTTTTAAAATTCACATACTGTAAGGGACATTTTAGTGCTTTTTGAACAATGGAGGCTAATTTTTTTGCTCCTAATTAATCCTTCACCAAATATGTTGCATTTTGTTCGCACAGTTTCGATTTACGCGTGTTTTTAAGGCCTATAAGGATTTTTGTTATAATATCTAAGAGGTTCGAAATTTTGAAAGTTTTATTCATCAAAGTCATTGTTAAAAATGGCTGGTGGGGGGACGCATTTTTCCTGAATCCACCCCTGTTAGAAAATCAGCAAAAGAGAATGCGTAACCACTCAGGACCAACCGTCTCCTCACAGAAACACCAGCACGTCATTATTTATTCTCGAAAAATGCAACATTGCGACAGACTACCGGTACACAGTACACACTCATACTGTTCAAGTGTCAGACATCAATAAGCTTGGACCTATAGGGCTATTTCCTTTCAAAATTTTGAAATTGACGTCTTAAAACTGGAGTGGAAATTCAAAAGGACTAAAGACGCTACAGCAACTATAACTTTTGCTACTGGAAGTTCATGCACCGGTACAACAAAAACACTGCGGTTCTATATAGCATAAATCTACGCGCTGCCTTTGTAGCCTAAGATAAAAACTACATCATTTGACATTTCGTAAATACGCAGTTTATGAATACGTAATTCGGATAGGGCTCAGCTTAAGACAATGACTTGCACAAGCGACGACGATCAGTTTATTTCACACAGAAGGGTTTCCAAATTTCGTAACCTTTCTTGCATCTTTAACCCCTTAGATCTTTCTTGTCGACCATATAAAACTTTTTACACTCTTTACATGTAAATCCATTTTATGGCTCACAATGAAAAAGCGCAGTGAGCAATTCGAATGATTGGGCTAGGTTGGAGTCATTAAAAGTTAACCTGAAAATATGATTGGCTAATTGTGTCGTAACTGCGTGTGTGATCAATTGGTTATTGCACAATCGAAAAAAGCTGTCCGTCACAATTAAAAATGGTTAAACATTAAAGCACAAACGTAAAAAATGTTTTTATGACAAGCATTTGACGGACAATGACGCCACTATTTGTCAATTACAGTACTTCCAAGCATTACATTCACAATTAACACAAAATGTGGTTAAAGTAGTAGAACATCGTGATTGGCCCATGTTTACAACGAAGAAAAAATTTTCTCCAGTTTTCACAAAGTCAGAACAATACGCTGTGCAAATCATTAAACCTTAGACAAGCAAACAAAATGTTAAAGCAAAAAGGTACACGCAACGATATTCAAGTTAACCATTAAAAGTTACCAATTGCATAAAAAAGTCCGAAACATACAGAATTACGCCGAAAAAGTGCCACAAACTGCAAAATACACCAAACCTTGCCAAACTATGTAGCCTGGCACCAGCTTGTTGCTTTGTTCACTCAACGTTGCTGCAACACTAAAATTGCATGAGCAAAAACATGGCCCCAGCACTTAGTAAACCCGACACTGGCAAAGTTACACACCAAGCAAATGCAATATTTCGTACGACACTCCACTGTACAGCTGATCTAGCTCGGTACCATCCGATAGATACAACAGCTCCGACCTACAAGACAAAAGGTTATCTAAAAAATATGTTTTCGTTAAATTCTATGCAAAAAAAACAAACAACATTGTCATTACGATTTGTAAGTTTATATTGAAATAATTATTTTGTCTACTTAGGCAGGACTAAACACATGATTATATCACACAGCGGCAGCGAAGTCTATCTTGACACTGTTTCAATATGCTAATGATGTTACCGCAAGGTAACTTTCTTCAAAACAAGTAAATTTAAGAAAAATTTCGAAATCTCGGAGTAGTTTTACAAATTTGCACGCCCATCACCAATTTGCGCGTTTAAGTCATAAATGCAACCCCTCACGATCTATGAGTTCCTAGGGACAAGGGGTTCTGGTGAAACAGGTCTATCCAAAAGTGACTATACTAAAATAGATTACAGCAATACAACAAGATACCAGCAGTTTTCACGTCGCAAACCAACCAAACAACTCAACAGGTCAGCGACATGGCCTAGCGGTACTGCGCGCAGATGACATATCCTTCGTAACGGGTTCGATTCGCCGCCAGAGCCGATTCTGCTGACTCGAAGAGCGCAAGCTCACTTCGCAGTCTCCCTCAATTACTGTTGAATTTTCGGCTCAATACAACCTGAAATATCTCCCTTAACGAAAAGCAGAAGCACATTCGCGACTGATAAACTGGTTTTACCTTACAATGCGTTGTTGATATAGGTATTCCAAGATTGGAAGCAATCAACACCGTAAATGCAGTCATTAATTCAATGCAAAAACCTCTAAAAATACAGAGTTTGTTAAAATATCACACAAAAAATGGCTTTGCTTCCATTGTTGTTTTTCTGCTTTGCGTGGTTGGAAAAAAAAATTACTCGCATTTTGATTTTTCAATCGCAATTTTCGCTGGAGGTTTCCTCAAAAAAAGGATAGCCCAGCCCTATTTTATTACTGCTCAAAAAATCTTCACGAAGCAACGAACTACCGGTATACTTTACTGCGTATGTAATATTGTACAATGTACACAACAGTGTTACAGTAGTTCATTTTGATCTTTTTTGAAGGACAAAGCTGTAGGTAATCACACAGCAGAAACTCAACAACAACATGCAGACTTTTTTTATATAAACAACCGACTAAAAACGTTAGCAATTTCTAGTCATGATTGCAAATCAAGCAATTTGACTAACCAAAATCTAACATTTTTTGTAATTTTTCTTATGACGCAAATATTGCGATCACATGGTAAAAGTTAAAGCCCTAACCAGTCAAATAATGGTAGCTGCAACTTGTATATTTTACCTTGACGGAGTCATTTTTGTCAAGTCTTCTCCGATGGTCTGCATAACTCTTCTTCCTAACAACCACAAACCAACGCTGATTCCAAAACCTCCATACAAAAGCAAATACCAAGGAGTAAACGCTCCCTGGACCACTTCTCCGGACCAGAATATTATCCACAGTGCTATAAGAGGTCCAATTGCATTGCTATAAAAAACACAAGCATGTGCCAAAATTCGAAAGTATTATTTTAGACTTTTGCTTTTTTCGATCTTGATAAAATAGCTGAAACACTGATCACACAAAATACACGAAGAAGCAAATACGAGAATGGCTTTGAAAAAAGCTGTTTTCGCTAATCAATTATTCAAGAAGTAAATATGTTCAACAGTGGCGTAACCAGAGGAAGGAGGGTAACCGAGGCGCTGCTCCGCCCTATAGGCAAAGCCCCAAATATTTCCGGAATTTTTGTCCTATTGTAAATAGACCATCTACCCTAAACTTTTCGCTAGCTGAATATTAAAATCAAAAGCATACATCATGCAAAATTAAAATTGCACTGCAATTCGTATAATTCAATCGCTAATCATGTAGCATTGCAAGTCAGTTATGAAAAATGTATTCTGTTTTTTTTTTTTTTAGCTTGTTTCGGACTACTAACCTCACATCATTTCCTCCGTGAGCAAAACTGGCAAAACAAGCAGTCAGTACTTGTAAGGAAGAGAACAATTTTCGCACTACAAGAGGATCTTCCTCGTCATCAACATCTTCAACTTTTTTGGCATTCTTTGCTTTTATTATTCTTTTCTTTTCCTGCAAATTCAATTATGTCATGATACAGCAAGCCTTCGTGGTAAATCAGCACATGGGTCACTAGGTTTAAATTTGTTAAGAGTATCATCTTTCAACGGAACAGAAGCGCCTTTTTTCAAATTTATTACAAAATGCTTATTTCATTTGTTGCTAATCACTTACGCTGTTTTGATCTTATTTTGCTGGCCTTGTAATATTGCGTTTCAGTGTGAATGTGAATGCTTAAACAACGCATTAAGATGAAGGCTACAAACACAAATTCAGTTTTGCTTTTTGAAGAAAAATGTCAGGTGCCCGAGTTAGACCTGTGCAAACCCAAAATATAAAAACTTCCCATTTCTCCATAATTTTCCAGATTCTAAGTACCCTATTATTATGTTTACAGACTCAAATCGGTTGAACCGTTTTTACGATAAGGTTTTCGGTTCACTTTTATTCTAAACTTAGGCTAGTGATTGTAATACAAAATTAGGTATTTTACCTTTGATGGAATAGGGAGTAAGTCTTCATTGCATTTGTCTACTGAAGTATCTGACGTCATCAATTTAACAGTGAAATTAATTTCACTGAGATCTGATGTTGAACTTCCAGATGTTGAGCTTTGGTCTCGCTGCAAAAAATCAAGTACCATTGAAAGAAGGTTTTTCAAAGGAAAACGTTAAATGCCCAAAATTAACCTAAAAAGACCCAAAATGGACCAGTGGAAACCCAAAATCTCGGGCCTCTAAAGAAATATAGGGTCCCTTGAACCGGGAAAAAACATAAAAGAAAATACTCCTGTTGTTTCTACGGGGGGTATTTTCCCTTATGTTTTTTCTAGGTTCTAGGGACTCTATATTTTTAGAGGCCCAAATTGGGTTTAAAAAGAAATGGTTGAAAAAACCTAACCGAAAAACAGATCAAATTTTAGTTGGTTAATTCACACAAACGATACATGATTATGTAGTGTCTAGCATGCTTTTTATGTGAACAAGCAATGTTTAAACAGTAATCATAAATCACCCACGACGTATAACGAGATGTCTAGCCAAAAGTTACTAGGTCAGGGTCAAGCTATTTAATTACGCGAATTGAATATATTGCAATTATAATCGAAATGACTGTCAAAATATGGGTGGGCCTGTTTTGTATTTTTCTTGTATACGAAAAAGCACGCACGAGAGTATATTGGCGTACTAAAAAATTTCCCAACGACTGCTTTATTTTTCATAAATTTTTTGTGATTTAGTATCGTTAACATAAAAGTGCGTCAGCTCAAGCCTATTCATGCAAATATGAAACTGTATCGCATCATTCTACTGCAAAAAGTAAATACAATTAGCAAAATAAAAGTATCAATCTGGAAGTACAGTAGAATACTGCTGGGACCTTAGGACAAGGGATTGACCAATTCTTTCAGCTGTCTTGTGTAATAATAACAACCCTGGCATTCTTCTCTGAAGTGACAAACGAGATTTTGTACCAACTAGCTCTTACTTATTTTTGGACTGTTATTGTTCTGTCTTTAGTTCTGTGCGTTAAAAGGGCGTGACATTTCCTCGGAGCACAAAAAAATCTTTGGCTTCAGCAACAAATATTCAGTGATGGGCACTATCAACCTTTCTGCACTAAAGCGATAACGATAATCGATAAACCTCAATTTCTTCAAGCAATATCGATAACCAATGAATTATCGCCGATAAATTTTTCCGTTAAATGTTGCGGTAAACTTTCAATGTGTTTGACGAAGTTTTTTGTAGGTCAAATTGCAAAAATCTTTTTCTAATTTTTTCAAGATAAGAGAGCAGTTCACGGACTCTGCCACGACATTAAACAAAACAAAGAGAGATTTTTTAAATTGCAACATGACTTGATGGACACCGTGCATTTTTTCCATAGGGCCAACTCACAAACTTTGAGCACTGTGTGCACAAATAATCGTTTATCGCGATAGTTTATTGGCGGTAACAAAATATATTATAAGAGCGATATCAATATTCGGTAATAAATTATCGTCGATAACTATTGCCGATAAATTTTCTCGATAAATACCCATCTCCGCAAACACTAAGGTAATTTATATTGTAGCTAGAACGATGAACAACACTTTCTTAAAGAGTGTTTATAGCACTAGACTGCAATATAGAATTTTAAGCAAATTCTTCAATACTGAATCGTAGGCTCAACAACGAACATTGTTTTCTCGAAGGCTTTTTCCATGAACTGATGACACTTACATTTTCAAAACTCACCAACTTCTTCTCTTCATTTGCTTCTTCAGCTTTTTCTAAACACAAGTATTTGTAAACAAACGACTAGGCCACTATATTTACAAAATAGTTAAAACTATCAACAAGAAGAAATGAGAGAGTGAAAAGATTAGTTAAACTTGCCATTTCCATTTAGATAAGCTTCTTGGCTGTGGTAAAAGCATTTTAGGATGAGAAACCTCGTTCGAGTAACACAAAAAATTTTAAGACTAATGGACAAATCACACGGCTGCCAAAAACTCAGCAGAGCTGCAGCCGTTTATTACACACGTAACTGTGTTTTGTAAGTGGCAAGTGCGATTGGCTCTATCCGTGAATCGAACCAACCCCGAAGAATTGTAACTCACGCGCTTACGAAGCTGCGTCACTGGCAACCTTGACCTTGATATAATTTTTGTCAAAACAATAAATTCAGTAAATTTAAATTCTTAAAGCGCTTAATTTCATAAGTTTATGATTAGTCATATTTGTCGTAAATATTTTTCACTCTTTTTCAAGCTTGGTTCTAATTCCAGATCACGTAAAAACAATCCAACCTGAGTCATCCTTGCTTGATTCATTCTTGATGGAAACCCACAGTTTAGTCTGAAATGAAAATATCAATTTGATCAAAAATGCTGGAAAAATTACCGTTAAGAATAGCTAGTAACAATTTCTCTACACGTTTCAGACCTTATATTTTGAATTTGCTTTTAGGCTGATTCAAATAAATAATTTTCCGTTGTCTAAATGTTCTTCTTGAAGAACGCAACACTTACATGGTTTCACGTCTAAATTATGCTATGGCATGGATGCGGTTAGCACGATTCATCAACATGTTTATCTGCAGTGTTGCATACTAATTTGTGGGCGATAAGTTTATTAACTATTGTCACGATACACAAAAAATCCCCGGCTTAAAGCAGTTTTTAACGCGTTTAAGATTTGTGAATAAAAAGTATGCGTTAAATCACGTTGGAGGTGTGTATGAAGCAACATTAATCTACATTTGCGACTATGTAAACTTGTTTACAAGCTAGAAGGCGAAGCTTTTATAAACAAGAGCAAAAGTCCATAGGTTAGCCAACATTTCACAAGAAACATTGTCATCAACTACGTAAGGGTAAGGCCTAGACTTTTCTAGCAACGTAACATGTAAATTGAAACACTTCCAGGCTAGTCATGCATTGGGCCAATAAATATTTTCACAGCAGCCTACTTTTCCAAGAAACGCTTCACATCATTCTGTTTTAATCACTACCAGAAGCGCTCCGAGAAATTTTGATCCCGGAGATACAAATTACAAAATCCATCAAAAGAGTCTGGCATATTTCAGTCAATCAGCAACATTTGTTCTTTTTTTACTATAAAAGGCAAAGTCAAAAGTGGGGGAGATGGTAGAATGCTCCCTAAATACGCTACTGATCACTACCATTGAACTTACATCGCTTATTCCGGGATAATCACTTAATTGCTTTTGTAAAGAGTTGCTGGATTTAGTGGATTCTTTACCGCTTTTTACCATTTCCGCATTTGCTTTTTTGCCCTCTGCAAAGTATAAAATAACTTACCTTTGAGAAACTCGTTTATTCCAATAAAATGTCAGGCTATCACAAACTGTACTTTTTTTGTATTTTAGTAGCATGTTTATCTTTCTGTTGCGAGAAAGCGATCAATGCGCTACAACGAGCTCGCTCAGGAGTTCCCGGCCATCTGTTTACCACACCAATATCAGGAAATCCCAATAAGTGTTCCCAACGACACAAGTAAACTTGCCGCCTTGTTCTCCACACTGTCGCTTTTATGCTGACCGTCAAGCAGGGAAGCTGTAAATACCAAATTTAAATTATTTGACCCGATGGTTTGACCCGACTCGGAATTAAACCAGAGTCTACAGCTCCAGAGGCGGACGCTCTCACCACTAGGCCATTTAAGCTGTCAACTAACGGCAAAGTCAGAGAATTACGCAACTATCAGGGCTGTAGCCTAAAATTTGTGCAAGGCAGATGAGCTTAGAATGTGTTGTATAACTCATCCTCACCTTCTTTCCTCAGTTTAGGGACAGCGTAGCATTGAGTGACGAGGCCAATCATTAGCATGGTTCCAAAAGCTATTAACACTGTTCCCCAAATAGGTAGGTCTTTCAAGCCCAAAACTGAAATTAAAATGTATAAAATTGGTCAAACAGGAAAACTTGAAGTAAAAAATGAATCAATGCAATTTTTGGTAAACTTGAGTTGAATGACTGGTTAATGGCATAAAAAACGAAATTTGTTTAAGCTATGAGCGCAGGATTAATGGAACCAAAAAAGAACTATAAATAAATAAAAGTGTTATCTGCAATGAGTCTCTAGTTGTTAAACTAGTTTTTAATGTGATTGATTGGCATTGATCGTCAAAGTAACAACTGATGCCTGAGCCAAAGAAATTTGTAGGCTACTCAGATAAAAGGCTTAAATTTTTTATAATTTACTTTAACTTAAGAACAAAACTGGCTTTAATATATAACCTTGAAATTCAAATAATATTTCAACAAAAAAAAAAAAAAAACGGTTTAAAAGTTTATTTTTAGCATAGGCCCTACTGAAGATGTTTTTCATACGTTCAAGTTTTCCATTCAACTTATTGAAAACGCAAAGTGCAAGTTAACATCATTACGCTTACGTGGAGCTCCCGAATAAAGGATTGAGAATACATTGATTCCTACTGTGCAAGCATAAAAAAAAGGCAGCATTATTAAGCCATTTTTTAGAGGAACATCCTGCAAAAAATAAGATTTAATGAGTTTACACATAGTAGTCTCGTAGGAAAACGTCATACGCCCTGAAAGTAGAAAATAAATACGATTACAATATAACAGCTTTGATGGAATATGGAAATGAGTATTGCTCAAAATGCTAGGGTGATTTCAAGTTAGCACACTGTGTAATGGATAGCACATGAAACGTAATACCTGGTGCAGAATAACGTTGTTGTCATTCGTCAAACCAGGCCAACTCTTGGAGAAATTCTACAAAGCACAGGTCGCGTGCTAGTGTAGGCCTAAACCCTCGCAAGTCTTGACAAAGTGGCGTGAATTGAAACATTCGATCGCAATTTAAACATTAAATCTTTAAACTGAAAAGTTATTTTTGGTTTAAATCAGTGGTTTTCATTGTGGTTTCACGGAAATCTTATAGGGTTCGGTCAGTACATTCCAAGGGTTCCGCAAGTTTGCAATTTAGAGATGGGTTCAATCAAGTGAATTAGCAAGTCAAATTAATGCACAGAGGTTCCTCGAGTCTCTGGATGATTTCATTGGGGTTCCGCTCCACCAAACAGGTTGAAAACTCCTGGTTTAAACAAAAGTTTCTGCTTTATTTGCTTAAGTATTTTTTGATGAGCAAAATTTGCACGCCCCTCGTTCGAGTGACTGTTTTTGGAAGACTCAATGATTTTCATAATCTTTCTCTGCTGCCAACCCAGGTTCAAATTGACCTATCTTCAAAAATTTTTGGCACGCACGTTGATAAGCCATACCAGTCGACCGTTTCTTTAATGATTTACATCCAGAAAGTACATTATGTAGCACATAGCTACCTCCCTTCAACTGATTAATAGATTTCTGGCTACAACTTTTTGCCCAACTTTCTGGTTATAGCCATCATTTCTATATGCTTTGAATGTCAGTTACCGTAGCATAACTTAGCACAAAAATCGGAAATTGAAAACCAGCTACGAAGCAAAATCATAAACGAAAAAAAGTTGGTTAAAATACAAAATACAACTCGTATATTTCACGAAATTAACGTTTCTGATTACACATTCTAACTCACCGATCTTATAATAAATCGCTGAACAACGAAATACAACAGCACAGCCATGATTCCCGAAAGGGCAGGCGAGATGAACCAACTTGCCACTAAAATACAAATTTTTAAAGTATACGACGCAAGTTTCACTCCAGCAGCTAAACAGAGGCTAAGGAAAACAGGTAAATGAATCCAAGGCATCGGTTTTATCAAGTTTAGAAGCAACGTGAAAGGTAACTGTACGCTGCCTATTTTATATTAGTAGTAAAAATTAAAGCAGTTCATCGTTCACGCGCAAATCAAGCTCAAAGCTAAAAAACTTTAGTTCGACGAAAACACACTTCACAGCCGTTGGTTTCGGCAAACAAGTACATATTATAGGTCATGCATGGGTAGTTGGATACATCACAAAGATAGAAATACGTCATTGCGATCATCTGATCATCATGTTTATTGGCTGTATTTTTACATGACTTAGTCGCACACTAATAAAAAACAAAAATACTAACAGCAGATTCAATAGGTCAACAACTTAGCATACTAGACGATTTATTTTTGAACCGAAACAATTTAATGCTGCCAAGTAGGTCAAGTTGTTTACAAGTTAGGCCTAACTGCTCTTTACACTTTGCGTTAACAATTATTTATTTTAACCATTTGCTTTTAATTAATGTTTCATATTAGCAAATGACTTGGCATTTTTAGTGGATGCGAAAGGTAAGTAATCAAATATTTTTATTTGCCAAATACTCTCTATTTCGCTGCTGTGTCACGACTTTGAAGAAACTAATTAGTTTTGTTGTATTTTGATGAAACACAAACAAAATGTTTGATCCTGTAAAAGCATTTATAATATACTACAGTCTGCCAATCATTCTCGTGCAAATTGAAAACAAACAAACAGCTTAATCACAGTTTCTTGGTATAGCAATTATGTTACACCCGATAAGATATGTTATCTTTGAGAATATCTTTTGTCTCAACACCTACTCGTTCGTACGTCCAGGAACACCGAGAGATAAAATGCCCTGCTATTTATTACTCAATAATTAGTATTGTTTAATCAGTAAACATTACCAATAAAACCCAAATTGGACCAGTTCACGCCAGCCGAACCAACAGCAACCAACGAAAATCCAATACAAGCTCCCACAATGCTATGTGTTCCCGAAACAGGGACTTTCAAAGCGGTTGCGATGAGTTGCCAGATACCAGAACCTAAAAAATTTAATAAAATCGCAAACTACAGCTGACGTGGGCGAAACGCATAAATTTCGAAATCTATAAAATTCATATACTAAATAGCATTAAAAAATTCCTTATGGCACTTTTTATGTTACTTCAAGACACTGTATTTATTGTACTATACATGGCCCAGATAGGCATCGTAAAAAACTAGTAAACTGATCGCAAATTTTATTATGCTGTAATAACTTGGTTTCTCATTTTTGCTTTTCGTTGCAGATTTGCAAAATGAAAATAATTTTACTCTAGTCTTATGCTACAATCTGCAGAAGTCTCTATGTACAAGATTTAATTATTTGTACGAAATCGAAGAAAAATTCTCAAAACGAATTACGCAGAATTTACGCAACTACGTCGATCAAGTAAATTCACATGAAAAAACCTTATTGGTCTGGAAAAAAAAAGATGCTTGTCCCACAAAACGTAAATATAATAAATATAGCATAATTTGAAGTTTTAAGACATTTTATACTGCCCAAAATTCAAAGTTTCTTTTTTTATTGGAACTTTAGTGCTGCTGCTTGTCGCAAATCATCAGCACTTGGGACCAGGGCCGTATCTAGAAAAATATTTCGCGCGGTGGGAGGTTGATGTGAATATTTACTACCGGTATAGGAAACTTTTTAAAGTAAATTTTTACGTAGTTGTGCACGCTATATTAACGCTTTTTGGCATAAACATCGCAATGCTAGTTAAATGTTTCTTTCTTTGTCACTGCTACCGCTGCTTAGTGGTGCACTAAGGATTTGGCAAAGTGGCACAAAACCGGCGGAGCCCCCAGCCGCCAACAGATTTTTACGGTTTTCACATAAAAAGCACTCATTTAAGCACACTTTTTATCGAAAGGACGTACCGTACCTGCAGTCTCTAACAGACAGTATAACCTTGGTACCGGTATGCGTAAAAACAGAAGCTTACTACTGCGTACTATGCTATGTTTTGACGAATGCAGGGGTTGGACGGTCTTAGTTCAAACTTATACATCCAAGGGGGGGGGAGGTGAACCCCCCTCACGACCCCTAAATACGGCCTCGCATGGGACTGTAAGAAGGGATAAAAAAAATGTAGCAAAAGAAGGTTCTACACGTTTTTTGATCATAAAAGCTAGCATTGTTAACAAAGTTCGGGACTGAGTTGGCTACAGCACGTTTATGGACATATTACTGGTATAGACTGGCAAGAAGTTAAAATGGGTCAAGGAGTTTTATTAACAAAAAGAACCGATAATATTATTGATAAACACTTAAATAATGACTTTTAGCGCCGCATAAATTGCTGTTACGCAGTTGATGACGTAATTCCGTAACTAAAGCTTGAAGAAGGCTAGAACATTCCAAAAGAACAAAAATGTAATTATCGCAAATTTTTTTAGCCACAATCAAACGCACTGCAAGAAAAATTACGCGATGCCTTTGTCATATGAACCATGAATGAACGCGCAAAAATGCCAGATAAGCATGTTTTCGACTCTTAGTTCCCAACAAAAAATGTCTTCATCCAATCCCTGTCAGTTAACTTACCGAACATTGCTGCAACTTCACCCATCATCAACAACTTGGTCCCTCCTTCAGCCTGATAAACTTCCACATCAATTATCCCCTTTCGAATCATTTCCCCCACTTTAGCGCCAAGTAGCACAGCACCGGAAGTTTCAAACACAGTAGCGAGAAGACACGCCTAGATGAAAATTGAAAGGACTTGAAATTTTGCACCGGGTAGACCTATGCAGAATGATACACTCGTAACACTACAGACGCTACCGTCAAAAATACTGTTGTGGAAATCAAGATTTAAGGTTTGGGCTGCAAAAATTGCAGTTGGGACTCAAATTAGGGTTGGTTTGGGTGCACTGTACAGCCCCAACAATGCAACAACTCTCACCTGTCTAAGAGTTAGTACTTTAGCTCCAACAGTTGTTCCGAAACTATTTGCAACATCATTTGCTCCGACCGAAAATGCAAGAAGAAATGCGGCAACAAACCCAACGATCAACAACCAGAGAACTTCGTTCGGAATCCAAACCGAAGCAGAGCTTGCTGGAAAAAAATGTCATGAAGGTGTTAAAAATTTACAATTCTGCAACCACTTTTGTCGAGGCGAGCTTGTAAAGCAAACCTGCAATCGGTTTATTGCACGAACGCTTTATTGTAATGCGGTCCGCTGTTCTAAAAAACATACGCCGTGAAAATAGGATACAATTTAGGGCCTAAAAATTCAGCAAGAAATGCTTTAATTCTCGACTATCGGCTTGTGCCATTTTACATTTTACTTTTGATTTTTACATTTTTAATTTTAACCCAAAATTTAATTTTTTATTTATTGCTCAAAGTCATTCTTTCAGTTCACAAACTAAAGATAAAATAATTGCGAATTTATAATTTTTTAAACTTATAGCTCGTAAAAATGAGTGTCATTCTTAAAAAAAACTTAGAAAGTTATTTATTTAAAGTACAGAGCTTTACCCATTATCTTGCAGAAAACATTTTGACATTTTTTACGCACAAAATAGGCAAGTTGCACCAACGGTATCGTAAAAAAATAATGAACAGCTTTATTTTGCTACAGCCGTAGGCTACCTGTTACTGAGCCTGCCATAGAAAACATATCTGCTCCAGTTGTAGACATTTTCTCTGTCTTTTGGAACAGGCTTAAACTTCAATCTCTTTATGTAACCTCAAAACTCCATATCTACTATATCAAAAGTATTTTTGCAAATTTTGAGAATATTCTGTGGACCGAAAATAATTACATTATTAGTAATTAATGGTCACTTTCACAACGAGAAGTAGTAAATAGCTCCGGGCCAACACAAACAGCCCTCTGCAAAAATCGAGCATCGTCCAGTGGGCGTCACAGCATGTGCGTGGCGATTATGTTTGTGCTCGGGGCTCAAAACACACGGAAAATTTTACAAGACCAGAAGAATTGGCCGCCTAACAGTGACAATTGACTTAGAAATTTAATATTGTTTTATTGATGCTTCGACCAACAGAAGCAGAGGCGGTTGCCTATTAAAACAAACAAAAAAATTTTTAATAGCCATGACCGCGAGCTAACTTTTACCTCCAATAGCTGCTTGTTTGATTAGGGGCCTTTGAATGCATCTTTATCATTTGCCAAATAAAACCATGCTCAAATTTATTAAAATTTGTTAAATTAATAAAAGCAGTTTTGACGCCGGTACGCAGAAATATTTTTTGTGACGATTTCCAATGAAATTTTACATTAGAGATTCTTGCACCGGCAATTTTAAGTAGCCTAACTACACCGGTGCATAAAACACGATTAAAATACAGTGTCGACTACAGTACTAACAATGCTTGTACGTAGTAACCTACGGGATAGATGTTGGAAGCCAGAGTTGCATTAATAAATTTTGGGAAGAAATTTGCCTATTTAGAAAAGGAAGAATATGTTTGGTAATTTATCTTTTCAAACAGCTTTCATAAAATGACTGTTCTTGGCCGTAACACTACTTTTACGATTACGACTGACAGCAGCAACTTATTCGGACTAGGAAGGTCATGTTTTTGCGCCTTCAGTTGCTAATACTTTGAGATTCTACTGTGGATCTAGTCTCTACTAGTCTCTTAAAACTGCATTAATCAATGTGCCATCAATCAAACAACTACTTGCTATCACGTGCAACAGCCTTCGCAGTTAAATATGTGAGCGGATTTTTACATCGGCGTCATGCTTGATTACACACGTACTGCATTGTTTCGTTCACTTCATTTTTTTTGTAACCCTACCGAAACTCTACTCTTTCTCACGCACTTGCAGTGGCGAACATTTGTGGAAATTATTGGGGAATAACATGCCGGTACAAAAATTAAGAGACTGAACAATATTTGCAAAATAACATGCCGGTACAAAAATTAAGCTGAACGTTTTCGAACAAATCGACAGTCCTTCACTACAGCATGATCAGAAATAAAAAGTTGACGTAGGACAAACCAGTGTACGCGAAAAGCAAAATAACAAAGGTACGAGTCGCACCATTGCTGTTTTGCTTTTCACTTGAATTAGTTTGTCCACGGCGCATTAGCTTTCTATTTTCGATCATGTTCTGATGAAGGACGGCAGCGTGGCTGAGTGGTTCCGAGCAGAGATGGAACCGGTCAAGATTTTCTCGACCCGAACGGTAAAATTCAAATTCTATGCCGGTTGATCGGCCGATCGACCGGTTCTTTGTTACTGAAGGACTTCGTTCAGTGATCAATAAACTTAATGACAAACTGTAGTTTACACTAACTTTGTCACTAGATGTATTAAACTCGTAAAATTTCATCTAATGAAAAGAGAATTTGAATGAAGTAAACAGAAAACAAACTTTTGTTTTCAGAAGGTGTGATTTGTTAATGCCGTTTTTCATGAACTATTTAAAAAACACATATCGGTATGTATATTTCAGTTGGTGTTTAGGTGTATTTTAGTTGCAAGAAAGAAGAATTTGACCGTTTTTTTGACCGGCCGGTCGAAGAATCTCGACCCGACCGGTTTTCATCTCTGGTTCGGAGCGTCGTTTTTACGACGGCCATGATCGTAAAGTTGATGGTTTAACTCCCACCCAAGCCTCGTTGTTGCATCCTTGAATAAAAAATGCTTCATGGCAATTATCTCTGCTTGGAAGAATTTAACAAGAAGCAAATTGAAGAAGTCGGAAGCAAAATTCAAGCGGAAAAATCGGAAACAAGGGCAACTCCTAAGCGAGTCTGGAACTCTGGATTCGTCCTACAGTAGCATAGCGCCTCCGTCGCTTTCTTGTGGACATCATCATCATCAAGGACGGTCGAGTTGTTCGAAAACGCTCAGCATATTTTCTGCACGTTATTTTCCAATTAACGTTCTATGTCCTGAACTTATTATCTGTTGCTACAATATGGATATTAAAGATCTCCTCTCTCCCAAAGCTATATTAGGCTACGAGCCGATAGCAAAGATAAAGCTAATAGCTGCCACGAAAAATGATGAATCAAATAATATTAATTAAAATGGTCACCAACTGTGACGAAACTTTTACCCCACAAAAAGCAAATCAATGGAAACGTAATAACCTACTTAGGCCTATTGCTAGATAGTAAAATAGTCGGACGTCATTATTCATGTAGCTACTGTGTGATGACAATCAACAAAATCTTGGATGACAATACCTTATCGGCTTAATCGTACCGGTGCACTTACTGCAATTGCTCGCTGGTTACTCCCTCCTCTGCCAACCGCCATGGGTGCAAATCCGGGGGGGATTTATCAAGAGATGGGATTTAGGGGGTTCGAGCGAACCCGTTCTTGGAATGTTAGGATAATCAGCAAACCTGTTCTTGCTTCTTTTTCACAGACATTAGACCTTTATGCGGGAACCAGTTGTTAGTAAGTACGATGCAAAAGAGAACCTCTTCTTAAAATTTTGAATCCCATCACTGGATCTATCCCCCCAATAATTAGGCAGCATCCCCCCAATATTTTTCATGGAAGTGGAAAATTTCCCATACGATGTATAAGCCTACCCAACCAAGACGCGCGAGTGCTGATTATCCGAAAAATAATCAATTTTGATAAACCATCCCCCCAATATCAAAAAATGATCAATTTTGCTAAATCATCACCCCAATGCTCAACACAGATTTGCACCCCTGCCAACCGTCACCTGACATTGAATGTTTTATAGCAATCGCCAAACAATTTCTTCCAATATTGGGGGTAATAAATGCATTATCATCTCTCCCTCGAAAAATATTGGGGGGGATGCATCCCCCCCGGGATGTAAGCCATAATGACGCACTTGGCAAATAATTTTATATCTTTTCCGCAAAAATATTTGCATTCCTGTCGCCTGATAGGATCTAGTAGAGTAACAAAAACTAATTCAAATGCTGCAAACTTGCCTCATGAGGATTCAAGATTTTGCCTTACATAACGGTAGGTCACCATATTTTCACTACGCAAAAGGAGGACAGGTTCGTTGAGGGTCATCATGTCCGCAGATGTCCATTTTTCTGCTCAAAAACAAGTGAAGACCCAAAAAACAAGTCATCACGTCCGCAGGCCGTAGCTTGCACTGAAACTTTTCAAATTTTTTCGTAGAAGAATGATTTGACATGTTTTCACTGTTCATATGCCAAAAAGGAGAACATTTGGCCAATTTTTGGCGTCCTCGGGGAACAGTTTTTTTTTGGTTAAAAAGGAGGACATGGCCTCCAAAAAGAAGACGTATGTTAACCCTACATAACGGGGACAACGCAGAGTCACCTGCCATCGCCTGCCGCAATTTTGGTAGGGGATTCTTTAGGTACCGAGTTACGCTATGGTAGTCAGGGGCGCATGCAAAAATTTTCAGAAGCCGGGAACGTCTTTTCGTACATGTTTAGGCGTGATTTTTTTTTAGAGTTGGAGAGATAAAGAATTTAACTTTATTGGATGAGACTGAGACGGAAGGGGCTTATCATTACAGAAAAACAGGATCATTATGGCTTCCCGAAAAGAAAGCAATATTGTTTTTAGTTGGCAGTTTCTGCACTTTTTGACATTGCAAATAGCTCTAGCTGCTAAATGGCTGTTCCAATTCAAAAATGACCTGGAGTTCAAATGTGTGTACCACCTAGTTCTACACCTTGGTCACTCTAACTTTCCCCGACAACCCCCCACTTTTTAAAAAAAATTTATTTGTCCCCAAAAAATTCTTTTTATAAAATTTTTTTTCAACACTTTTTTTGCGCAGCCTAAGGCTTTTGAACCGCAAAAAAATAGAGTCTTGAAATTTTCCGGGATTATAGATTTCAATGCGAACTTGTGTCTACCACTTTTGGGGAGTGACGGTCACGTGACTTAAAGTTAGAGGTCAAAAATGTGATTTTTTTCAACAGCTAATAACTTTTGAATGGCAAACGTTCGCCCCTTGAAATTTTCAGGGTTTCGTTTTGTTGCATATTTATCCTCCTATCACGAGAAAGCGATCAATGCGCTATACGAGCTCGCTTACGAATTGGCAGCCATTTGTCTACCACACCAAGATGGGGGAATCCCGCTAAGTGCCTTTCCCAACGGCACAACAAGTAAACTGCCGGCTTGTTCTCCACACTGTCCCTTTAAAGCTGAGCATCAAGCAAGAAAGCCGTGAATACCAATTTTAAAGTCATTGGTTTGACCCGACTCGGAATCAAACCCAAGTCTACAGTTGCCGAACATCTGAGCTGTTATTTTTCTCGATGTAAAGTAATAGAAAATTCCATTGCGTAGCCACAAGTCACGGAACTGAAGGTCAAAAAAACAAATATTTAACATTTTTTGTGCAGCCTAAGGCTTCTGAACAGCTGGTGCTAAAGACTTGAAATTTTCAGGGATGATAGACCTAAATGTGAACTTGGATCCACCAACTTTTGAGGGGTGGCGGTCAAGAGAATAAAGGTCAAAGATCAAAAAACAAAGTTTCTCAAAACCAAATAACTTTTGAAAGACAACAGTTTAGAGTAGGCCTGTATGCATGTCAACGTGAGTAACAAAAATATGCACAATAATTATCTTCATGTCGCATAACTTTGGGTCAAAGGTAAAGATGTAAATGATAGTTTAAAAAAATGTTTTTTATTCAAATACGAGGAAGTGCAAATTTAAAACACATTTTTTACTATCCCGTAGCAATACTTGGTTTAGACAAAAAAAACATTGTTTTTTTTATATAAAATGCCAAAAAACATCACTTAAAAAAACGTTTTTTAATTAGGGTAATTCCGGGTGAGATGGCCATGCTTTTTATACAGTATATCTGTGGTTTGCTTCCTACTTGCTTAAAACGTACTTAAACTTCTTCTTGCGTATGAGGCAGCTTTTCACGTTATAATATCCAGGCGCAGCAGCCATTGCATTGTGTTGTCATCCAGCTCTGTTAGGTTCACATCCTCACGTGGTCGATAGATTGGACAGTGGTGTAGGATGTGTTGTGCAGTCTGAAGCTCCAGTTCGCATGTGCAATAGGGTGAGTCGGCTAAGCCCCATGTGTACATGTTGCTGTTAAACCGGCCCACTCCAGTGCGAAGACGATTGAGTTTCTACCAGTGCTTTCGAGTCAGCTCTGCTCCAGGAGGTGATTTGAAGCTAGGAGAGACTGTGAGTTGTTCAGGTTTTGTAGTCTTTTCCCAGCTGGAGTTCCACGTCTTGGACAGATCAAAATAGGAGCGAAGGAGCTCCCCAGCATGGCGAGAAAAAGGGTGGCGGGATTTTAAACGCTTGGGCCGGAGGGATTGCGCTTCCATCACCAGTTTATTCAGGGGCTGGCCGTCATACGATGCGGTTTGTTGGTTCATGTTGCCAACCTTCTCGTGGTGAACCCTGGAAATTCATCGTACATCGTGAAGCGAATGGCAACGATCAGAGACAGCAGCATACAGCGTACTCGGGGTGGTAAAACGTACTTAAAAGGGTGGGTTGATATGGTTAAGGACCACAGTTGCATTCCTGTGTCTCATCAATTTGTCTCTCACAAAATAAATATTTTACGTTTTAAAAATGACGTCATTGGCCATCTCACCGGAGAAGTGGAGGTGAGACGGCCAATATGGTTGCATGACGAAACGAGAAAGATTTATCGTGAAACAAGCAAAAATGGACATGCATATAACGCTCAGTCTGTCATAACGCAGTTTTATTCTTGCGCAGCTGCAAATGGAACCTGAACAGAGCAGAAATTTCGGTTACCTCAAAACGCTTGTATTAGTCAGTCATGCCAGTCCTATAGGCTTGCTAACGCTTTACTGTAGCATTAAACTTGTCAACTTCTTGCCATGACGCCATATGTGAAGTTTGCACACAGAAGCATATGCTCGAAGGTATGGCCATCAAACCCTCCTTAGTGGGTGACCATCTGTCCCACAGCTTAAGGAGAAATGGCCACCCAGGTGATTATACGATAACTTGCTGTTAGAAGGTACCTGCTTAGTAATTGCATTCTTGGAACTGTAAATTCTCTAATCCGAAGACTGTAGAGTGAAAACACGCACACAAAAAATATTACTGCTTGCTATCTATATACTGCTGAAAATTTTTACCATACCTTAAAAATTATTTTGGCTATATCTCACAAAACTTAGCAAATTTTCACAGCAATTTCAGACATGTTGCTGCACGATGTGCTTATTTGAAACTGACGAAGACAATCTCGTGCAGCATGTAAAACTAAGAAAATAGAGGCTGATGGCCGTCTCCTCTCGATGGCCATCTTTCCCAGAACTACCAAGTTTTTTCTGTTTACTACCTTAGTTTTAACACTGAATAAAAGAGATGGCATCTAAATTTAGTTGTTATCATACAGCAGTGGCGTATGGCTATCGATCTGGAGCGCCCCCTTGCGGGTAAGCGAAATCCAGATGAATTTTCAAGATGTTTTGGCGCATAAGCCATGCCAGCTAAGTTTCTCTGAAAAATGAGCTTTTGTGATAGCTTCAACTTCTGCAGGACCTATCTTTTTAAAACCTCCAAACGACCGTGGTTTCCCATGCAATCGAACGTGTTTAACTTAACTCCAAAATATTATCATAGATAATTTCTTTTAATACCGGTCTGGATAGTTTTCTGTGGTTAACGTAATTTGGCGTTTGTCACGTTATTCATAGAGATGTTATCAAACAATCACATATTTGATTATTTGAAAATCTAAATTGTTTGAAAAATTATCAAATAAGTTTTTGCCGAATTTCAAACAATCAGGCAATTTTATTCACTTGGAATTTACAACGTTAAGACGTCAAAACACGTCTGGTGATGCAAGCATGAGCGAAGAGCATAACAACAGCACTTGTGTGAGTGTGCATTGCGCATCCATGCACCATTCCACATGCTGACCACATAAAGTCTGTGTCTCATTGTGCTCAAAAACCTGAAAATTATCTAACACCCTTCCACCATTTTCAGTTGAAGCGGAAAGATGCTTCAGTGCTCCTGGACTATTTGTTACTAAGTTGCAATGGCGTAGCCAAGGGGGGTATTTGGGGGTTAAAGCCCCCTTATTGAGCATCAAATGACGTCATGCATACTTCTTTTTCTGATATTTATTTCTACTTTGTCATTGATAATCTGGTTTTGTAATTATCATAATAACAAGAATTACGTAGCGTTGTTTCCTGAATCTTGTTTTTTGCCGTTATGCTTATGAAGCAATGACGCAGTTTTATTAGCGGGGCAGTGCCGCTCCTGTACACGCACCTGCCCTTGGCCCCTCAGACCTTCCGTAGAATAAAGGCTAAACGATTTTGACCAAAATGATCTTACGTATGTAGCTCAAAAAAGAACTAAATCGCTAACATTTGAATATCGTTTTGCCAGTTCCACCAAAAAGCATTCCTTTGATTTCCTTACAACAATCGTGCCTGAACTGCCTTCGGTATTTTTAGTTTAAAACATATCTCTTAAGTTTGAGGCCATCTTTTGTTATTATACAACCAGGGGGGTATGTGGGGTATGCTGCGTATGCATCCCCCTACCAGCCATTTTCAATAATGTTTTGGATAAAATTTTTCCATAATTTCGAACCTCTTCATAACAATATGACGTAGTCGCCTTGAGGACGCATAGTCGAAACTGTAAGAACAAAATGCATCATTGGTGAAGCACTCAAAGTTAGGGGCCAAAACTGTGACAAGCTTTCCCCAAAAATTGTTTAAAAAGCACTAAAATGACCATTACAGTATGCAAATTTTCAAAATTTTTCCGGGGGAGCATGCCCCCGGACCCCCTAGTCGTTTTTGGTACTTACATTGCTTAAAAGTAACTCTGCCGAAACAAACTGCGCTTGTAAAAGTGACCAAAATTGGTGCCTTCTCCCTGAAAAAAATCTAAATACGCCCCTGACATGAAACATTTTCAAAAGGCTTATTTACGCCCGTTTCCGAGTCTTAACGTCTTTGTATTTAGATAACATTCAACCTAATTCAAAAAATTACACACCCCCACCTAAACTTTCTGGATCCGCTCCTGTATACAACGTATAGTAAAATGTGACGTCATTCTCAAAACCCCCTCATTGCAAAATCCTGGATATACTAGTGCCAAGTTGACATTTTCCTTAAGTGATTCCATTTTTGATATTTTGTGCTTCATGCGCCCGCATTTGCAGCAATAAACAATTGATTGATTAATATGATTATTTGATTTGAGTCGTCAAAAATCATTTCTTATTCGATAAGTTTAAAAAACCTTGTTTGATAACAGCCCTAGTTATTAATCAAATGATATGTACTTTGAGTTTATAATCTGGTGATGAAACCGTCTTACTTGCCTAAATTGAGCTGGTGCTGTAGTTATATTCATTTGGTGTGTGAATTAATTGCTGCACGTGACGAGAGGCATGATAGAATTCTGAACTTTCGTTGTTTATCGGAGGTTTTGATTAGAATTACTTTGATATGCTGGAATCTTCTAGAACAACGGTTCCCAATTGGGGGTGCTCGCACCCAATGGGAGTGCGAGAAGAGACTTCTGGGAGTGCGAGAAGAACTTGTCAATTTTACCGCTGGTGAAAGGTAACGTTGATTCTCCCTAGCTGTGTGTTAGTGACGTCTGAAATGTGCCTGCGTGCGTTTGAATAATATGTTCATTGTCTAAGTCAGTGTTTCTTAACCTTTTTTGCCCATGGACGATTTCCGAGCTAGCCTAAATATACGCGGACTCAAGTCATTCACAGTATGAAAACAAGGTTTTTCGATAAGTGAGTGGTCACACGTGGCAAATGTACGTTTTTTGCTGTAGTCGCTGCTATATACTACGCCGCGAAACTAGTGGCGTAGCGAGAAGTTTTAAAAGGGAGGGGAGGGCAATAATTTCTACATTTTTTTAAACGTATTTATTTCGGCAGAACTAAAAGAAAAGGCTCTCGGGGGGTCCGGGGGTGTGCTCCCCCGAAACAATTTTGAAAATCTACATGCTGTAATGGCTATGTTAGTGCTTTTTGAATAATTTCACGCAAATTTTGTTTAAACCTTTTGACCCTAAATCTGAGTGCTTCGTCAAATACAATGCATTTTGTTCGCACAGTTTCGATTATGCGTGCTTAAGGCTTAAAGCTTATCGCTATCGATGAGGTTCGAAACTATGAAAAATTTGTATACATCAAAAACATATTTGAAAATGTTTGGTAGGAGGATATGCATACCCCTCATCCTACCCCCTGGATGCGCCCCTGGCCAGAAGCTACAGAAACCATCAAAAGAGTCTGGCACATTTCAGTCACTTGGCACCATTAATTTTGTTCTTTCTACTAAAAGGCAGAGTTAAAAGGGAGGGCATGGCACAATGCTCCCCCCCCCCCCCCCCCGTCAATACGCTCCTGACTGAAACCATTGATTTGGAAGCTGAAACTTTACATTCATGCTAACAAATCGACTACGTGAAATAAATCGTTTCAATTTTTTTATTTTGTTCAGTTAGTCTTCAAGCAATCTTTTTCGTTTTTTGCTTATTTATTTCAGTGACTCTTCATTGTCAATATATAATCCTGCAGCTGTCAATTCCTGTATCACTTTGTTATGTTATGCTCTCCAGCATTTTTCTTCGTAGTTTTCATCACCAGTGTCCCACAAAGCATCAAAGTTTCTGTATGTTCAAGAATTTGACAATGTCTTCTTCAGACCATTTTAAAATTTGCCACTTTGCCATATCCTTTTTTTGTAACACCCGATATATTACAGTACTTTCTTAAATCGTGCATGCTGACAATATAAGCTCGCAAATGTTTTGTAGTACCCGGTGGCGTGACTAGGCTTTTTGGGGGGGCAAATGCCCAGTATTTTTTTTTCAAGTGTTTAGGGGCGTATCCAGGGGGGGCTGCTGAGGCCAAATGCACAAAACTTTCGAGGTGCAGTTTTTTTTGCTCTTCACTTGATTTTGGGCGGAAAATTGCACAACTGGGGACGTGATGACCTTTTTTTTGCTCTTCAAATTCGCTTTTTAACCCTGTAACTTACCGTAATTACAAGTTTCGCGGACTTATCCACGCCCTTCCGCGCACTCGGGGTTGAGAAACATTGGTCTGAGTTTTGAGTTGCTTAACGTCTGTCATGCAAGTCTTTTTCTTGTGTTTTGTTATTCATGTCTGCGTCTTGTTCAGTTTAAAATAGGAAGAGAGCGGGTGATGTGTGAGTTGCTAGTTGGGCTATATTTAGGGAGTAGTTTGGGATAGGAGAGATAAGATTAACTCTTAACTGCCAGGTATGTGAGAGCAGTTAATCTAACATTGTTTTTTTTTATTTGAATAAGGGGAATACGCCATGCCTAGTTGAATAGGTGAAATATTGTAGTACTGGCTTTGTCAGCCTAATGTGGATTTAGTTCGCCTTGGAGGCAAGGTTGGGTGTAGAACCTTTTTAGTGAGTCAATTTATACAGTGGTGGTTGTGGTATATAGCCATCTCCTATTTTCCAGTTCTCTGCTATTTTTGTTTTACCGTAGTTTAACGTCTGTAAGTTTTGCCCCTTGTGCGTACTAACTGTAGGCTTGTAATTTCATTTGCACCGTTTTTGTCTATTTTTAATTGTTTGTACAGAAACAGCGCGTGAGTGAAGTACAGTGCAAGGGGTGCGAAGAAGATTTTTCCTTATCGAAGGGGTGCGATTGTTCCAGAAACTTCTTTCCTTGAGCATTTTTTTTTTCAGTCTATGACGTCATCATCGATATTTTGCAATCTATGGTGTTGTTTACTACTACGTTTATTATGGTGTCATAATTACGTATTAATTTGGAACCTGAGGTGGAACTGTCTAGAATTTTCTTAAATCGTAAATTTTTCTATAAATAGGGGCGGAAATTTGTTATTGTATTCAGTTGAGTATTAGATGTGTTTAGAGTAAGTCTGTGTAACTGCTTTTCGTATTTTGTGAGTTATTTTGAGAGAGTGTTAGCGGAGATTTTGGAGTGATTTGTATTGTTCTGGAAGGAACATTTTCTGAGTTACTTGACATATAATTTTGTTATAGATTAAGGGTGGTTTGTTTGTTTTGAAAAAGGTAGATTGCAACATTTCCAAAGACCATTGGATATAATACTGATACTCTCAAGTCGTTCTCTGGGATAGATAACGTTTCTGTTTTCAGAATTAAAAGTTAAATCTCTAGCCAAGTTTCAATACCGCGACAGCGTTCTAATATTTTTTATATGACGTTGAAATTGCTCACGTTTTGTTTTCGTTTGTTACGTCATAGTCACACATCAAGCTAAAACCACTAACCTGATTTGATTCTTCAGCTGCACCGCCATGGTGCCATTACTAACCATAGCCGGCGAAAGAGCAGTCGACTTAGGGGCAGTGGTGAAATTGGGCCGGAGCGCGCCGGAGCTCCGCCCCAAACTTTTCCACTACCACCGGAGCGCGAGCTCCGGCGGTTCCTGGGACAACGAATGTTACTGGATCGATCAACCGAATCACTCTGTGATGCTAAGTAATCGTCGCATTAATATCCCTGTCTTTCACATCATGACCGCAACGCTTTTATAGGTGCATTATTTGCTAAAACCGCGATTTTAAACCTGTCGATCATACTACGTTTATGATGTCAAAATGCTTTGTGAATGGGAGTAACGTAGAACGAATACTGGGCTACCAGACGTACCAGTAGGCCTACTGCTCTCTTGCTCAACGGCAAGGACTA
The DNA here is from genome assembly GCA_964006365.1 of Trididemnum miniatum. Lineage (NCBI taxonomy): Eukaryota > Metazoa > Chordata > Ascidiacea > Aplousobranchia > Didemnidae > Trididemnum > Trididemnum miniatum. The sequence continues at coordinate 13,776,036 of OZ023237.1, forward strand.
AGAAGTGAGTAGTTGAGGTACGATACCTTATGTGTGACGAGAGTATTGCATGAAACAGAAGGGTTAATTTATTTGTATTAACACAAAAATAACAGGATTTTTTTTATGTAGCAATAATGTACCATGGTTAAAGTGGGATGTTGTGTGATGATTGATGAAGCAATAGGAATAGGCGAAGTCTTAATCACTGATGCTGGCGTTTTTGCCTTTAAATTCTCAGCTTCTTTTCTAAATTCAGCTTCTTGATATCACGATCTTGATCTCAAAAAATTCTCAGCTTCTTGATATCATGCTCCATAATCATAATCGAGAGTGTGCTCATTGTGCTGAGCATAAAATGAACGTGTGGGAAGTTGTGATAGAAAACATAATTCCGTGTCAAGATTTCGTTACCGGTATCGCGATTATTATGAACAGTTATTTTTAGCCGCTCAAAAATGCTCATCACCGAATAAAACATGGTTGTACAGGAACACTATTAGTTTTTTGATAAGGATTCAGTTAACCTAAGTTGCGAGTGTCTGCTTTCATATCGATATGCACTGTCAAGCCATGATATGTTGCATTGTTGCTTGATAGCTTCGCCGCGTCATATTGCCCGAAGACCGACAACTTTGACCCTTGCGATTATTGCTTCTACTGGTCTTTTTTGTTATGCTCGGAGTTGATTCTCAAGGAGACTGAGTTCGATACTCCGTCGAGTCATACCAAAGACTTCAAAAATGGTATCCACAGCTACTCGGCATCGTGGGAAGTGTGGAGAATGAAATTGGTTACAACATACCTTGTCCTATGAATTACTTCAGTCCTGGCGCTACAAGACCTTGGTAGTTACAAAGTGCCTAAAAACAACCTAATATTTCATTTCGTTCTCTGCAAATCGGAGAGCTCCGGCACTTCTAACTTAGCAATTTCACCACTGCTTAGGGGGCCAAAATTTGAAATTAAGCACAAAAGCCGCTGTCTTCAAAAGAGAAAGCTTGTTAATTCGGAGGCCAAGCGTGTCGATTGGAGGGTCAGGTTCCCCCTAGCCCCCCTTGGCGCGGGCCTCGTTACTAACGCAGTGCTAACGGACCTGGATTACGCACATGAATCAAGTTTTTGCCCCATACCGCGTTGAAACTTCAAGAACTGCAAAAAACGAAATTGAACCCCTCCCCTCAAAACTAGCTTTGACATATTTTTCTTGCCGGAGTAATGCTGGCTGGACGGCTCTTAAATATATCTTGCATACACGAAGCTCTTTTTAAGTCATATTTTTTCATGAAAATAATTAGATTATCAGCAAGTGGTTCGAGTCGAGTATAGTCTCGAGTCACTTAAGTAGAGTTTCGAGTTGAGCACGAGTCATTTGTGCAACGACTGGAGTCAAGTCAAGTCACCGACTCGAGTCTCCCCAACACTGGATGATAGACCTCAATATGAACTTGTGTCGAAATTGAAAAGAAATCTTCCCAAACGCTAATAACGTGTGACTGGCAGCAGGTAAGATCCTCAAAGCTACAGAGTATGGTAAAGTGGTGCAAGACGCCCATTCGGGGTGATACGCCCACGAGCTGTTCTTAGCAACCACGTCATAATTGCTATGAATATACATTGGAAAGGAAAGCCGTCCTGTTACTGATCATTTGTAAGAAATTACGTAGCAAGACGTTGGGTACTTTAGTTTTCAAATCATAAAGTTTGTTTTAGGTAGCAAAATTATAATATTTTAAAAATTTTAGAAATGGGTCAGCAAAATAGTTTATTAATTCTAGCAAAAAAAAATGAAATAGTGAGCTGTATTAAGTATTTCATATAGTTAGAATAGCAAGCATATAGTTAGTGCCAGGGGCGGCTCGTAGTGAAGGCTGCAAAGGCTGCAGCCTACCCAGTTTATCACCTCCTTATTTTTTTTTTAAGAAGCAAAATTTTTTTACCTATTCTTGTCTTTCATACAACTATCGACAATATTTTTTTTGGAAAAAATAATTTTTGTACAAAAAATGGCAACACGTAAAGACAGCCACAGCCTTTCGTAGCAAGAACTAACCCTGTAGTGTTACGTCATCAATGCTTTATGGAAGTTCGAATCACGTTCAATGAGACGTGTTAAGGCTGTGTCAAAGCAGCCTTTTTGGTGGTTATTGAGGTGTAAAGCTTAGAGACAGTGTTGCCAACTGGTATATTTATATACCAGATTTCACAAATCTGGTATATTTTTTGGACCGTTTGGTAGGTGAAATTATGGTTTGGTATATGTCCTTAAATTTGGTATATTTTTATGCCTTTTGGTAGTGTTTTTTTGCGTTTGGTATATTTCAGAAATTTAATATAACTGATATGTTGAAGATTACTAGAAAGCTCTTTAATTGCCGGATTACCTAATAAATCCTTTCTACGGATTTGAGCAATGCAGTTTTACATAACTGGCAACACTACTAGTGGCGATTTTTTTTTGCATAAAGTGCCAATGAGGCAAAAGCTCTAGAATTTTCTTTTTCTGAAGCAATATGTTATATGTGAATTGTGAAGAATGGATTGGCTGTGATTGTGAAGAATGGATTGGCTAGTTTATTAGCAAATACAACTGATTTATGTTCAGTGTAAAAATACGTCTGTGGGAAGATTGAGCAAGAAATTAATTATGTCATTCAAAAATGCAACACTTACTTTTCATTTTTACAGATAAACTGATGATTTTTTTTCGAAATTTTGGTATAGGCCTATATTTGGTATATTTTTGATAACATATTTTGGTATATAATTTGGAACATTTTGGTATATTTTACTCTGCAAAACCTGGCAACCCTGCTTAGAGATTGGCTCTATTTAGTTGCAATCACATAGAGATACTGGGTTTAATGAAAGATATGGGATGTTACGGGTTGCATACAGCTTAAGCTTGTAATACAGTGGTAAAGGCTTGTAGACTTTAGTTATACCTTATTTGAACTAATAGATTGCGTAAAAAGAAAAACTTTTAAGCGGTTGATTGACCGGTACCGCAGCTTAGCAAGGTTTGTAGACTAGTGGTAGCTTTTTTGTAGCCCACTAGATGTAGTCGACTAGGTACAATAGCAGAGTACAGGTAGTGTACTTAAATAGAAAAATTTGTTTAGGCCAAACTTGTGTTTATTCATGTAGACTACAGGTGCAGGTTACCTAGGCTACAGGTACGCACAGAATCAGCTATTGGTACAGTGACGTGATAAAAAAAAAATTGTAGAGTAATAATAATTTATGGGAAACCTGCCAGTTTTCCTGCAGTTGTGTATAGCCCAAAGCCTACCGCCTTGCTAGTGAAATAAAGAGTTTTTTTTCATTTCAGAGCGAGTATTTATTCTGGCCAGCTTTTCTAATCATGTAGCCTACCTGTTTAATATAGTCACGAGCCGCCACTGGTTAGTGCAGCTATCAACGCGAACAGTCTTAGCTGTTAGTTGCCAAAATCAATTCTAGCATTTGGGGGAAGATGCCCACCAGGTGCCGAGGGCAGAAAGCCCACATGTTCTTTATACCTTACAAAGCACCGATTGCCCCATTGGTAAAATAAAAAGGCAATTCAACTTTTATCGCACAAAATAACAATTGAAAAGGCAATGTTACAATTTCGTATAGCTAATGAAAATTTATAAGGCAACACGCCTACTCAGGGCCGTTGAGAGAGAATCCGGGCCCCGGGACAGAGATATTCTTCAAGGCCCCTGCGCCCTGTCGACCTTTTTTGGAAATTATTAGGCTGAGTGTTTTGAAGTGACTTCAACTACGGGCCGTTACCTCCTCTCGAAATCCTGGTAATACGCATTCGAAATATGGTACTTAAAATATTCTTTCGATTGTATCTTTCATACGACAGTTTTATGTGCCTCTAAGATCATTCTTCTGTTTAATAACAGCAACTTAATGGGTAAGGCGTGTGTACAACTTCAAAGTATGGCTACACAATAAAATAGACATGCGTTAATACCAGGTATGTGGAAGCGGTCATATTTTAATGGAAGCGGAAGCGCGAACAAATATGCCGCTTCCACATCATTCAAAAAAGCATACTGTAAATAACTTATTAGATATTATATTTTATTCAATTTGTTAGACATTATGTTACAATGCCAGATTCGCATGGATGCCAGATCTCATCAATACCATAGGCCATTATTTTTCGCTTGACTTTCAGATAGTACTAACGTAATATTGCTATCAGCTTTCTCTAAGTTTTAAAATAAAGCAACTAATTTATCAATAGCGCAAAAGCAATACTTGGCTCTTTTCCAAGTATAATTAATCATAACACGAAATAGATGGGAGTGCTGTCAGGAGCGTCTTTAGAGGGCGTCGTGCCATCCAGAGATTGAGTTCGCAATCACTCAAGCCTCGAGGCAAGCAAGACGTGCCGGGCGTGTCACATCTCGCCAACCCGAGCGCTCGCAGAGACAACGGGCTCGAAACTCAACACAAGAACCATATCAGGTTTTACACAAAAAAAGCAAAATAGAATACAGAATAGCCACAAAATAAGTAAAAGGAGGCTGCAACCATTATTAGTTTGAGAAATTATGGACAGAAAGTTAGGTTTTAGCACCTCATTACAGGGCCAAAGAAGGGGCGTGGCACAGTGCCCTCCTCCTGCGAGCGCTCATGACTAAAACCCCGTGAAAGTGAGATGGCTTAAACTATGGATGGCCGTTAGATTACATATAGTGAGTATGAAGTCAGTTGTAGAATTTTAAGAAGGCTGTTTTTAATTCTCAGCCAGCAGGCAAATACATTTCAATGTAAGAACGCTTTTTGAGCTTTAAATATGGCAAAATGTTTAATAATGAAATCAAATTAACCAATCATTAAACAGCTCAGATGGCCGAGTGGTAAGAGCGTTCGCCTCTGGAGTTGTAGACTCGGATTTGATTCCGAGTCGGGTCAAACCAATGACTTTAAAATTGGTAATCACAGCTTCCCTGCTTGACGTTCAGCATTGAAGGGACAGTGTGGAGAACAAGCAGTGATGGGCACGATAAACCTTTCTGTACTAAAGCGATAACGAAAATCGATAAATCTCAATTTTTTACAGCGATATCGGTAATCGATAAATTATCGCCGATAAATTTTTACGATAAATGTTGCGATAAATTTTTAATGCGTTTGACGAAGTTTTTTTTGCAAGTCACATTGCAAAAATGTGTTTCCAGATTTTTCAAAAGACAGCAGTTCACGGACTCCGCCGTGGCATTAAATGAAACAAAGAGAGATGTTTTAACCAGCAACTACACTTAGGAATACAGTATATTTTTTCCATAGCGCCAACTCACTAAATTTGAACACTGTGTGCATACAGAATCGTTTATCGCGATAATTTATCGGCGATAACTAAATATATTGCAAAAGCGATATCGGTAATCGATAAATCAAAACTATTTTGAGCGATAACGATAATCGGTTATAAATTATCGCGATAAATGCCCATCTCTGAGAACAAGCCGGCAAATTTACTAGTTGTGCAGTTGAGAAGGGCACTTAGCGGAATTCCCCCATCTTGGTGTGGTAGACAGGTGGCTGGCAACTTCTAAGCGAGCTCGTAATAGCGCTTTGATCGCTTTCTCGTGACAAAAGGATAAATATGCAACTACAAAAAACAAAAAAACGAACTTAGTTTTCTTGCGTCAACAGCTAATAATTCCAAGCTAGAACAGCCGCTCCCGGCACATGGTTGATCTGAGGACGTTCTTTATTCAAGCAAGGGTGCTGAATGATCGTGCTGCAGACGCTGCGGACACCGTAACGTTAGGAGAGCGCGTCAACTTTTGCTCTATCACCACTCAATTTTTGTCTCCACAACATTACTTTCTATTTTAATCAAATCTGATTGGTGCATATGCCTTAAAACTTCCCTTCCAATTTCCACAAATGTATCACGTCAGAACTCTACGTTCCTTACCCCTTCAAACAAGCTGTTAGCTACATCGTTGTTAAAATACCGGTAAAGTCATCATCAGCCAAGTAATATTTTTACGATCGAATTATTTCCAAAATATGACTTCGTATTTTCTAAAATATGAGTTTTATGTGACTTTTCAACCTCGTTATCTAACATCGTACGAAAGTTTTGATTGAATTTTGAGTGTTTTATGAGAAACAGTCTTCTAAAAGAATATGACTTTAATGATAAAATATTGCCCTGATACCAGTTATAACGAGCTCGACTGGAAAAAAAATTTTACTAGTGATGTCACAGCAGCTTTGTATAGAACCATTGGCTTTAATCCCTTCCGTAAAAATACCAACTTGCACACTAACCAAGGGCGTTGCCGGCAGCGCTTGTCATGATTGGGGGGGAAGCAATTAAGAAATCCTAATGCATTTCCGTTCAGAACAAATTTTTCTGGGACAATGCAAGAGATCAATCGCCCCTCTTCTCTGCTGTCGGGCGCGCCTGCTGATAGCAACGTGGCCATGCTGTCGCAAAAAAAAATCTCTAGGCCAGGCGGGTCTTACAAAACTTTTAAATTTGTTCAGGCCCTGGGGAACGGCCGGGCCCCGGTATTTTGTACCCCCTTGCCCCCCTCTCACCAGTCTTGCGCCTACTACCTAGTGAATTTTGCCTATTTTCTCTATAAGGACGAACTTTACCACAAAAAGCAACAGCAAAAAAAGGAGCAATAGCTTAGCTCTAAAAAGGGCTTAAGACCCCTTAGCTGCCCTGGATCCTCCAATAGGTACGTTGCTACTTGTGTCAAAATTGGACACTTGAAGTTTATTTTAAGAAGCCTCTTTAGTTTACCATTTTGTCCCAACAGCGAATTCGATGTTATTTCTGAAATTTGATGAAGAGTGGAGCAATTGAATCGATTTTTGGCATTTTCATTTGTTTGAATGCTGTTTATAGTGCATAATTTATGCGCAATTGCCCATTCGCAAGCCTAAATGTTTTTTGTTTCATTGCGTATTTCTGAGATGTATCCTATTGGTCTCAAAATTGTATTTCTTCTTTGTTCTTTTTTCAATAATCTTTAATAGAAATGTAAAAATTGCCAATAAAAATCGCCTTTTTTATTCATTATTTTCAGATTGTGGAAAAATAAATGGTTTTGAGATGTATAGGTAAAACCCCACCGGTGGGCGTTTTGGCATTTTGCGGAAGGGGAGGGCGTATTACCCTACCCCAAGGGGTAAAACGCCCGATTTGAGTTTTTTTTTTTCAAACCTAACAAATTAGCCAGAGCGCAACTTTTTTCAAAAATGACAGTTCAAATAGATAGCCCTGAAACCTAAGATTAATACCCCACCTTACCCTATATGCATCTTAATGAGGGTAAAAAATGTGCTTGGTAATTATCTTCATGTGACGTGACTTCACTGACTTGGGGTCAAAAGTCCAATAGGCAAATATGCTGTTTGGCTTATAACTATTGATTAAAAACAGATAAAAGCATGAAATTTTCAGGGTTGGTGTGCCTTATCATGTTCTTGCACTGTACCAACTATAAGCGCTCTATGTCATGCGACTTGGGGTTGCAGATTAAAAAGCTGATAAAATTTATGAAACCTCATAAAACCTAAATGAAGATAGATATAAACTTGAAATTTTCAGTAAGGATGTGTTATATTGTGGTCTTACTGTGTCTTGTGAATAGGCAAATAAGGTCACGTGACTCGGGGTCCAAATTTAAACAACTAACAAAGCTTACGAAACCTCATAAAATCCAAAAGATTATTAATAGAAACTTCAAACCTTCAGTATAGTGTGTGTTATAGTGTGATCTTATTTTGTACAATGACTGGGCACACTAGGTCAGGTGACTTGAAGTCAAAGATCAAAAAACTGTTGAAACTTACGTAAGATCACAAATTAAAAGCTATAATACCGGTAAATATAAACTTCAAAGCTCAAACTTTCAGTGTCAAACTTTCTTGTTTGTCTTTAATTACCTCTCCCAATTTTATGTCCTGTTTCAAAACTTATTACATGCCAATCGCCAATTCACTCTTAAGTATCATACTCAAATATATTTACGCAGGCTAATTGCAATTTAAGTTTTATCTGGCAACACGTATTGCTTTCTGTAAGTGCTTAGAACAGCACGTGCTTGGTCATAGTTGTTGTCGACAAAAGAGAAGATTAATTCAAGCCATCAGCAGGGGGTGTGCTATAGTGTGATTTTGTTTTGGAATTGGCACTCTAGGTCACGTGACTAAGGTTAATGATGAAAAACTGTTAAAGATTACAAAACGTCATAAAATCCAGACCATTATGGACCGAAGTTCGACATGTTTACTATAAATGCACGGTCACAGCAAGCATATTCCGCGCCACATGACTTGCGTATCTAAGAATCAAACCACCCTTACGAGTACGTTGCTGGCATTGCTAGCATGGTCTGCGCTCAGATCATCAGGGTTTGTAGTCTCGCAAAATTTGTTGTAATCCGCACTGTTTGCGTTATTTCATTCACGTCTTATGTAGTAGGAATTGGATAATTGGACAAACTTAAGACCGTTTGGCTGTAACTAGATTAGTGCCAAAGTTTTCGTTGAAGTCACAGCACTTTTATTTACTGGGAGCAACCTTAGTTAGTTTTTCAGTTGCTTTACCGATTAAGTTGCTAGAAGTTACCACTAGTTGCAACAAGTTTTTATTTCAAGCAGTAATAAGTTTGCATCAAGTTTTGTATTTGCATTTGTATTTAGTTGCATATTTATTATTTATCCTCCTATCACGAGAAAGCGATCATAGCGCTGTAACGAGCTCGCTTAGGAGTTGTCAGCCATCTGTCTACCACATCAAGTGACTAAGGTTATTTTTAGGCCCAACCTAGTCTCGTTGTTGAGTCCTTGCATAAGATTCTTCGCGACGATTATCTCTACTCGGTGGAATCCGGCAAGCAGCAAATTGAAGAAGTCGGAAGAAAAATTCAACAGGAAAACTTCGAGATAGAAGGATAAAGATGAAGAAATCAAATCAATCAAGATGGCGGAAACCCGCTAAGTGCCTTTTTCCAACGGCACAAGTAAACTTGCCGGCTTGTTCTTCACACTGTACCTTGAACGCTGAACGTCAAGCAGGGAAGCTGTGAATACCAATTGTAAAATCATTGGTTTGACCCGACTCGGAATCAAACCCAAGTCTACAGCTCTCGAGGCGGACGCTCCCACTACTCGGCCATCGGAGCTGTTCTAAGTTTCAACTTATCAACAAGTCGGCCCTTTCGGAGCGTCGTTTTTACGACCATGATCGCAAGGCTAATGGTTCAACTCCCAACCTAGTCTCATTGTTGCGTCCTTGGATAAGATGCTTCACGATGATATCTCTGCTTCATGGAATTTGGCAAGCAGCAAATTAAAGGAGTCACAGGAAATTCAACCGGAAAACTTGGAAACAAAGGCAACTCCTAAGGGAGTCCGGATTTTTCCCATGCATAGCGCTTACACCGCTTTCTCTTGTTAAGGGGATAAAGATGAAGAAATCATCATCAAATCACTTGATTTATTTGCAATACATTGAGCGAAGTCTGTGTGAAATATTGCGCCCTTTAATTCCTTTGCAGATTGTTTGGCACTGTATGCGTTGCAATGCCACGATTTTAAGCTCTAAAAGTCGAACCCAAGCTCGATGATTTAATTTCTTTTTGTGACTGCAACCGGCCAGCAGCTGCGCAAACCAAGAATCATCGTGTTTTTTGTTTGAATTTACTGCGAGATTTTGCCAAATTGAGGTTTATCTTTTTAATTCACCATTATTTATTTATTACTACTGTATTAACATTTCCTTTCCACAAAATTTATTTACTTTGTTACTACTGTGAGTCCACGCGCAAAAAAACCTGTGCTGTTAATGCGCCTTTATTGTTTTCATTCACGCACATAAACAAACAAAAAAGCTTGAGTTGTCAGATCTTTTTGCTGAGTGATTGATTGCTGTACAGACTTGTGTAGGATAATTATCAACGTACACGTGTAGAAATTTGAGAATAGTTTAATTGACATTTCGAATGCATTGTCGGGTTGTGACAGCACAGGTTACAGGAAGTTTATGGAGCACAGGTTACAGGAATTCAAACTTACTTCTTGTGTGATGATGCCCACGTATATTCAGCAACGATTTTATTTTAAGTGGAAGAGCGAAGTCGCCTCCGCCGCTTTCTTGTGATAAGAGGATAAAGATGAATCAATCAATCAATCTTTTTATGGTTTTAAATTCCTCTCGAGTTGAAATCTAGATAAAATCGAGCCCATCCACAGAACAATTTGTTTCTCAGCTACGAATACTCAATTAATATCTTCTGCTGTCAACTAAATTTGGAAAGAACTTGACTTGAACATAAACTTTGCACAAATTTATTTATTTTGAAAACTAGAATATGGCGTTGTGGTTCTTTAAAGCTCGAGTACTTCTTGGTACCGTATTCAGACAACCTGATTTACAGGTAAAACTGCAGCACATCTATCAGTTATGAACTGTTATGTCATAATATTATTTGTGCGCTGCCAAAGTATTGTAACAATAATAACCGCACTTTAGAAGGTTACAGTCAATCCTTTTTGAAGCGATCTTAAATTCTTAACCAAAAAATTGCCCGTGATTTTTGCCTCAGGTCCTCATATTTTGGCCATGACTAAACGACCTGACATCTGTAAATATGCATTGAAATTTTTTTACAGACCAGCAAAAGCTCTTGCGACCCCTAGAAAAAAGGCTGCCGACACCAAGGTTGAAAAGCACTGGTTTAAACAACACTTCGAAGAAAGAGTTCAAAAAATTACACAACAGTGGGACAAATTTACACGACAGCTTAAAGTCCCGTCAACGGATCACAAGACATTGACTAACTGAAATAAACATTAATAGTCTTGATTCGGATCCACAGCATGGACTTGTGATCAACTCTGTAACTGACAAGACTTCATGAGATCAAAAATCAAACAGGCAAGTTTATGAACATGTTTGGAACAGGAGCGGAACCAGAAAAATTTGGTGGGGTCGGAAGCAGTCTTAAATTAGTAGTAAAAGTTGTCTCTATCGGCGCGGGAGGTAGTGGATTCAATACCAGGCCAGTCAAATCGGACGCGGTGTCGCTAAAGTTTTGTCAACGTTGCAATATTTCTTCGGAGCTGTTTTGCCAAGCGCGGAAATGGCCCCGCCACTCGTTACACGCTTCTGCGTAATGCCACGAGTATAATGAAAATTGGATTTTTCACTAAATGCAAAGAAGTTAGATCCTTAACCCGTAAAAGCGCGTAAATTAAAACTTTAAAAATGTGCTCACTGCTCAGGTCAGCGACGTATTGAAAACTTTTTTTAAAGTGGGAACATCAATTTTTGACTTTTTTCAAGGGTATTTTTTTGAAAAATTAATTTGAAACAAATTGAGGAACAAAACGTCTCTTGGGGAGTTTGGGGGCATGCTCCCAAAAAATATTTGAAAATTTCCATATTGCAATGGGCATTTTGAACAATGTTTAGACAAATTTTCGTTTAAGTGTATTCCCGTAACTCTTCGCTAAATATGATGCATTTTTTTCGCAGATTTCGATTTATGCGCGCCTAAGGCGTAAGCAAGGCTTTATATAACTAAGCCTTTGTAGTTACATAATATAAGCTTTATATAACTAAGGTTTTACATAAGGCTTTATAGCAAGTAACCTTTTATATCAGGCTTTTAGTTATCGAAGAGGCTTAAAATCTAGAAAAATTGAATTTGTGGTTGAAAAAGGTGGAGATGCTTTTCCCACACCCCCTCCCCTATTTTGGAAGTTTATTCGGGAAGCCATTAGCGGTAGCTTGCTACTGTGGTCTAGGAAAGGCTTATGCATAAGTTTCCGTGCGTTGCAGTAGTTATGTGGACAAAAAGTTTGCATGATTACCGGAAAAACAAGGCTTTATTCTATGTAGGCCGACATCCTAGCTAGTTTCATACACCAGCACTTCATGTGACTTACTTCCAGGATCTTGACCCATGATTTAAGAGTGACAGACTGAAATCTTTTTTCACAATTCGTGTCAATATCACTCCGCAAGACTGATCGAACCAATCTTAAACCCAGTGTTTTGTATCAGTGTACTTACAGCCAATGTTGCATCCCTGAGTTCTCTGTTTTTGATGCAGGCCAATATACGAAGGCTCCTATTATACTTTTGCATCCTCGATAGTCTGCTGCTACCCTAATCGCCAAGCAATCATCTACCTGCTTTGAAAGCAGCCTTCAATAAAATCTCTTGACCAGGGGACAGGGGTCGATAAAGATACTCCAAGGGGTCCGCTTGGTTGGTCACAATCGCAGTTATACTGCATATACCATACATAAGATAGTCATACCGTTCTTGCGCATGAATAAATATTAATCAAACACTTCTAGCATTACAAATCTTGTTTAGATTTGTGGTTGTCCTTATTTAGAGTTAAGATAGATGGCAGCTCCGTATATGCACCACGACTACTCTAGAAAATTTTTTCTAACAAGCGTTTTTTTTTTTCTAACAAGCCAAAGGGGTTCATAGCTTTTGAAAATACGTTTTAGGGGTCCATGAACCACAAAAGGTTAAGAAACACTGCACTAGACTAATTCTATGCCGCCGAAAAATTTTGCTTGCAGCTTGAAAATCACTTACTTCCGCCTGGTTTTCTAATCGGTCAACTTTCGTCTCGTCCAATAAGCTGTTTTTAGATTAATTTTTGTACACAAATCAAAACTGCAGCTGGCAGAAAAATACCGGTGCCATCTCCACAGAAACATTTTTGCGACCAAGCGCAGAGTAGCTTACACCCCCATGGTCGGGGTGCCTCAGCGTTAAAGAACCACGATTTTCGAACCATGCATCGCACAAATAATCAGTAATCTTTCATTCATTTCAACCAGAGCAGTGAATTTGGGTCTTTTTTTACCGAAAGCAAAAATTAACGTTTTTAAAGCCGAATTTGAGCCATCTCCAAAAAATTGATTAAGCTTTGAACTTAGCATGACCTCGGCAAAAAATATTGAACTTGAAAAATTAAAGAACTCAAACTCGGAATCACTTACCTCGAAATCTATTACAAATGCTCGAAGTTTGCAGCCCTGCCGCTTCAACCTCACTTCCACTCTATTATGTCTTGTTCTTGATCCTCGTGATTTGGGTGAACTTCCTCTCAAAGACCAAAACTTATCTGACGTATCTACAACAAAATTCGAAGAATCTTAAATTGTACTGCAAAAGCTTCCGCAATGCTTTTACTACAAGCACATATTTTATAAATTGCTAAGCTAGAGGTTCATAAGTTTAAAATCGCCAAAATTACAAATTGCCATTCCCACCAATCACCTCGACGTTCACTGGAAAGGGGTAGGTGATGTTAAAGCTTGCGAACAGTGCACAGTAATGGTTTAAAAATGCGTTTATTTTAGTTTCAAGTCGCAGCATTCAGCTAAATTCACCAAATACATAAAGACACAAACGTGACGCATTGTTAATTACAACAGTTACCATTGCTCACAGTTGCATGTTACGAAGTGGCAAGCAGATGTTTTTGAGACAAGATGCACGTTTGAAAAGTGGTTTAAATTGTTTTACCCATATCCTAAATTGCAAAAATCTGCCCTATGACTTTGTGGTGACTCATCTACCAAACTATCTCGTACCAAGGCTTAACAAATGCAACATTAAATAATCAAGTTCTGAGTTACGGGTAGGCTATTGCGTTTTACCGTCTTTCTGCATGGTGTTTTTACAAATCATGTATTTTAACTTCGCTTTTTCAAGTCAAAGAATTTAAATTTTAATGTTTTTCATACAACGGAATCTTACAATGTTCATGAAAATTGAATATATCTAATCCCAGTACCGATACGGCTTCACGATATATTAGCAATGTTGCAGCAAAATCATACAAAAGCTCTTTTTGTAAAATTTTTAAATAAAATTTCACGGTACGGAGTGGAAACATGATCAACCTTTTCCAATGACGCTGAATTGCTGATTGTCATCAAAAGAAAACTTTGTCAAGAACAGAAATGAAGACCACAAACCTCAACCTACCGAAAATGAAAATAAAATTAGTTTTTGTAGAATCCCGAGTTTATCACGATTATTTTGTAATCGCGCTTTTCCAATTCCAGTTGGGTCGTCACAACACGTTCGAGTCGGAGCAGTAACTTAGTAGGCTATTGCAAATCCAACACGCTTATTACTCCGTCATACTTGGCAGTTAATTCACATTTTTGAATAGGCTTTGCAAAATTCTGGTATTTTACTGCCAAGTATTTTTGTATTTGTATTAGTTGCACATTTATCTTCCCGACTCGAGAAAGCGATCATAGCGCTGTAACGAGCTCGCTTAGGAGTTGTCAGCCATCTGTCTACCTCATCAAGTGACTACGGTTATTTTTAGGCCCAACCTAGTCTCGTTGTTGAGTCCTTGCATAAGATTCTTCGCGACGATTATCTCTACTCGGTGGAATCCGGCAAGCAGCAAATTGAAGAAGTCGGAAGAAAAATTCAACAGGAAAACTTCGAGATAGAAGGATAAAGATGAAGAAATCAAATCAATCAAGATGGCGGAAACCCGCTAAGTGCCTTTTTCCAACGGCACAAGTAAACTTGCCGGCTTGTTCTTCACACTGTACCTTGAACGCTGAACGTCAAGCAAGGAAGCTGTGAATACCAATTGTAAAATCATTGGTTTGACCCGACTCGGAATCAAACCCAAGTCTACAGCTCTCGAGGCGGACGCTCCCACTACTCGGCCATCGGAGCTGTTCTAAGTTTCAACTTATCAACAAGTCGGCCCTTTCGGAGCGTCGTTTTTACGACCATGATTGCAAGGCTAATGGTTCAACTCCCAACCTAGTCTCATTGTTGCGTCCTTGGATAAGATGCTTCACGATGATATCTCTGCTTCATGGAATTTGGCAAGCAGCAAATTAAAGGAGTCACAGGAAATTCAACCGGAAAACTTGGAAACAAAGGCAACTCCTAAGGGAGTCCGGATTTTTCCCATGCATAGCGCTTACACCGCTTTCTCTTGTTAAGGGGATAAAGATGAAGAAATCATCATCAAATCACTTGATTTATTTGCAATACATTGAGCGAAGTCTGTGTGAAATATTGCGCCCTTTAATTCCTTTGCAGATTGTTTGGCACTGTATGTGTTGCAATGCCACGATTTTAAGCTCTAAAAGTCGAACCCAAGCTCGATGATTTAATTTCTTTTTGTGATTGCAACCGGCCAGCAGCTGCGCAAACCAAGAATCATCGTGTTTTTTGTTTGAATTTACTGCGAGATTTTGCCAAATTGAGGTTTATCTATTTAATTCACCATTATTTATTTATTACTACTGTATTAACATTTCCTTTCCACAAAATTTATTTACTTTGTTACTACTGTGAGTCCACGCGCAAAAAAACCTGTGCTGTTAATGCGCCTTTATTGTTTTTATTCACGCACATAAACAAACAAAAAAGCTTGAGTTGTCAGATCTTTTTGCTGAGTGATTGATTGCTGTACAGACTTGTGTAGGATAATCATCAACGTACACGTGTAGAAATTTGAGAATAGTTTAATTGACATTTCGAATGCATTGTCGGGTTGTGACAGGCAGTATTAGTCATTGTATGAGGAAATGTACGAAGTCGTTACAATATTAAGTTTATGGGGCACAGGTTACAGGAATTCAAACTTACTTCTTGTGTGATGATGCCCACGTATATTTAGCAACGATTTTATTTTAAATTGAAGAGCGAAGTCGCCTCCGCCGCTTTCTTGTGATAAGAGGATAAAGATGAATCAATCAATCAATCTTTTTATGGTTTTAAATTCCTCTCGAGTTGAAATCTAGATAAAATCGAGCCCATCCATGGAACAATTTGTTTCTCAGCTACGAATACTCGATTAATATCTTCTGCTGTCAACTAAATTTGGAAAGAACTTGACTTGAACATAAACTTTGCACAAATTTATTTATTTTGAAAACTAGAATATGGCGTTGTGGTTCTTTAAAGCTCGAGTACTTCTTGGTACCGTATTCAGACAACCTGATTTACAGGTAAAACTGCAGCACATCTATCAGTTATGAACTGTTATGTCATAATATTATTTGTGCGCTGCCAAAGTATTGTAACAATAATAACCGCACTTTAGAAGGTTACAGTCAATCCTTTTTGAAGCGATCTTAAATTCTTAACCAAAAAATTGCCCGTGATTTTTGCCTCAGGTCCTCATATTTTGGCCATGACTAAACGACCTGACATCTGTAAATATGCATTGAAATTTTTTTATAGACCAGCAAAAGCTCTTGCGACCCCTAGAAAAAAGGCTGCCGACCCCAAGGTTGAAAAGCACTGGTTTAAACAACACTTCGAAGAAAGAGTTCAAAAAATTACACAACAGTGGGACAAATTTACACGACAGCTTAAAGTCCCGTCAACGGATCACAAGACATTGACTAACTGAAATAAACATTAATAGTCTTGATTCGGATCCACAGCATGGACTTGTGATCAACTCTGTAACTGACAAGACTTCATGAGATCAAAAATCAAACAGGCAAGTTTATGAACATGTTTGGAACAGGAGCGGAACCAGAAAAATTTGGTGGGGTCGGAAGCAGTCTTAAATTAGTAGTAAAAGTTGTCTCTATCGGCGCGGGAGGTAGTGGATTCAATACCAGGCCAGTCAAATCGGACGCGGTGTCGCTAAAGTTTTGTCAACGTTGCAATATTTCTTCGGAGCTGTTTTGCCAAGCGCGGAAATGGCCCCGCCACTCGTTACACGCTTCTGCGTAATGCCACGAGTATAATGAAAATTGGATTTTTCACTAAATGCAAAGAAGTTAGATCCTTAACCCGTAAAAGCGCGTAAATTAAAACTTTAAAAATGTGCTCACTGCTCAGGTCAGCGACGTATTGAAAACTTTTTTTAAAGTGGGAACATCAATTTTTGACTTTTTTCAAGGGTATTTTTTTGAAAAATTAATTTGAAACAAATTGAGGAACAAAACGTCTCTTGGGGAGTTTGGGGGCATGCTCCCAAAAAATATTTGAAAATTTCCATATTGCAATGGGCATTTTGAACAATGTTTAGACAAATTTTCGTTTAAGTGTATTCCCGTAACTCTTCGCTAAATATGATGCATTTTGTTCGCAGATTTCGATTTATGCGCGCCTAAGGCGTAAGCAAGGCTTTATATAACTAAGCCTTTGTAGTTACATAATATAAGCTTTATATAACTAAGGTTTTACATAAGGCTTTATAGCAAGTAACCTTTTATATCAGGCTTTTAGTTATCGAAGAGGCTTAAAATCTAGAAAAATTGAATTTGTGGTTGAAAAAGGTGGAGATGCTTTTCCCACACCCCCTCCCCTATTTTGGAAGTTTATTCGGGAAGCCATTAGCGGTAGCTTGCTACTGTGGTCTAGAAAAGGCTTATGCATAAGTTTCCGTGCGTTGCAGTAGTTATGTGGACAAAAAGTTTGCATGATTACCGGAAAAACAAGGCTTTATTCTATGTAGGCCGACATCCTAGCTAGTTTCATACACCAGCACTTCATGTGACTTACTTCCAGGATCTTGACCCATGATTTAAGAGTGACAGACTGAAATCTTTTTTCACAATTCGTGTCAATATCACTCCGCAAGACTGATCGAACCAATCTTAAACCCAGTGTTTTGTATCAGTGTACTTACAGCCAATGTTGCATCCCTGAGTTCTCTGTTTTTGATGCAGGCCAATATACGAAGGCTCCTATTATACTTTTGCATCCTCGATAGTCTGCTGCTACCCTAATCGCCAAGCAATCATCTACCTGCTTTGAAAGCAGCCTTCAACAAAATCTCTAGACCAGGGGGCAGGGGTCGATAAAGATACTCCAAGGGGTCCGCTTGGTTGGTCACAATCGCAGTTATACTGCATATACCATACATAAGATAGTCATACCGTTCTTGCGCATGAATAAATATTAATCAAACACTTCTAGCATTACAAATCTTGTTTAGATTTGTGGTTGTCCTTATTTAGAGTTAAGATAGATGGCAGCTCCGTATATGCACCACGACTACTCTAGAAAATTTTTTCTAACAAGCGTTTTTTTTTTTCTAACAAGCCAAAGGGGTTCATAGCTTTTGAAAATACGTTTTAGGGGTCCATGAACCACAAAAGGTTAAGAAACACTGCACTAGACTAATTCTATGCCGCCGAAAAATTTTGCTTGCAGCTTGAAAATCACTTACTTCCGCCTGGTTTTCTAATCGGTCAACTTTCGTCTCGTCCAATAAGCTGTTTTTAGATTAATTTTTGTACACAAATCAAAACTGCAGCTGGCAGAAAAATACCGGTGCCATCTCCACAGAAACATTTTTGCGACCAAGCGCAGAGTAGCTTACACCCCCATGGTCGGGGTGCCTCAGCGTTAAAGAACCACGATTTTCGAACCATGCATCGCACAAATAATCAGTAATCTTTCATTCATTTCAACCAGAGCAGTGAATTTGGGTCTTTTTTTACCGAAAGCAAAAATTAACGTTTTTAAAGCCGAATTTGAGCCATCTCCAAAAAATTGATTAAGCTTTGAACTTAGCATGACCTCGGCAAAAAATATTGAACTTGAAAAATTAAAGAACTCAAACTCGGAATCACTTACCTCGAAATCTATTACAAATGCTCGAAGTTTGCAGCCCTGCCGCTTCAACCTCACTTCCACTCTATTATGTCTTGTTCTTGATCCTCGTGATTTGGGTGAACTTCCTCTCAAAGACCAAAACTTATCTGACGTATCTACAACAAAATTCGAAGAATCTTAAATTGTACTGCAAAAGCTTCCGCAATGCTTTTACTACAAGCACATATTTTATAAATTGCTAAGCTAGAGGTTCATAAGTTTAAAATCGCCAAAATTACAAATTGCCATTCCCACCAATCACCTCGACGTTCACTGGAAAGGGGTAGGTGATGTTAAAGCTTGCGAACAGTGCACAGTAATGGTTTAAAAATGCGTTTATTTTAGTTTCAAGTCGCAGCATTCAGCTAAATTCACCAAATACATAAAGACACAAACGTGACGCATTGTTAATAACAACAGTTACCATTGCTCACAGTTGCATGTTACGAAGTGGCAAGCAGATGTTTTTGAGACAAGATGCACGTTTGAAAAGTGGTTTAAATTGTTTTACCCATATCCTAAATTGCAAAAATCTGCCCTATGACTTTGTGGTGACTCATCTACCAAACTATCTCGTACCAAGGCTTAACAAACGCAACATTAAATAATCAAGTTCTGAGTTACGGGTAGGCTATTGCGTTTTACCGTCTTTCTGCATGGTGTTTTTACAAATCATGTATTTTAACTTCGCTTTTTCAAGTCAAAGAATTTAAATTTTAATGTTTTTCATACAACGGAATCTTACAATGTTCATGAAAATTGAATATATCTAATCCCAGTACCGATACGGCTTCACGATATATTAGCAATGTTGCAGCAAAATCACACAAAAGCTCTTTTTGTAAAATTTTTAAATAAAATTTCACGGTACGGAGTGGAAACATGATCAACCTTTTCCAATGACGCTGAATTGCTGATTGTCATCAAAAGAAAACTTTGTCAAGAACAGAAATGAAGACCACAAACCTCAACCTACCGAAAATGAAAATAAAATTAGTTTCTGTAGAATCCCAAGTTTATCACGATTATTTTGTAATCGCGCTTTTCCAATTCCAGTTGGGTCGTCACAACACGTTCGAGTCGGAGCAGTAACTTAGTAGGCTATTGCAAATCCAACACGCTTATTACTCCGTCATACTTGGCAGTTAATTCACATTTTTGAATAGGCTTTGCAAAATTCTGGTATTTTACTGCCAAGTATTTTTGTATTTGTATTAGTTGCACATCTATCCTCCTGTCAAGAGAAAGCGATTATAGCGCGGTAACGAGCTCGCTTAGGAGTTGTCAACCATCTGTCTACCACACCAAGACGTAGAAATCCCGCTTCAAAATGGCACAACAAGTAAACTTGCCGGCTTATTTTCCACATTGTCCCTTCAATGCTGAACGTCAAGCAGGGAAGCTGTGAACACCAATTTTAGAGTCACTGGTTTGACCCGACTTGGAATCAAACCATTAAGGAAATGGTTTGACCAGACTTGGAATCAAACCAAAGCCTACCACTCCCGAGGTGACGCTCTTACCACTAGGCCATCTGAGCTGTTAGTACCACTCGGCCATTTGAGCTGCTAAGGTCTACCCTAAAATTTTAAGTAAAATTGTGTCTACTTAAAGTTTGAGCAGTACCACGGCCTGTTTGCGCTTACATAAGCCTATGTCGTTAATAATTAAAGTTGTAGTACATTTTTAGTTAGTCATTTACACAATCACTTGCATCATCTATTCCTTTTGAGGAAAATAATTAAAAAAATTAAACAGCCCTCAGGATATTACCGCTACAGCTGGAAGCAGCGTAAAGTTTTCTCTTGCTTAGGAAATGACTCTTCATTTCATTTTATCTAATACACACAGCAATTGTAAACACAGAAAATGTAACAACCTCATCATTCCATGATGCAATCGGTAAACAACAAAGTACTCCAAGAGCCACACGCAACCCGCCTAACTTTAACTTTAGCATAACTAAGGTCCACCAAGCCCGGTAAATGAGCAGCATCTTTGCACGTTGGCTTCGTGACGCCATCAGCTCGATCGACGACACCATTTAAAACACAACACGCTTGTCCGAGTTGTCCGTACTTTGCCCATCCCCATGACAGAACCTGTCCAGTCGACGACAAAGCAATAGTATGCCGCGACCCACAAGCGACATCTACGATCGAAACAAAGTCATCTTCTCTTGTCGGTAGATAGCGCTCTAACTCCAGTAAAAGTGGAGCAGATAACATGCTTGTGGGTTCGACGATGCTGACATTACAATTAGAAATTTCTGCAGATTCACAACCACCAATGGCAGGGTCGTTTTCTTCATTCAGTAGCACATGATCGGTGTTAGTTTTGGCATCGGATTCTCGTAACAAATTACCAGTTGTAGAAGGAGTTGAATCAATATTCCGCGTAGCAAAAGCGGTCAAGGCATTTGGAGGAGTAGGAAATCCCGTCTGTCCGGATTCATTCCAACCCCATGAATACAAATCATTTGTATCTAAATAATACGTAACTTATTCAAGAATTTCCAATTACTAAGTGTAGGCCTTATATGTCAAAAAACGAAGAAAATGCACTCCAAAAAATATACAGCATCGTGTTTACTTTAAAATGAAATCAAAGAGCGAAAAAAAATCAAACTTAGAATCAAAGCTCGCTTGTGTTTAAAGAATAAACATTCACTGAAAGTATGCATAATGGTAGGAAATGCGTCAGATACTAACAATCAATACTATTATAATTCTAATACTAAACAACCGACTTTTCACAAATTTCAATCCATCAAGCAAAATAACTCCATTACCCCAACGAATATCTCGGCAACTAAATTGAAGAAGTTTAAACACAAAATCTTAAGAATTACGTAACTTTCTACGGGAGAGAAATGGATTTATCTAACTATTTTTAAAAAACTATAAGAATACAAAAACACTACTTTCGCAAAAAAAAAAAATCGAAAAAAAAAAAAAAAAAACTTCTACCTACAGTACCGTGAAAAGCATTGGTAGCCACCTCGGATAACGTTAATTAATCAATGGCGTGAAAAACTTTTCGCCAGCATTACAAAAATTGTTTTCCACGTAACCAAATTAAGATCGCTTTTTGCAAACGAGCAACTGCCTCTTTTCGTTAAATTGTTTTTTGGGAGAACACTTTAAAGTCAAATCTTTATCATACTCGCGGTATTACGCTGGAGCATGTAACGAGTAGCGGGGCTCATCGCCGCGGCTCAGCGCAACGACAACACAGCTCCAAAGAAACGTCGCTGCGGTGGCGAGCAGTTGGCGACATTGCGTCCGATCTGACTGACTCAGGGTTCGCACCCAAAACCTCCCGCATGGATAACTATGTGCTTAACAACTCAGCTAAATTACCCACGGATGCTTTTTATACTTACCAGCCAAAGCAACAGAATGCCATCCTCCGCAAGCAATTTGCTTGACAAAAACACCACCCAGTACTTCAACAAATTTGGGATGATCTTGCGGCATGAGATTACCATGACCCAGTTGACCTCGACTACAAAAACATTGTTAAATTTTAAGCTTAACAGTAGAAACGGTTTTGTCTTTTTGTATCAGCTATCATACATAACACGAATTAGCAGTTACATGGAATTCAGGCACAAGGACAATATTCGGGTGCTGCAACCATGCTTCTCATGTTACTTCTCTTGATCTTCTATTCTCCCCTTGCATGTTACAATGTTTATCGTTTTGTTGCTTTTTCCCTTTTCTCGTGCTGTCCAATGATATTGTATATTATAGATGGCCGAGTGGTATGGAGCGTCTGTCTCTTGAGCTGTAGACTCGGGTTTGATTCCGAGTCGGGTCAAACCAATGACTTTAACATTGGTATTCACAGCTTCCCTGCTTGACGTTCAGCACTGAAGGGACAGTGTGGAGAACAAGCCGGCAAGTTTACTTGTTGTGCCGTTGAAAAAGGCACTTAGCGGGATTTCCCCATCTTGGTGTGGTAGACAGATGGCCGGCAACTCCTAAGCGAGCTCGTATAGCGCATTGATCGCTTTCTCGTGATAGGAGGGTAAATATGCAACTAAATAAAAAATAAATAAAATTTGTATGTTATTCTTGTGTTGACGGTACGGAAATAAAAGACTACTAATTAACTAACTAGATAAGCTATCAACCTACACTTAAAAGAAACAATTTTGGTATGATGAAGCTTAGTCCGTATTAAAAGTGGTCCATAAAAAAACATACAAAGTAAAGAATGAGCACAGCTATAGACAGCTGGACAAAAACATTTTTTGTAATAATAATCATCTTTCAATCTCCTGAAATACTTCACAACAGCTCCACACCTTCCAATTCCCCAAGAAAAGATCTTTCCACTATGAGTTACAGCCAAACAATGGTCATTCCCACAACAAATCTGATTAACTTTTTCACGGAGTTGGAATTCCGATGATGTCCAAATAGACTGAGAATCAAATTGTCGCTTCAGTGTAACTAATTTTCCATGTTCTAACACACGAAATAGATAAATAATATAATTAAAAACAAAATTATATCTTAATTATATTCACGGTATTATGCCAAAGGGTGTAAGATGGTGGTTTTCAACCAAGATTCCTCAAGTTAACAATTCAGTGCTTGGATCAAGTAAATTATGTTCAAGTAAATGCACAATGCCCAGGGGTTTCTCGAGTCTCTGGAATGTTTCATTGACATTCCGTTCCACCAGAATGGTTGAAAACCACTGGTATAAGGAGTGGTGGCACTCATCTCTGAAGCTTAATAAATGTAATTTAATACAACACACCGGTACGCTAGCATCAAAGACATTCACAAAGATAAATATACTATATCTTGGTTTTCAATATTTTACAGGCATACTAGCAAATTTTCAAACCCTGCATAACGTTATACCTTTTTATCTTATAAAAGCACTTAAAGCCACTATGAAAAAATATTTTATAAAAACTCTAGTTGGAGTAGCAGTGTCTTTTTTATTTCTGCACCGTCAAAAAAAAAAATAGAGCACAGTAGTATAGGAGTTAAACTACAAACGTACACAGAAAAGGGAAGAAGCAACAAAACGATTAACGTTGTAACATGCTAGCGAGAATGAAACTAAAGATGAGGGAATTAGTAGGCATGGTCGCAACACCCGATTAAACTAAAATATAGGATGAGAAAAAAAAACAAAAACCAAACAAATGACGGTGAGATAAAAAAGACACTGGAGAGACCACAGCTTCAACACCGCTATGATATAGTGCAATGGTAGAAACCATAACAGTGCACGGTATTTCGAGATTGCTCACTGTCATCACAGTGCAACTAGACTAACACGGAGAGACCCAACCTTATCCCAGACCATGCGCCGTTAAGACCATAGAGTAACGACAAAAGGCCAGACAGGCAAAGAAACCTACCAAAAGAAATCAGCGAGGAAATCCCACTTTAAAGTGGACATTCTACAAAAGGCAGTTTAATATTAACTAGACCCACAATTTTCTGCGAAACAAAATATAATTAACTACATTACCGGTTAACTACTCACAAAATTCTGGCAGCTTGTAAAGAGAATATCAAAATCTTACCATTTACCAGTATAAATTTTGATGCATTGAAATCACTGTCTGCCAAACAGCATATTTTATCATATTCAAACAAAATAGAAAGAGTGCTGTGGTATTCAGAGTCTTTATCTTTAAAACATGATATTTTAAATATTAGAAGTTTTCCAAATTTGTTGAGAATTCCAAACACATTTCCAGCATTGACCAAAACAGCAATATCTTGTGCAGAATCTGCAATATCAATGATAGGCACCTGGTGGGTAGAATGAATGGAACAACCACAAAAGCCATGCACGTGTATCTTTTCTTCTAAAAATTTGAGTGAAATATCAAGGCTTTAACAAGTTGATGATTATCATATGCTTTATTTTTTTGTGTTTGAATTAATGAACATCATAATTGGCTTCAAAAATTAAATTTCATCCATAACCCTTTAACCAAGGAATGGATGTATGATTCAGCAAGAACTCTTCAATTTGTTTGGGAGTGCCTAGATATACTGATTTACAAAACTGTTACACGATAGTTTCTGCTATTAAACGATAGTCTATGTTGACATTTGATTAGTAGATTCTCGTCAAATATATATCTAGTTTTATACACTAGAATTTATCTCATAATCTCATAAGTTGAGGATAAAAATAAAAAAAAATACTAGAGCTAATAAACCTCAACATGGACATAACAAAACAACAATCTAGAGTCACCAAAAAGAACATGAAAAAAAATTAATATCGGTAATCTGAAACCTGGAGCAAATAAACAAAATACAAGTAATATAGTTTGGTAATTTCAGTACCGGTAATAGTAACAATTTGACCACCTTTTAAAAATATAAAAGACTCCCATGAAGAACAATGTGAATAAAATTTCCCTTCTTTGGCGTACAACTGTAATGCATTGTTTGCATGACAAATCGAGGTTTTTCTCCATATAATGCTTGAATTATGTTCCTTACTGGTATTTTTTAACTGTTTAAATCCATTGAAGCCAAATGCATAAACAAACATGTTCCAGCCTAAACAAGATAACAATGAAGACATGGGTAATATTAGAGTATTTTTCGAGCATCAAAACAAAAATTTGCATGTCTACTGCAAGAGACTAGTGAAATTGTGTTCTTCAAGTCAGTAGCAACAAAAAGCAACCTTTCATGTAATTGCAGCATCTTTGCAAATACATCATCACATCTTGTAAAATTAATAAAAATCAAAAGTAATTAAGATTGCGTATCCTCGAGTCTGCTAGCTCAGTCTTATTTCAAAATTTTGGACACCAGTGATGCTTGTAAGAGGGTACCACAACTAGGGATGTCCATTTCAGAATAATTATGTATTCTAGAATAATTCCGAATCTTTGTTTTCGAATCCAGAATTTTGAATCCTTAACCAAATTCTAAATCTATAAAATGACAGTCAGTACTATTTTGATATCAGTTCAGCACTCAACTGCTCGACTACTGCAAAACAAAAATAATTAACAATTTGTTTCACTTTTAATGAATTATAGCCAGCACAAAGATTATATACAGCACTAGCCTATAAACCCGAAGCATATTATACATACACGCAGTGGCATAGCCATGGAGCTAACAGCGGGTATGCCCCCTCTTAAATTTTATCGTAAAGTACATGCATAATAATGAAAGATGGCTTTATACACAAACTTCCAAAGTCCAACTTGCAACCGTTAGTCTACAAGCCCAATACAAACTTTATGTAGTAGTAGTAGTAGCAATGTCTTTTATTTCTGCACTGTCAAAAGAAATATAACCACAACAATATAAGAATTCAACTGCAAATAGACACAGAAAAGGAAAGAAGCAACAAAACAATTAACGATGTAACATGCAAGAAAGAATGAAAATTGAAGATGAACAATAATAAAAGGCATGGTCACGACAGCTGATTAAACTAAAACTGAGGGGCAAAAAGATAAAAAATCAAATAAAACATAATGACCAGCTAAGTATAATTTATCAGATCCGAGTTTTCGCCATGCTATGGATGGGTCATGCTTTTGAAAATTCTGAAAATTTTTTTAATTTTGTAATCGTATCTTTTTAATTTTGTTTATTTTTTCACAGATTGAAGATATAACCAAAAAAATGATACTTGCAAAATTTTACCCCCCTACAAGTGGTTTGGGAGTTACAGCGATTTAAAAATTGACCACTAGGGGCGATTTGGGAGGTGAGCGATCAGAAAAAAAATCACTTTTTTTTTAATAAGTCACAAAGTACTGACCATACAACAATGAAATTTTGCAGACATATGTTTTAACATCTGCTAAATCCAATTTTGAGGTCAAATAAGTCATAGCATAGCTAAAATTTGTGTGATCCTAGAAAATTGATGTTTGAACACTAGGGGTCGCTACAGCTATATGCAGGATGTTGAAGTTTCATGCTCACTACTGATCTATAGCCTGGAGCAAGAGCTTTCATTTGACATATAAACTTCTCTTGGGAATTGATCAGCAGACTTAAAAATGCAAGTTTTCATAGAGATACATACAAGTCATGCATAACTCTCTGTATAATAATACCAGATACACCTGCATGGTATATGCAAGTTTACGAGCAAGAGCTTTCACTTGAAATATAAACTTCTCTTGGGAATTGATTAGTAGACTTAAAAATGCAAGTTTTTGCAAAGCCACCTACTTGCCAGATCACCCTTGCACCCCTGCCCTGAATCTTCGCAATCTACGGTAACCTCTACCGCTACAATATCACCGCTAAAAGGTTAGGGTGCTAGTATCACATATTACTTTCACTTAAACATGTTGAAAATCAGTATTTTATTTATTTTTTTACTAAATCTATAAAGCTGAAGTTTTTGTTGATCATGTGACAGTGCATTATAGTATGCCAACATTTAAACACTATTTGACTGCCTTGGAATAACTTACTCTTTATATAACTTATCGACTTTCTTAAAATTTAAACCAGAACTATGCTTTTTTCTGTCAAATTGGGCTGCAATTACAACACAGCAAAAATGCTTGGTTTCTACAAAATTAGCAATGCTTTAGATTTGTGGTTGCAGAATTGAAGAGGCTCAAACTGAAAGATGGTCGAAATGCGACAAAATCTACATGCTGCAGCTATAATGCACCAACTTCGTTTGTGAATGAAGCAAAGGAATGTGGGTTCCTTTAACTTTTTTTTGTGAGATCCAAACGTGTTGTTACAAGTAACATATTTTGTTGAACAATATTTTTCAAGCACATGCAAATGATGAGAACAAATCGTAGCGGTTTCTTTATCAAATTGAGCACTACTGAGATCACTCTCCACAAAATTTCTTCCATGTGATCAACAGATTTTAAAGCAACCAGTTTAGTAGATGTAAAGTGCCATGTTATATGACACTCCACATTTGCAAGAATACCAACAGTACATTTGTCTATGATTAACTTTTATATTGAAATAATCTAGCCTAGACTAATAAATCTGTCAGGAATAGAAAAGCTGAAATTTCTAGGACAGTCGAGTTAAACTAACATATGAACTTTAGCACTTATTCTCAGCTAGACATTTATCATTTAGCACTTTATCCACTACGTAGCATTTCTTCTTTGTGGTATGTTTGCCTCAATGGTAATTACTTTCCGACTTTTTGTTAGGACTCTCCAATATCTAATTTCCGATCTCCAGTATCTAAACTAATTTCTGATGTGATAGAAACTTAGATTTTTCAGAAAAGAAATGATTTGTCCATACAACTTCGAAAAATTCCTGAATTTTTACTGGATCTGGATAGTAGTAGTAGTAGTGTTTTTTATTTCCGCACCATTAACACAATAAAAGAATACGATAAGCGTTAGGGAAGATAACGCGGTACAGGAAAAGGGAAGAAGCAACAAAACGATTAACGTTATGGCAAGCAGGTAGGAGTTAACAGCATACAGGATTGGGCATGGTTGCAACACCCAGGTAGGGAGCAGAAATTTCGAAAAAAAATATAAGAATAAAGTAAAGGCGATAAAAAACGACGGTCAGATATAAAAAGACAACATAAGCATCGCAGCTACCAACACCACTATGATATAGTGTAAGGGTAGGAAACATAACAGTGGGTGATCTACTATGGTTATTCCACCTCCAAGCAGCTCAACAGAAATAACAAAAAAAAAGTGAGTTGAGATGGACTTAAAGTACACGGAGGACTATTAGAACTGCTTCAACAAAGACAACCACAGAAGACCTGACAGGCAGAGAAACTTACCATAAATAAATCCTGCCCAGTCAGACCACAGGCTTAAAAATAATCAGTACAATTAAGAGTCCAATTATTTGAGAACGTGTGAGCTAAACCGTTTGAGGTAGCATGTGATCTCCAAGGTGGCAAGAGCTTAAGAGAGGGAGCCCAAGTTACTATAAGAAGCAAAAAAAAAAAAATATATATATATATATAAACAGGGGCGCACCTAGCAAATTTCAAAGGGGGGGTTCTAAAAACTTCCTTTACTAAATTTACCGTGATCATCCGATTGTTCAGGATACCATTAGTAGTTAAATTAATGCACTGTAACCGCTTAAGTTTTTAATGTCGAATTTTTAATGCAAGCGTATCACATCAGGTATGCAATATTCAGGGGATTCTATCGCTTGACATTCCGCGATCTTTTTTTATAAGCGCATGATAGTTGTAAGAACTGTATTAACTGTAAAGAGCATGTGATGGTCATTTACAAGTTTACGTCGCCGAATAAGTATTTATTATACTAAATAATCTTTTATTTGGGGGACGTTGCTTGGACATTGTTGTGACGTAAGTGTCGTAGCTCGCATCCAGCAATAGCTACAATGCACAACCGTCAACCAGCCAATTAAAGCGATATTTTGTGGCTCACAATCGCATGGTTTTCCATTCTTTTGCATAGGTTTCACTTTCTCTGTTTTATGATCGGCATACGACATTGCAGACTGGCGCTTCAAAATGCTTCGTAAGAACTTAGACATTGTTTTTATTGTGATGCAATACAACAAATTTTCGCAACGTTAGGATTAATTGTTACTTCACAGTAGGTGGTGACAAGAATCAAGATATCGATAATTTGAAGGAGAGGGGAGTTAGTTTGAAGTTTTCAGGTTATAAAAAGATTGAAGATATGAGTAATAAAATTAGTAGTGAACAAACAGATCAAAGAAATGAGTAGAAGTCCTAAGCAGAAAAAACAGAAAACTCTAGGCGAGTTCTTTGGATCAGTTTCAAGAGGTAAGAAGTCTGGTGAAAATGTGACTACACATAGTATTGAGACACCAGCCACAACAAGTCCCGTTATTAAACAAGCGTCCAGCTCCAGCCCGTCGTTAGTGTCCTCAACCCCCGCACAAGAATTGAATTTTCCAGTTTTGCTGGATATAGGCAACTTTATTCCCCAGTCAAATGTTGATAACCAAACGAAGTATGATTATTTAACTAATCATTGGAAACTGCAACACCATTATAAGTTTCCGAGGGTAGAACGAAAGGTCAAAAACAAGACTGTATACCTCTCGTTTCAGCATGAATGGCTTTGTATTTACAATTGGCTTGCCTGCAGCCCCTCTCAAAATGGAGCTTTCTGTAAGTATTGCAGAATATTTGCGCCTGAAGAAGCAGGTGGTGCCAGGCTGAAAGTTTTCGTTAAGACACCTATACGCAATTTAAAAGACGCAAAGGCTGACATGACAGAACATTCCAGAAAATCGTATCATCTCACTGCGAAATTACGGGCGGAAGACTTTATAAAATCACATACGTATGAAAATGTGGTCGAGCAAATGTCATCAGCAAGGTCACAGCAGGCTGCTTCTAATCGCCGTGGACTTTTATCAATTATTGATTCAATAAAACTATGCGGGCGTCAAAACATTGCTTTAAGGGGACACAGAGACCATGGAGTGTTAGACAATCCATCTGAATTTGAAACATTGAAAAACGAAGGTAATTTTCGTGCGTTATTGCGATTTCGGATTTCAGCAGGAGACAAAGATTTGCTTGAACACGTTGAAAATGCATCGCAAAATGCCTCGTATACAAGCTGGAGGATACAAAATGAAGTGATAGAATTATGTGGGGATGAAATTCGGAAGAAAATTGTTGAGAAAATAAATAAAGCATATTATTTTTCTGTGCTTGCAGACGAGACCAGCGATATCGAAAAAAAGGAACAGTTTTCAATTTGCGTTCGATATATTAGCACGGAGAACACAAAAGGCGTATTTCAGGAAGATTTTTTGGGATTTGAAGTAGCAAAAGATTTAAGTGGCCAATCTTTGGCAGTGTTGCTGATGCAAATGCTAACCAGATTAGGTTTAAACTTGAATGCAATGGTGGGGCAGGGATATGATGGTGCAGCCAACATGTCTGGCCGATTTCGAGGAGTACAGGCTATTGTAAAAGAATCTTATCCCAAAGTATTATATACTCACTGCAGTTCCCATCGTCTGAATTTAGTTATTTCGCAAGCATGTGGCAAGAAAACGTTAAAAAGGACAAGAACAATTCAAGATGTGATTGTATTTTTTAACAACAGCCCTAAAAGAACCTTACTTCTTAAAGAAGCAATTGCTACATTGCTTCCCCATAGCCACCGTACACGATTACAATCACTTTGTGAAACTCGCTGGGTAGAAAGACACGAAGCAATCATGATCTTTGCAGAGTTATACCCTGCTCTGGTCTACTCTCTTGAAGCTATTGCTTCCCACAGTTCTTCAGCAAATGAAGTTGCAGACAAGGCAGATGGTTTCAAATTCAGGATTAGAACTATGGAATTTGTCAGCAACTTAAAAATACTGGAAAACGTCTTGGGCCACACTCATCGTGTTTCAGTTGCTCTTCAGTCCAAGGAAGTTGACATTGTGGCATGTACTCAACTAATTACTTCAGCAAAAACAAGTTTGTAACAATTGTTAAAACACTCTGAACGGGAATTTTCAAAAATTTTTAGTGGCATTGCGAAACTGCTAGAAGAGCACAATATTCCACTTCAGGCAAGAGCATCACGTCATGGTGTTACAGATACTGAAGCTGTTGAAAAGCATTTGAGAGAAACAAAATATGAACCACTCTTGTCGAGAACAATCGAAGAGCTGGATGAACGATTTGGACCAACTTTCGATCACGCTTTGAATTTTTTTGCACTCCTCCCATTCCACATGGTCACTGCAAGTGCAGGTATGTACATTTTATGGTGTCTGAAATGATAGTCATGATTGATTGATCGCATTATACTATTTTTATATAACTGTATTTAAACTTTCTTTTAGATAGTTACGAACTCACTGAAAAATCTGAAATCTTGCAGAGCTCTGTATATTGATGACTTGGACCAATGGAACATTCTGCAGCCAGAACTTCTTGCTTGGAAAGCGAAATGGCAAAATTCAAATATCGCTGATTTGCCTAAAAATGCTTTGGATTCTTTCAACAATGCTCCGGAAATGTTTTTCCCAAATGTTCACAAAATTTTTCAGGTGAAAATTTCTTATAACTGTAATTAGCTTCTGCAGTAAGCGGGTTTGTCAACAAACTACCAAGTAATAGATTTTTAAGTATTAGCCAATAGACTTGTGTTTGTATTTTCCTATTTTTTACTTGAATTTAAACTCTAAACTACAAGCTTGCTTTCACAGATCTTGGCAACCTTACCCGTAACAACTGCTTCGGCTGAGAGGTCTTTCTTGCAGTTATGCCAGCTCTAAACTTATCTCCGAAATACTAACTCCGAGGAACGTTTAAACGGTTTGGCATTGCTGCAGCTCCATAGAGAAGTTGAAATATCAACACAAGAGCTCCTAGACAAGTTTGCAGAAAAAAAAGCTCGTCGTTTGAATCTTGTTTTGTAGATTTTAAAATTGTTACTGGTTTGTACGACATCGTGAACGCTTTTACTTGATGTATTAATTGTTGTTTCTGTCTTGTGTTATTTTCGTTTTTCAAAAAAAGTATCGTGAGAAGTAAAAACAAATACAACAGTTAGCTGGGTGAAACTGGTCTAAAAATGCAATCTGCAAACAAGTTTCCTCTCAGCCTAGGTATGCAGAACATTCAAAATATACACAATAGGGTTTCAGCGAAAGCGCAAATTAAAAAAAAATATGCGTACCCGTAGTTAGCATTTTAGCGCTAGTAAAGAGTACGGTAAGATGCATGAAAAACTGTTGTAAAAGAAACATAAATTTTTTCAAAAGGGGGGGTTTCGACCCCCAAACCCCCCCCCCCTGGGTGCGCCCCTGTATATAAACATACTGTATCGGCGATCTGTAGTACGAGTCTATATATATATATATATAAACAAAAGAAATAATAATAATAATTAAGAAATAATGACTCCTGGAGGATTTAAACATGGATAGCTCCTGCCATCTCAATCAACGTAACCTTAAAAAAAAAAAAAAAAAAACAGAAAATAAGCCTATAATATCTGAATGGTAGTGGAGGGAAAGATCTGTTATGACGTAAAGATTGTTAAGCTACATGCACTGTCAGAATAATTATACACTTTAAGTATATCTTCATGTGCTTGCATTGAGTAAAACAAATCTCTTGTTTGAGAACTTGCAACCCTACTCTTGATATTCATGAATCAAACAGCACTTGTTTGTGACAATGCTTTTGCTTTTCATACTCTAATCTACATTGCACATAGTCTTAACATCGCTGATATATAGATGACCAGTGTTCACAGAAGGATAAAGAAGTAATCAGTAGTTTAATCTTTGTTTGTAATACTGAAATAAACTTGTATATACCATGCAGATGTATCTGGTATTATCATACAGAGCATTAACATGTTGTTATGTATGACAACTTGCATTTTTAAGTCTGCTGATCAATTCCCAAGAGAAGTTTATATATCAAATGAAAGCTCTTGCTCCAGGCTATAGATCAGCAGTGAGCATGAAACTTCAACATCCTGCATATAGCTGTAGCAACCCCTAGTGTTCAAACATCAATTTTCTAGGATCACACAAATTTTAGCCATGCCATGACTTATTTGACCTCAAAATTGGAATTAGTTGATGTTAAAACATAGGAAGCGTCTATTTCACTGGAAATTCCGGTTATCGAAGTTCGAAAATCGTGGTTTACGAAACCGGAAACATCCCCTAACGATTCTCCTACTGTGAGAGTCACACTACAGGAACCAAATCGGTTATGCAACTACAATTTTTCAAACTTCGGTAACCGGAATTTTCGGTGAAATAGACACTTCCTAAAACATATGTCTGCAAAATTTCATTGTTATATAATCAGTACTTTGTAAGTTAATCAAAAAAAAGTGATTTTTTCTAATCGCTCACCTCCCAAATCGCCCCTAGTGGTCAATTTCTAAATCGCTGTTACTCCCAAACCACTTGTCGTAGGGGGGTAAAATTTTGCAAGTATCATTTTTTTGGTTATATCTTCAATCCTGAAGAAAATGGAAAAGATTGGGAAGATACGATTACACTGATTCCAAATTTTCAAAAGAATGACCCGGATAACTTTTCCAAATTAGGAGAAAAAAATGAAGTTTCAAATGAGAAAAAACTTCTTGAATCTGTGAATAACAGTTGAAAGCAGATTGGTAAACATTGCATTAATAATATTGCACATTAAACAGTTACAAAATACGTAAGAATTCATTTGTTTAGACAGAATTAAATATTTTGGGAAATCAATAACATAGTTTTAGTTAATTAGTACAGTAATTTAACCAGACAAAATACCAGTAACCCAGCAAATTTCATCAATGTAGATGTTCCAACAACAATTTCGCATTGAAGATCGAATTGGAGAATCATCAGTTATGGATTTCAATATTTCAAGCACAGCAGTATAATTTAAACAATTAATCCGCATTAACAGTTTAAGGTAAAGTAATTAAGTTCATGTAAAGCAAAGAAAACTATGGTTAGTTAAAGGCAAAACTCCATTCCTTATTAAACAAAATAATATTATGCACCTCACTAAAACAAACCAATAAAGAAGACACATTATAAATAATATAACTCTTCCAGATGTTGACCCTTGCACACAGTTCCCAACACACTAGCAGCATTTCCTCTCTGCACTGCCATTCCAATAGCTTGCATCAGGAACTCAGTAGATCTGGGTTCGCCAGACTCCACAGATATCCTCCTGCCAACCTCTTGAACGAATTTTAACCCATTTGGACCCCATGGACCCAATGTTTCGACACAAACAGGTATTATCTCAAAATCATGAGCAAGCTGAGCATACTTTGTTAGCTTGGCCTGCTCTGCACGTTCCGCTACTTTTCCAGAAAGATTGGCTGAAACTTCAAGGTGACTTGGGGCAAAGGTGTCGCTGCACGTAAAGTCCCATACCATGCACTTTCCCATTTTCCAAGGAAAAATGGTCATTCCATCTGGTCTTTTTCCATCTGTGCGCGATACACCTTGCGGTTCCAAAATAGTAGGAACATGGGCAGACTCCAGTGCTCTTTTAATCAAATTGTTGACATGCGTGTGTCTGGAGAATCTTCCTGCGCTCTTCTTACAACTGAGGATATGCACTCCACTGGAATCCACCCAAGTGCAACAGATGCATTGGTGAGGATGGCACAAGGGTGAACCCAAACGAAGAGCACAAGCAATTCTGAAAGAAGAGTTATCCATTTTCAAACCAAGTGAAGGAATGGGAAGCGCATTTAGCCAATGGGAAGAATGAGGAGCAGATACAGCCAAGAGTCGTGACTTTTCCGGAGATGAGCTTGAAGATTCTATCAAACGAGTTAATCTGATGTTACACAATGGAAGATCCCATGATTTTTGCCATTGAGGATGAGGTGGAGACGACGCTATCCCATTTTTTTCTGTCCATAAGGAAAGGGCTGAAAGCAAACAAATATCCTGGTTGTCCGAATGAAAACAGTTGGGCAAGTTCATGTGACAAGAAAACATTGAAGATAGAAAGGCAGGCAATGCAACATCCTTTGCAGATCTTATACCAAGCCCTCCAAACTTAACTGGGAGAGAACATTGTTCCCACAAGCGGGTGGTCAGCTGGACATTCAAAATTTTCTTCAATGTGTTTTGAATCTCCAAGTCATAGGAACCTACTGCTCTAAAACGGGTGATGTGAAAGAAGCTGCTGCTCTAAGCACATATGTGAGCATTGGAATTGCAAAGCAGTTCCGAAGAAGGAAAAGAGCTTCATGTGCATCTAGTTGTTCCAAGCGATCGAGCATTCTACACAGAGAGGTTAACTTGGATCTGTGAATTGAAGAATTTGATGATGTAATAGCATTTCCACCTGAAATGGTGTCATTTCCACTTAGAAATGATGACATTAATATTCACATGATTTAGTTGAATTGCTTTTCTACAACTTTACTGTGGTAATTTAAATTTTACCGCGGTTTATTTTTTTTTATTTGAAAAAACGTTATTTTCCTATGCAATTACATTGAAACTGCAAGGTTAAGCTATGTACATTTGTTTCTCAATGAAACTATGATTACATCATCAAATTTTCAAATTCAGGAAGTTTTTCCCTTAGAAAATTTCTTTTTCCTTCTGATTTGGAGAAGATATTCATAACAAGGCAAAAATTCTTATCTGATAAATTTTACCTAACTGATGACGGTGAAATAAAAAAGTCAAAATGCTTTAATCTAGGCTACTGGTATAGGCTAGTCTACTCTTACGAGTGCTGAGTCACATGCATCTTGCCTTACGCACAGCACAGTATATACATAAACACACACAAGCAAGGCCAAACATGCACATGCGTTTACGCCCAACATCTGAAAAGATTTACAGATTTATCAGCACTGAGTAGTCTAGTCTATCACACACAATTTTTCTTCACAATTAAATCGAATCCTGAAAATGGAAGGTTCAAAGTAGGAACTGGTGCCACAGAATTCAATGTTCTGAAATGAACATTCCTAACCACAACATTGCCAACGAAAGCTGTCATGCAAGCTGATGCTGTGATGTACGCGTTTCTCTAATAATGGAATAGTATGGCATGGTATGGAATAGTATGCCATACTATTCCATAAATAGAGAACACTCTAATTATGAAATAGTATGGAATAGTATGGCATAGTATGGAATAGTATGGAACAGTATGGAATAGTATGGAATACCGGTAGTATGGAATACCGATAGTATGGAATACCGGTAGTATGGTATAGTATTATATAGTATGGAATAGTATGGCATAGTATGGAATAGCATGGAATAGTATGGCATAGTATGGAATAGTATGGACTAGTATGGTATAGTATGGAATAGTATGTAAGGCACTGTGGTATAGTATAGCAGAAATGGGTGATAGGACGTTTGGGGCACTAGAGTAAAGGGGCCCATATAAAGAGTCAAATTGAGGGTGAATGGCCCTCAGGGTTAAATGTGCCTCAGGCCTAATTTAGGGCAAAAGGAGTCAAAGGTCCTCAGGGCAGGATGGTTGAAGCAATAAATGAATTCCATATCATGCCAATAAATTCCATACCATGCCATACTATTCCATACAATGCCATACTATTCCATACTATGCCATACTATTCTATACTATTCCACAGGGGCGGCTCGCCTAAGGGGACTGTGGGACTGCAGCTCCCCCAAATATTCCAGCTGTAACTTACTTTTGTGCAAGAGTAATAATTATTATTGATCACAAAAGTTTTGAACTGAAACTTCGAAGGAATTGGGCAACACTGCAAACGCAGCGAGTGCAAAGTCCGAAAACTTAACACTTCGAGCGGGACTGCCAGTTTGCAGTCTTCAACCCATGCAGTCTATGTTCACACGATACAATAATATTTTTATGACATCACACGTGAGAATAGAAAAAAGGTAGTTTTTCGCTTCCCTTACTTTGGTTTCTTTTTTCAAGAGCAAAACGTCATCTAGGCCGAAATTTCTGCAGTCCCTCGCGCGAAACTCAGTTACATGTGCGAGGTTTTATATGAAGAAGCCAGTCGCTTTGCGCTAATCTGTGAGTAGACTTAATGCAGCATGTCCATTGCGTCTTCAGGATATAAAATTCTGTACCGGTACTCTAACTTCACAAAAAAAAATTATACATCAAGCTAGCGGGAAGGTCTACTATAAATTTGAAAATTACCCAAACTGCCAAAAGTCTACAGTAGGTAAGACGTATACCAGGCAGTTTAACGCTAATAGTTATCAACGGTATGAGTGGATATGTGAATGCGAATACACAAATGGGGTGTTTTGTTTTTCGTGCCTCTTATTTGGATTTGATAATGGCGACACTGCCTGGACGAAAATAGGGCATACTAACTAAAAAAAACTTCCAGAAAAAAATTAGAAAGCACGAGAAATCTTCTTGGCACATTAACTGTGCCATCAATTCATCTCATCTTGGGCAGGCCATTATTGCAGTAGCTTTGAACACTGGGCATGCCTTATCTGTAGCACGTCACAATGGGAGTGTTACGAAAAACCGTGCCGTTTTATCGAAAATTATACCAATTGTTTAAAATTTTGTGGTAACTCTGAACTGCCATTAAGGGGACATGACGAGCGGACGAGCGTAAAGGTTCTCTTAACCCAGGGTTTTTCGAGGATTGCTAGGCTTCACGTCAAATTTGGATACAAGCTTAAAATCGCATTTGGTATCAGGGGCAGTTTTTAAAGGTTCGTTCACAATGGTACGGAACAAACTTTTGCAATCAATTTTGGAAATTGGTAAACAAGAAATTACAGATGAAATAAGTAAATCTAAATGCCTTGCAGTTTTGTGTGATGAAACAACTGATGTTTTTGACAAAAGCCAAATGGTAGTTGTATTTAGGTACGAGAAAAGTGGTGAGCCGGTTGAAAGGTTTTTGGGCTTTTTTTAGCCCACTCGTCTGACAGCACCATCATTGGCCAGTATCTTATTGGAAGAACTTTCGGGTTTGGTTGGGCATGATCCAGATAAGCTTATTGCTCAGACGTATGATGGCGCTGCCGCATTGAGCGGTTCTCGAAATGGTGTATGAACAGGCGTTAAGCGCATGGAGTTGGCCGAATGGTTGGTGCATTGGGCTCCGAAGCTGGCTTCGCGGGTTCGATGCTCAACTAGGTCATCTCCATGATGCATGTACTTCACTACCACAAAAATCCTAAGCTGCAATTAATTGGCTTGAAATAAAAAAAAAAAAAAATGAACCGGCGTTAAGCAAAGCTTTGTATCCAAAAGCTCATTTTATTCACTGAGATGATCATCAATTAAATTAAATTCTCCAAAAAGCTACATCTGCAAATTCCAAAGTGAGAATATTTTTCTACAGTTTGGCTGGTATTCCTCCATTTTTTTCTAAATCTCTGCAAAGAATGGTTGCTTTGGAGCAAATTGCAAGACGTAGGATACCATCATCGCCCAGCATACTTGGTGGAATTTTCAAAGTCGTACTGTAAAATTGCGTAATGTATTTTTCTTTATAAGCATTTATTTCATTCCTGTGACTCCTACCGTATCGCGATTTGGCTGCAAAAAGATGGTCGTTTTTCAGTTAAAGTATTAATAGGCCTACGTTTAAGCTAATGCCATGCCACTTCTGATACCTTCAATCCATAACAAATCGCTAAAATGTTGTAGCTATAGGTTGTCAAGAAAAATAATAGTAGGCTACTATTCTGCAGGAAAATTGCAGCCCCCCCATTAAAAATGTGCACGAGCCGCCACTGATTTTGCCTAACGTAGAAGTTAGTGCTTTTCTCAATTTCATGGCCGGTCACTTGTCAATGGCTATTTGTATTGCATAACAGGCTTGCTAACTCAACCAGCTTGGGATGAAGACGATAAGATCCAAACGCAAATCAAGTTGTTGTTGCTCTGATTTAAAGTAACAAAATGTAGATCTAAATAAGGACTTTATAACGACTATATGCAACCATGCTAAGTCAGTCTTGA
Source organism: Trididemnum miniatum (assembly GCA_964006365.1). NCBI lineage: Eukaryota > Metazoa > Chordata > Ascidiacea > Aplousobranchia > Didemnidae > Trididemnum > Trididemnum miniatum. Next base: position 13,815,049 of record OZ023237.1, read on the forward strand.
CTTGCATGTTTTAACGCCTCCCTGTTTTATTGCACGCGCTCTTTTCTACGCCTTCATCACTTTTAGTTTGAAATTTGCCTGCTTGTGCTATAGAAAAGTGGAGTTAACAAGTTTTCCAATGCAAGAAATATACGACCGTTTCCGTTTTGGCAAAATTTCGATGGATGGCTCTAGCTGTAGAAATAATATGATGACTATAGGGCAAATTTCTGCAACTTCTGCAATTTTTTTTACAGCTTCGGGACATGGGCGTACGCAGGAAAAAATGCAGGGGGGGGCAAAAACATTCTCGAGATGGCCATCTCAGTGAAAGCTATAGTCAGGTAAGTGTCAGTGATAGGGTGACCAACTGACCATACGTCGGACATCGGCCGATGCCATACGTTCTGAACTCTTCTTTCATGTTATTGTGCATTATGCGGACATAAATCAATTTATGAGCCACTAGGCTTGACAGTCTGTTAAAACAACTTTCTTTTTGCATTGTTTTCTTAGGTCTTGTTATATGTGGTTGGTTTGATGCTTACATTTCAAAACAATCAAATCTTCATTATACTTGCGCTATTACGCCAGAGTGTGTAACGAGTGGCGGGGCCCGTCTCTGCTGCTTAACCTTCGAGGAAACGTAGCAACGGTGGTGAGCCGTTAGCGATTGGCCTACTGTGTCCGATTTGACCAATCCGGGAATCGAACCCCAAACTTCCGGCACCGATAGCGACATTCTGATCCAAAATGTCAAAATATAAAGTAGTTTGAGCTCTGAAAATCAAACTTATAGCTACGGCCTATGAATCAGTGCTGCTCAATTTTTTTATTGCAATGTACCGGCAGCGCAGTTTCTGCCATCAAGGCGTACCAGTAGCACATCAGCAGCAAGTCCAAATTTGTTTTACAAGATACGAGATGAAAGATACGATACTCGGTATATAGGTAAAAACCAGAATTTTTCTTTACAAGATGCAGAAGGTAAAATTGGACATGCTGCTGTTGCCGCGTGAATTTTCTAGTATACGTACGTCCACATGACGGATTGGTAATCGGCTGATTGGTGTAAAGGTAAAGGTACGGGACAGCGGGTGCAAGCACACATTGCTTAGGCCATTTTCAATTGTCGGCCCATTACAATTTTCAATCACGAATGATTGAACGCTGTTAAGGGACATAACATGACGAACAACACTTACACAAAACCCTTCGCACTTCCGCTTGTGCCGAGCGCCTGGCACGAAAGCTGCGAATACTATTTTTAAAGTCTTTAGTATGACCCGACTGGGAATAAAACCCCAGTCTACCGGCTGCCAAGTCGACGCTCTTAACCGATACACCAAGCGCCGGTCGGCTGATTGGTGTAGCAGTAACGATATTGCTTTCAAGGTCAGAGATCTGGGGTTCGATATCCGACCTGTCAAATCGAATACAGTACTGTTCACGGCCACCGCCAATGGCTCGCCACGTTTCTTCAGAGTTCGAAGCTAAGTTGCTCACGCGCCAAATTACGGTGATGGTCTTCGTCACTAGTTGTAAGCAGCTTCTGGGTAATACCACGAGTATAACCAAGATTTGAGATTGAAGATCAATAAAAAAGACGCTCAAAAACCTTTAACCGAATTCTTCATCTTATGCGAAGTGTGCGCCTGCTTATCTTCCACCACTCTATCCGATTGTGGGTTGACTGAAGAGAAGCATTTGACACAAAGACACTTTTCTAGTCATTGCGTCATGACAAAAGATAAATCGCCATGTCTGTTAACCTGAATAGAATGCGATAGTATGTGCTATTGCATACGGCCTTGAAAGACAAGAAAGTAACCTAAACGAATGGAATCATGCAGAGAACCAAAAATGAATTAAGTATCAAGCAATAACTCGTACTGATCAACGTAAAATGATGCTCGGGACCTGTACCAATATTTTCTAATGTGCTTAGCACTGGCCTTGGTAACAGCATGCCTAAATGTAAAACCAGTTTCAATGATGTGTGAAGGGTGGAGTTTCCACTCATGGAACGGCCGGACTAATTTAGACCGCGGCATTTAGACAACTAGACAAATTCTTTTATGCTTTAATTCAGAGGTGGGCAACCTGCGGCCCGCCAAAGCATGTGCTAATAGCCAATTGGTTCCGAAACCTGTTTTTTTGCGATCAAGTTCAAACCCAATCAACACACGAACTGCTTTGAATGCTATTTTCCAGGCTGAAGATCTTGTTTTTCTAGTCATCTTTTATTTTAGAGACCTCTTTTTCACGCGACAGACCCTTTTTTAGTGTTACTCCTGCCAAGAAGTGTTATTTTTTCAAGAAACTGCGGCCCGCTGGAAGCCTATATTTATAATTTGTGGCCCAGTATCACCAGAAAGTTGCCCACCCCTGCTTTAATTAAACAGATTATTGCGAAATGTTTTGTTATTTTATTCGTTTTGTAGTAAACTCATCTGTATTTTTCAACTTTTTGTGTAGTTTCTTAACTTGCATTTTTTCATGCGTATTTTTTCAACTTTTTTGGTTTTTCAGGGGGGGGCAAGTTCCCCTTTTGCCCCCTTCTGCGGACGCCCATGCTTCGGGAAGCTTCCTAAGTAACAAAAAACTTTGGTACAGCATGCATGGAGCTGTTTGCCTAAATTTTATTTTGCTACTTTTATGGTTTTTAAAGGCAACTTTTTGTTGCAACTTTTCCAAAATATTTAAAATCTCGCAAAAAAGTATGAACAGCCAAGTGTAATTTTACTAATAATTTCCCAGGTGTAGGTAAGCCTGCGTTACGTCTACTCTGCTTTAATGCACGCGGTAATTGTCACAGAACAGAATGCGTAATGAATGCGATCTTCCAGCGTCATTTATTCTGTAACAATAGGCTCGCTGTATTCTGTAATTAAGAGCTTCAGCATGCTGGGCAAAGCAGCTGTTAGATATAGACAGTCACTTTGCTCAGGACGATGTTTGGAAATATTTAGCAGTGTATGTAAATACATCATGTTCATGTCAATAATAGACACAAATTTTGACAACTGATTTCACCGCTCGTTATATTCTTAATTCTTTCATGCAACTTTACACCTTTTTGTTAAAAATAAACGCAACTTTTTTATTTTTTTAGTGCAATAAAAACTCGCCCTAATGATAACCAAGTGCGTAGGCAAGGGGGTTCGTGGGTTCAAAGCCTCTTCCCCTATTGATTCGTCAACTTTTTAGCGTTATAGATTAACTTTGGTCCTTGATCTGCGGGCGTGCCGCTGTAGTAATAGTAACGTGGTAGCGTGAGCCCACAAGAACCACAAGCGTTGCTTAATTCCGGAATACCATTTATTACGTCACTAGTTTGTGTACCACTCTCGCCACAACCGCAATCATGAAAAAAGTTGGCCACTCCGGTGTTCATAGCAGTTTGACTTAATTTCGAACTTCTAACTGTTCCGAGATGGTCAGGTCCTTACAGTGTCAGTTGAGAATAACGGGTCTTGATAGTGAAATGCTCTGTGTTTTATATTTAATGAACTAATTGTAGAGAGAGAGAGAGAAGTTTATTTTACCAGAAAAGCGCTAAGACTTTCTGGCGAGAGGCTGCGAAAAGACCATGTGTCCAGCTCCAAGGAACCAAGCTCCAAGGAACCGGCGCGGTCGCCGAGTCTACAGCCACTCACCTCAAACAACCACATAGATTATCGCAAATGTACGAAAACAACAAAAATCACATGACAATAGAAAACTAAACTACTACATCGAAAACAAGCGTCTAGTGCAGAAAATCTTCGATGCGACGTGTATCAGAATTACAAAAAAAGAAAAAAATGTTAAAGAACAGGGGCGGTATACTGCTTAGCTCAACCCCTCTGCTTCAACGCAATGCGCCAGCTTTGTATGTTTAATTAGTCTACGCATTGCACAAAGTGCACAAAAAGCCGAGCTGCATACCGCCCTATGGCTCTAGGTGCAACACATTCACAGTTACAGTACGAGATGTTATTGATTAGGAAATATTTTAGCAAACACAGTATAATAAAATCTCAGTAGTGCGGAAACTGACAATAGAGCAATCAAATGGTAACGAAAAAAAGAAAAACAACACAAACAAGTAAACTTAAGAGTTAATGCAATTAAATCTGGGACGGTAAGCAGTCATTCTAATATTGATTATCGCAATGAAGTTGTTTAATTGCTTTAACAAATACGTTTAAGCTTATTTGCGAATTATTTTTTACATCATTCGGTGGATCATTCCATAGATTGCAGCCAACTTAACGTATTGACCTTTGTGTAATCGATTTGCTACAATATATGGGTGCCCAATTTGTATTTGAACTTGAGTGGTCGTGAGCTTGAGCTGCTTGTCGAAAATACTCATCAAAACATGCTGGTAGAATGTTAGAACGAAACTTGAATACAAATTTTAAAACTTCAAGATTAAAAATGTTGTTAAATTTCAGTAGGTTTAAGTGCGAGTAAATCGGTAGAAGTTTTTTTTTAAATAAGGGAGTTTTGCTTAATATTCTAATTAAGTAGTTTTGTTGAACCTGAATTTTTGCTGTGTATTTTGGTGCTGCATTACCCCAAGTCGTCACACCATATTTCAAATAAGAATAAACAATACCAAAATATACTGTACATAACGCAGTACTGCTACTGATGCGTAGTGCCTCAGTTTCATCAAAACTACTCTGGCAATACAAAGCTTAGCCAAAACATACTGGATATGCCGTTCCCAATTCAGTTTATTATCAAATAAAACTCCCAAGTACTTAATGACACTTTTATTGGTTGGCGGTCTATCGCTGGTCTTAATGACGAAGTTATTCACAGCAGTTGATTTACTGCGAGAAAATAACACAGAATTTGTTTTGTTGTAATTAATAGAGATTTTGTTCAGGTTAGTCTCGGTTTTAATGTTATGGAATTCAGTTTCAGTTTTTAGCTTGAGTTTATCAATGTCATTATCAGCACAGAGCAGTACAGAGTCATCTGCATACAGTATGATTTTTGTGTCACAAGCATTAGGTAAATCGTTGATATAGACGAGAAATAAAAACGGTCCTAAAACACTACCTTGTGGGACGCCTCTAGTAGTGGGAAGCTGGTTAGAAAAGATAAGGTCATTTTGGACCGTATATTGGAATCTGCTCGTTAAATAGGAATGTAGGAGACTATGGACATTGCCACGGACTCCGTAGTGTTCAAGCTTATTCATTAGAATTTGATGATTCACGCAATCAAACGCCTTCGCAAAATCAAGAAAAGCTCCGCAAACGGATTTTCCACAATCCATTTGTTGTAGTATAGTTTCATATAAATACGTTATAGCAAGGTCAGTAGAAAATTTTTTTCGGAAGCCAAATTGCAAATTTGTGAACAACTTGTATTTATCCCAGAAATCTACTAGTCTTTTATGCAAAATAATTTCAAATATTTTATTGAATGGAGATAATATAGAAATAGGTCTGTAGTTACCCAAGTCCATTTGGTAGCCGCCTTTATGCAGGGGTACGACCTTTGCGATTTTCAAAATATCAGGATAGGTACCAGTTTCTATACATTCATTAAAAGAAGTAGCAAGGTAATGAGAAATTAAGAATTTAGACTCTTTAATCAATATTACCGGAATATCAATATAACCTGGCGATTTGTTAATGTCGAGTCCGGTGATTATTTCCATGATTTCATATGCGTGAGTTGGTTGCAGAATAACAGAAGAAATATGTCGCTTCCCCAGATACATTCGATAATTTTGATCGTTTTGGAAAATCGATTTACTTCCTAATTTTTCGCCAATCGTTACAAAATGTTCGTTTAACTTGTTGCATATTTCTGTTGGGTCTGTAATGGTTTTATCACCTACTTTTACAAGGCTCGGTACTGTCGATTTGGGTTTGTTTTTTCTGAGAAGTTGGTTTATATTCTTCCAGGTGTTTGATGGATTCCCTGGGCCAAGAAAAAGCTTTTGATAGTAGATTTTCTTCGCCGCTTCTTTAAGATGCGTCAGCTTATTACGATATTTTTTATAATCTGTATGCGCAGCAGGACTTTTATTTTTAAGATATTTTGCATAAAGCCTGTTTTTATGCTTTATGGACGTGAGGATGCCTGGGGTAATCCAAGGATTTTTAGATGTTTTAAATTGCCTTCTGCTTAACATTCTTTTAGGAAAGTAAGCATTTGTCAATTCATTCATTAACGTTACAAGATCATCTAAATTTTTATTATTTCGCATTTTTGGTTTGTTTAGAGAGGTACGCAAATCTTCAAGAAATAATGCAATGTTTTCCTGGGATATTTTGCGGCGGTATGGACGATTTGCAGCTTTTTCAATGGGTTTGCATTTAATTGTTGCGCAGATTGGTAAATGGTCCGAAATATCTTTGTAAAATATGATTGGCTGTACATGGTCTTTTACAATCGAGTTCACATATACATGATCGATTATCGAGCCAGTTGTTTGGCAAATTCTTGTGGGTTTATCTATGAGCTGTTCACATCCAACGTTGTTGATGTGATTAGCATAATCCTAAATACTTTGCTGAGTGGTAATCTTGTCATAGTTGATGTTAAAGTCACCCAAAACGATATAGTTCTGATTGCTTTTGAAAGATTTAATAACACTTATAAACGCATCTTCAAAATTTTAATTACGTTATTTGGATGTCTGTAGACCGAACCAACTACCAGTGTTTCACTGTTGTTTAATTTAACATTAACCCAGACGTCCTCACATCCATCGCATTTGATCTTGCTTTGAGACAGTTGATGACAATTTAAACAATCAGACACGTAAATGGCGGACCCACCAGCTTTGGTGACCGAATCGTTATAAAACAGTCGATAACCAGGTAAGCTGCTGTAGTTTATTTTGCGATCGTTGAGTCAAGTCTCGCTCAAGCATATTACGCTAACAGTTCTTGGAAATCTGTTTAAAAAGTTTGTGAAGGCATCAAAATTTTTTTGTAGACTTACAACATTAATATGAATGATAGTTATATGATTTTTCGTTGAGTTAGGAGACAGCATATCCTCAGAGTATTTATCAAGGGTTTTGTACTCGCAGCTGCCATTATCAGAAACGCTAATTTGCGAATTTAGGAAGAACATGGAGCACAAGACGACAAGTATACAAATGAGAAAAAAAAAGTAAAATAACAATTCACTTACTACAACTTGTCAAGATCATTTTCAAATTTAATATGCATTTTCTCAGATTCTTCCGTTTCTCTTACGTAGATTTGACCGTTTATCGTCCAAATAAATCAGCAGCCAAGTTCTTTTGCTTTTTGTTTAGTGAGCCAAAACAATCTTTTTCTTCTTTGAGTTAGATTTTCGTTGATGTAGAGATTCTCCATGTTTTCAACCGGAAATGTTTCAACGTCTTTGGCTTTGAAACGCCGAGCATAGATTTCATTTCGCTTGGTCTTGCGTACAAATCGCACTATGATGGTAGGGTGCTTCTTGTCATTGTTTGACCTCGTTTTACCAATTCGTTTTTTCTGTGGCAACCGGTGCGCAATTGAGATTAATTTTCTTCCTTGTCTAAACCAACTCCGATCGAACTGGCTAATTTCATACTAATTTGGTTCACATCTTGGTTTGGCATTTCTGGTACACCTTGCAATTCTAAGTTTTGCCGGCGGTCGTACTGCTCGAGCTCATCGATTTTGATTTGGTCTTCACAACTTTGCTTCATTAGTACGTCGGTTCGTTTATTTAGCTCAGTAATACTTTGCTTTTGCTGTTTTGTTGATAGCAAAGCACTCTTATAGCTTTTGTTTAGGTCATCGTTTTGGTTACAGATGAATTGTTGACTTTGGCGCAATGCATCTACTTCAGTTTTTAGAGCTTTAATTTCTTCTTCCAAGGGTTTTATGGCATTAGCTACCATGCCCTGTACCATATTTTCGAGCTCAGTTTGACCTAACTGAATTAGGCTTTCAGTTGAACTTGCTTTTTTATTCTTGCTTTTGTTAGTTGACATACTGTAAGTAAGTAAAAACAGCTTCGACCTCAACAAGTAGTTTGCTGTTAAAAATTCGGAGCTTTTTACTTCGCAAAAACACATCAGCCCTGAGCGCTCGCAAAAACAGAATTGTAGAAAGTTTTAATTAGCATGGTTAAGGATGGCAAAAGACTTCCGCCTTACATGTGACGGTAATACTTAGGAAGGGATTAGCCTAGAGGGCAGTGGCGACTCGTGAGTTTAAAACTAGGGGGTGCACCCATTGTTTAGAGGGGGCACGTGATCTTGTTCTTGCGGCTGTTTATGATTACGTGGTGGCCTGGCTGAGAGCAGGGCCGAAACTAGGCAATGCGGAGCTCCCCCCGAAATCATCTTTCGGGGCCCCCTAAAATTTTTTTCTTGGATGGTGATGCAAAAGAGCGAGCCCCGAAGGGGCGATGCCAAGGTAGGGGGGTCTAAAAGCATGCCCCCCCAGAAAATTTTGCGAAATTTCACCTTATTTTGGAGGCTTTTTGTGCGTTTTGAGCCTTTAAAATTCCTCAGTTTTAACAAGGTTTAGTAGTCTGTTTAACTAGGTCTCTTCCAAACCCACTAAAATAATGCTGCAAGCAAACTCTACTCTAACATTTCGCTACCTATGCGAAGAAAAAACGTTTTTAAGACTTATTTTTGCGCCTCTCACTTGAGAATGAGAGGCCCTTGGCAGGAGCGGATCCAGAAAGTTTTGGTGGGAGGGGGTGTGATTTTAAATTAGGTTGAATGTTAACTAAATATAAAGACGTTTAGACCCGGAAACGGGCGTAAATAAGTCCTTTCAAAATGTTTCATGTCAGGGGCGTATTCAGAATTTTTTTCAGGGAGAGGACCCCAAATTTCGTCACTTTTTCAAGCGCACTTTTTTCTCGGTAGAGTGATTTTAAGCAACTTAAGTAACAAAAACGATTTTAGGGGGGTCCGGGGGCATGCTACCCCGAAAATTTTTTGAAAATTTGCATACTGTAATGGTCATTTTAGCGCTTTTCGAACAATTCTTCGGCAAAGTTTGTTCATATTTTTGGCCCCTAACTTTGAGTGCTTTATCAAATATGATGCATTTTGTAAGCACAGTTTCGACTATGCGTGCTTAAGGCGACTAAGGTTTATTGTTATGAACAGGGGTGGAAATCTATGTTGAGCATTGATGGAGATGATTTAGCAAAATCGACCATTTTTAGATATTGAGGGGGATGATTTAGCTGAATTGACACATCTGCAGATGTCCAATTTTTTGCCCACAATGAAGTGAAGACCAAAAAAAAAGGTCATAACGTTCCCAGATGCCAATTTTTTTTGCCCAAAAAGAAGTGAAGACCAAAGAAAGGTCATCACCTGTGCTGACGCCTAGTTTTGGAACATGAAAATATTGGGGGGGATGCTGCCGGATTATTGGGGGGATACATCCCTCCATAGATTTGCACCCATGGTTATGAGAGGTTCGAAATTATAGAAAAACTTTATTTATCCAAAGCATTGTTGAAAATGGCTGTTGGGGGGATGCATCCCCCACATCCCCCCCTGGATCCGCTCCTGGCCCTTGGTATGCTACTAAACGTTTGTTTGCTAGTTTTGCGACTGCTATTTTTCGAAAAATTTGCACGGGCCCTAAAGGCCAAAAGCATAAATATGGTATGGGGGCCCCACATCGCGCGAGTTAAGACAAAAAATATATTGAATCTTACAATAGGCCTATTTAAGGCACCTTTATCATACGTTGATTAAATAGTACTACGTACTGACTATTTACGGGGCCCCCCTTTTTGTGCGCCCCCCCCCGGTATGGGGGGGTTCGGGGGGCGCTAGTTTCGGCACTGGCTGAGAGACAAGATGTGCTCTGGCATGTAGTTCGGTGTGGCAGCTTTAAATCAAATCAGCTCCAAACGAAGCAGCTGAGAGCCTACAGATTTAGTTTAGATTACGAGGATCACGGATGTATTGTTCTGCAAGCTGTTAAGTTTTTTAATTATTCATTGTGAGATTGATTGTCGGTTTACGCATAATTTAATATATTTTTTTTAAAGCGACGAAGGCGCTACGCGCAAGACGAATCCAGATTTTAGATTTAAGGTGTTGCCATTTGTTTCCAAGCTTTTTTGGTTGAATTTTGCTTTTTGATGCTTTAATTTGTTGCTTGTAAAGAAACCATCAAGCAGAGATAATCATCGTAAAGCATCTTATCCCAGGAGTGAGGACTCAATAACAAAGCGTATGTGACAGTTGAATCAGTCACCACCTGCAACCATGGTCGTCGTGGAGACAACGCTCCACCCACTGCGTCACGCTTACTTTATTTGGGCGTTGCATCGTTATGACTAGGGTAACAAAAGTCGCTTACGGACCGTCCGCAAACCAAGTTTCAGAGTGATTTTTCAGAAAGCCCAGTGTCAATTTTTCAGCTCTGTTACGTTATAATAATATGTAATTCGCAAACGTCTACCCAAGTGGCGTAAAAAAAGCCCTTAGCCTCTTTGTGGTAGACTACAATCAAGCTCTGAAAACAAAATGCGTCTGATTCAGCGAAAGAGTAGTGCCTGGTTTAAGTATCCTATACCTTGCACGAGCGACACTTTAAAAAAGGCTGAAAACTCCAAAATTGATAGTTCAGCTGGGGGAGCTTTCAGCGTTCTCCCAGACCCCGCAGGCTACACACCTGCTGGGTTTTTGACGCAAAGTCATTACAGGAAAATGTTTTAGGTCAGTAACACACATGAATTCATTTCAGCTCCAACGATTACGAACATTTGGTTTGCGCGGCTGATTACAGTCGCATATATTGTGAGGGGTGCAAGAACATATCAAAAATTTTATATGAAAATGGTAGGGAGTATCAAAATGGTTGGGAACCACTCTATTATAAAATAATGCAAAAGAAAAAGAGAGTTCCTTAAATGCTTAAATATGAACACTTATGTCACTGGAACAAGGGAAATTTATTGAAAGCTTCAAAATTGCCAAAGTAGTGCCTGTCCATAAGAAAGGGGATCGTAAAAACATATCTAACTATAGACCAATTAGTTTGTTGTCTTGTTTCTCAAAGTTGCTGGAAAAAGTAGTTCACTCTAGACCAGTGGTTCTTAAACTTGTCGGAGGTATTGAACCCAACAAGTGTCGTGCAGGTACGCACCGAACCCTTAGTTATAACCAGCAGGAGCGGATCCAGATAATTTTGGTGGGGAGAGGAAGTTTTGAGTTGGTTGAATATTCACTAAGTACAAAGACGTCAGATGTTTAGATCGGAAAAGAGCGTAAATAAGCCTTCTGAAAATGCTTAATGTCAGAAGCGCATTGAGAATTTTTTTACGGGGGGGCACCGATTTTTTTGCATTAAGTGTATTTTTCCTGCAGAGTTAATTTGAAGCAAATGGAAAAATAAAAAAAGCTCCAGGGGAGTCTGGGGGCATGCTTTCCCAAAATATGTTCGAAAATTTCGATACTGCAAAGGCCATTTTAGTACTTTCTGAACAATTTTAAGGCAAATTTTGTTTAAGTTTTTGTTCCTAACTCTGTAAGTCCTTCACCAAATATGACGCATTTTGTTTGCATAGTTTCATTTATGCGTGCTTAAGGCTTATTGTTATCGAAGAGGTTGGAAATTATGGAAAAATTGTGTTTATTAAAAATGTTGTTGAAAATGGCTAGTGGGGGGAAATGCATCCCCCACATCCCTCCTCCTTGGATTTGTCTCTGCTTATAACTTGTAATTCAAAAAATCAGTGTAGATTTTAGTCAGCTGTAAACTATGGTTTGTTAAAGATGAAATCTTTTTATTTAATGAAATAAATCAAAATCAAATCTTCTTCATGCTCGCGGTGATGTGCCGAAGGTGTAACGAGTGGCGGGGCCCATCTCCGCGGCTTAGCGCCTGGGCAACACAGCTACGAAGATCCATCGCAGCTGTGGCAAGCCGCTGGCGACGCTGTGCCAATTTGACCGGCCTGGGAATCGAACCCCGACCTCCCGCACCGATAGTGTGCGCTTAACAACTGAGCTAACCGGCCGGTTTTAATGAAACAAAACTAACAAAACATGAATTCCACGCAGAAATATTAATTTACTAAACCACTTTATGGCTTTTTGTGTAAACTTATTGTGATCTTGGGCGAACCCTTGCTACAGCCTCACCGAACCCCTGGGGTTCGGACGAACCCAGTTTAAGAACCACTGCTCTAGACTATGTAACTTCCTTGATAAGAGCCAATTTTTTTTCGATCAACAATTTGGCTTTAGGGAAAAGCACTCAACAGAATTAGCTGCTACCTATTTAGTTAATAGGATAACTTCTGCCATGGAATCCAAAGATGTAACACTAGGTATATTCTTAGACCTATCAAAAGCATTCAACACTATTGATCACAACATATTGCTAACCAAACTACACCATAATGGCATACGAGGTACAGCTCATAGCTGGTTTAAAAGTTATTTAACTAACCGCAAGCAATACACAGCGTATGGAAAATGCTTATCATCTCCTGCTGAAATTAACTGGGAGGTGCCACAAGGTTCTATCCTTGGCCCAATTTTGTTTTTGATATATGTCAATGACTTTAGCAAATGTTTACAATCAGCAGAAGCCATAATGTATGCTGATGACACAAACGTTTTCCTTCATCATAAAAATGTTAATACTTTGTTTAATAAAGCTCAATTAGAGCTCTATAATATAACAAAATGGCTAGCTGCTAACAAATTAACTCTTAACATTAATAAAACCAAGTATATGTGTTTTAGTTCCAGCAAAAGCAATAACCTGCTGGCATATGGTAATAAACGTTTGTCAATTAACAGCACTCCACTTGAACAAATACAAAATATATCCTTTTTAGGACTGAATCTTGACGAAAATCTTTCATGGAAGTCGCATATGCTGATTGTAATAAAGAAATTTCGATCGTATTTAGGAATTATTTCTAGATTGAAATATCATTTAAGTATTGAAAACTTAATCCAAATCTACCACTCTTTGATTGAAAGTCAAATCCGCTGTGGAATCATGGACACAAAACACTTGTTCAAAAAATACAAAGACTCTGCGATAAATTTACTTCCTTTGTTAACAAAAATAAGTATGGTGAACCTGTTAAGTTTCTTTCTGTACATGATTTATACATATTATCAACAGGCATGTTTATGTTCAAATTAAAACATCGACAATTGCCAAGCATTTTTTTTCCTCTGTTTCAATGCAACCATCAAGTTCATAATATTGCAACACGTAATAGTGACTCTTATTATTTCCCTTACTTTTCAGAATCAGTTATCCAACAGTCTATCTCCTTCAGTGGAGTTAAAACGTGGAACTTAATCCCAAGTGCAGTTAGAAAAGCGCAAAATGTTGCTTCTTTTAATACATCATTGAAAAAAATGTTAAAAACTAAAACTGATCCCCAGTCAGTTTAATCTTTTTGACTTCAACGCAAATTTTTGTGGTAGGCCTACTTTTCAATACAATTTGATGTTTTATTTTGTAAGCCTACAGCAGAATGTAACTTAAGCTAATTTATAATACACTAAGCTAAATTAAAAATTGTTAGGTGCGTGCATAATGTTGCATGTTCTTGCATATTTGTAAATAGTTTTTGTGATCCTTTTTGTGCTTTTATTTTTCTATGATAATGAGTAGGCCTAAATTACATCATACTGGCCTGTTTACTTTTGTTGGAAAGGTTTTGTGACCATACCAACGTTTACGTTTTGTGTTGATTTTTTTCTCGCTGACGTATCGGTATGTTTTAAACCCTCGGGCTTTGTCACGTTTTTCCTTAAGGTGCATGTGCGTAATATTGCATTTTGCGTGCCGTTGAAAAACTAACAATAAACAATAAAAAAATAAAAATAAATTGTATGAAGTTACTTACGTCAGTTGACAGACAGTGATTAATTACCAGAACCTGACTGTCACGTTAAAATATCATCCGTACTACAACTAAATATTCAATTTGTGATTCAACTTTGTTGCAACTTTTTAACTTGTCAAAAGTTGGCCACCCCTTTTATAAATTCTAAATACGCCACTGGCTACAAACAATTCGAAATATCACTTATATTTCGATTAGCCACTACCGAAGAACGAAGACACGATACGTAAGATTTTAATCTCTTTAGTTCTTTATTCCTCTTCACCTATTACTAACAGCTTCTTCGATCTGCACCGGCTGCTTTATGACTTAACCGCTTGTGATAGCGATTTTACGATTTAGACGGAATGACGAATCTGCGTGAAGCAATAAAAGCACTAGTTTATTGAAAAACAAGGACCAAGATCAAAGCAAACTATGGTATGCAAGTTTAACATAACCTAGTAAACTATGAAACAAAGACAACGAATGTCTAACTATGAAGTTGGGCAATCGATTAGTATATTTTCATACCCTGTCATAGGCTACATGAGCTTGTTAAAACTGGGGGGCCAACTTGGGGGCCATGCAAAAATCTGGGGGGGCATGGCTCCCTTTGGCCCCCCTTACAATCGCCACTGCTTATGCAACACAGCTATATACGAACGCGGAAAGAACGATCGTGCAAGCTGTCGTGATACCTCCACCTGTCTGCTTCTGGGGGAATCCGGCTAAGCGTTAAGGCGCCTTTTAGCTCGTCGGCTTATTCTCGCGTTGTCTCTTTAAGTTTAACCATTAGTTTAACGCTGAACGTCAAGCACTAGGGAAGCAGTTAACGCTAATTTTAGAGTCGTTTACCTGACTCGAAATCGAACCCAAGTTTATTACTTCAAAGGCAGTGATGCTCTCACCACTTGGCGATCTTGATTTTTGATTAGGCCTATTTAGAATCAAATGGGTGATGCACATACACTTCAGTTCTACCTTCACTCAACATCGCGCCTGCTGCGCCTCATTTCAAAATGCGGAAATTGTTTGTAATGTCGTAGTAAGTTTTTAGTTCTCTACTGCATCACCAAGGCAAAAACAAATTGATCGCTCATAGCTCCCTTAAAACACAAATAAAATGTTTATCCAACGCCTAATGCGAGCAACCTGAATTGAATCTGAATTCAGAGCTTGTTAGTTGTCACTGCGATTGTTTGATGGGCATAATTACAAGTCTGGGTGTGGCCGAAGTGAAAATCGAGGATGCTCAGCTCATGCAATGTTGGAGTAAAATTGGAATCCAATAAAGTTTTAACCTCAAAAAACCGTGGATTTTATTTTAATAAGTTGTAACGACACAGTCCCTATGTTATGCTGCGCTCTTCCCTACAAAAAACACGATTGTCTTCTCCCTGGTGCCTATACGCCCTTACTGACAAATCTCTGTTTTTTTTTTCTTGGCGTGACCAGTTGAAATTTTTATTTTGCTGAAAAAACACTCATGTACATTGAATGCATATGCTTTAATTGTGAAGAAGAAAAACACGAATATTGATTATTGAAATATTTATCATGTATGCGGTTGTAATGAGGCAAAAGACATTATGTTATCTAAAGATATGAACGAACTACATAGACAAAGGCATTGCCAAAACGAACAATTAACAATTTCACCACATCATTTCACTAAGAAAACAATTATCATAGTGCAAAGAACACATTGTTACTTGTTCTAAACTTGGACATTTAGCTGCTAAAATTATTGTAGTAACACTATATCAAAAAATAAAAGATTTATCAATTCCGAAGTCTTTGGTCAATTTCGCTTTCCTGCAAAACAAAATTACAAAATCAAAAACAGTAATACATGATAAATTGAAACAGTGCTTCCCAATTCTGCACCAGACGGGATACGTTTCGACTATTAAAAAAAGTCTCTTCAGTGGTGCTTAAAACTTCAAATCCATGAAGTAAATCCATCAACATACAATGCATTCTACCTAGCACCTTTAAAGGTTACTTCTATATCAAACTCAAGTTTTTGGCCCCAAACAACGATACCCAATGAAAGAAAATATAACCACTAAACCCCACAACTAAGTTCCCGGTAGCCTAACTAGCCCACATCACTAGAAGCCCCTATGGCAACCCACTCATTTGCAGCTGCAGACGCGTTTCGACCTTATTATGGTCTCATCAGTGCAGCATAGCAACCTCCCACCTTCCTGAAAAAAAAAAAAATTCTAACCTTCAAATGAACTACACGCTCCAAATCTAAGCCTCTACTCGTTCTGCTCAAGGTAGAAAATTTGAAATAAAACCTTCAAGAAAATAATACAGGCTGGATTATGATGTCACAGATTCCCTGTAAACAATCAAGGATTGTGACGTCATCCTGATGTTGCAGTACAGTCAATCTTCATTAAACGAATTGCTGAATTCAGATAGGCATGTGGACCATGACAAGCACTTGCAAAGCCAGCCAACGTCAGAGGGCGTTTACACTATGCTTTAAAGGTGCTAGGTAGAATGCATTGTATGTTGATGGATTTACTTCATGGATTTGAAGTTTTAAGCTTCCCAATTCGTTTTTCACCCCGCTCATCGTTAGATTGATGAAGGTAATCTTTCTCTGCCTGTACTTTTCCATCATTGCAAACCAGTTTTTATGCTTTCGCATCCCCATAGGCCTATAGATTCTTAATATGTATTACACTAATCACCGACTTTTCGTTAGCATTTAAATACAATGCGCAATTAGATTTGCAGCACCCGTTCGAATTTTGCTTTCAGTAGTATCTTCTGAATATTATTAAGCATACGACATGATTAACAGCATAAGGTAGGCTCTTGAAGGTGATCATCAGAAGTTTTACTTAAAAATTCTTGTGACGGTTTTGCGCATATAGCTCTTCAACGTTGATCTTGTCAGGTTCTTTCGAATTTATTAAAATCGTTATTCATTTCTTCTACATATTCTGCCGGCATGCTTTAATCAAATTAAGCATTTTCTTGTACATTAATTCGGTGGCAAGAAGATTTCTGCAACAACGAAATGCTTAATTTGGACGCCAATTTGTCAAACTTTTTATAATATTCAACAAGACAGTTTGTATTGCCATAACTCACGTTGGTCATCGCATATTTATTACTACCATTGGTAGCCTCCTTTGTAACCACCTCGATAATAACCACCTCTGTAGCCGAATGAATAGGGTCTTTTGTAGTATTGGGGATATCTGTACGAATAGGACTTGTAGAAGGGACGGTAGTAGGAATAGTAGTAGGATGGATAAAATCGTCGCAAATATCGGGAATATCCTCCGTATATCTTGAAACTGCGGATGCCCAATCGGCGAAGGTTGTTGAATCTAAATCGCCTAATGCCACGCATGCGACGACCTATGCGGCCGTCACCATCTTCGTCATCATCATCATCGTCGTCGTCGTCATCATCATCTCCATCACCACCTAACAAATCATCATCGTCTCCTTCATCACCGTCTCCACCATCGTCTCCACCATCGTCTCCACCATCGCCATTATCTGCGTTTTAAAAAGAACATGTGAACATGGCAAACAAATAAACCAATGGTGTATCCAGGAAGGTAAGTGGGGGGAAGCTTTCTTTCATTCACTATTACTTCTTTATTACATGAGACACAAAATCGCAATAAAAGCATTTTTGCATTCTAACTTTTCCCCCTAAAATAATTTTGCTCCCACCCTTGAACATGTAGCATTTTATCATGACCTAGATCCAGACTTGGACAACTAGAAAAATTTCGGCTTTTCCAAATTAGATTAGAATTAGAGCTACACAGTTTTTCCAAATTAGATTAGAATTAGAATTAGAGCTACACAGTTTTTCCAAATTAGATTAGAATTAGAATTAGAGCTACACAGTTTTTCCAAATTAGATTAGAACTAGAATTAGTGAATTCGCAAAAACTTGGAAATGAAATCAACTTCCGAATTAAAATTAGAACGAATAAGAAATAGGCATACAGTAAACCCTCGTTTATCGCGGTTAATGCGGTCCAGACACCACTGCGATAAGTGAAAAACCGCGAAGTGGCGGTACTACACGAAAGAATTCTCGCCGCCTTTGGGCTGATAAAGGTTTACAGTACATGAACGCTTAGTTTTTGACACCTATTCGTACACATCAGTATTGATGAACGCTGCTTACGCCTACTCTTTCGAAAACTGAAGGATAAGAACACGGAAAACTAGAAATGTTTTCTGTTTTTTTAACGCCACCCAATACTGTACATTATTTATAGTAATTGAGTAGGTACAGTAATGAGGCCTTCACGTTTGTTCGAGAAGAGCCTCATCATCAGATATCTGTGCAGACAATCAGTGATGTGATATGCACTATGCAGCGATTGTCTCTACGGGTAAAAAGTAAAAGGACAGTAATTTTTCTAACTCTAGGTTATAAGTGATGTAGTTTAGTGCTGATATAGCAGCCTAGTGTAGCATGTAAAACAACATACAAGTACTATCAGGCCTACTATTGTTTATTCCAACTTGTGGTGCTGAAACAATCTTCGAACAAAAGTTTTTATTCTAGCACTATCGTTACTACAGCAATCTTAAACAGTTTCTTGTCATGATGCAATGATAATGAAGATTGTTGCTAATGCACGCCGCTAGGCTATGCAAAACATTTAGTTCTAAAACTAACTTCCAGAAACACTGTGTGTGTATCGAAAAGGCGTAGGCCTAGTAATTTTCCATGCAAGGCCGCTTTGCCAGCCTACTCTACACTATCTAGATTCTATATCCTAACTTACTACACTACAAGTTACTACAGTATAAAATAGTTATTATGTCACTATGGCTACTATTCGTCACAATTACTATAACTAAGCAATGCGATGGCGGCTTGGCACTGGTTTTCCTTGCACAAGGGATATTCTTGCATAACTTGTTGAAAAACGCCGTTGGACAAACTAGCATTTTCGGCAAAACCGGAAATTAGATTAGAATTAGAATTAGAGCTACACAGTTTTTCCAAATTAGATTAGAATTAGAGCATAGAAACATTTCGCAAATTAGATTAGAATTAGATTAGCGGCATTTCGCTCTAATTAGTGTAATTAGAAAACTAGAATTATCTAGTTGTCCAAGTCTGCCTAGATCAGAGTAAGCTGTCACGTCACGTTTGCCGTCAGACGAGTGAGACCATCATTCAGCAACGCCATTGTCAAGAACGATAGGCAAATGAACGCCTAAATATATTCGCAGCTACAATTATATCGTGAAAATATGTGACTGCTTTGACCTTTGCAAATGTCAATCCTATATCGGCATGACGGTTCTAGTAAACAAAATGCAATCATATAAAACGATTTGTTAACACAAATACTGTAGTATCTGCAGCAGCAAATCTTATTTACTTACCTTGGCAAAATCCAGAAGTAAACAAAAGGCCTAACAATAAGGCAATAAGGCAAAGCTTCGACATTTTCAAAGTTTTTTGTGGTTATCACAATTCCAGTATAACGACTGCGAATGAAAAAGCGACTGAAACAGAAGAATATATAGCCTGCAAGTCCATGTGTTTGCGTGCGAGAAAAGGTCTTAGCACGTTTGTTGTTATCTGAGGCTTGCTTCCTAAATGGATGTTTAGTTTTTAATTATGTTCTGTAATACCAAAAATTTAAAAACGAAAAGACAATATTGTAATGGGTAAGCAGAATTTTGCAAAATCAAATTTTCACTGCGTAAAATTTTAAAAATAAAAAAGGGCATAGCTTTCATCATTTACTACACGTTTAAAAATGCAGCGGTATGTTAAGTCTAATAAATTGATTTCGGCTGAGAACAAAAATCTTAATCTCGTCTTCAACGTTCATGCTAAACCTAACCAAAACAGATTGTTGTTAGCAACGCACAATTCGCAAAAAACCCAAATGGGATGCATGCAGGTTTTTTTGTGTGAGAGGAAAGTGGTCTAAGAAGTGAGTAAAAGCAATAAATACGTAGATACGTATTTTGCATCTAGAAATATTGACGTACCTACTTATTTGCAACTTAAAAAATAACAGGCTAATAAACTTGTTGTTGGTACTGGCACAGTAGATGATGAGACCAAAAATAAGGCTGAAACTCTTCTATTCTTTGAAATTAAACGTTTCGACAACGTAGGGTTAGTTTCCACCATCAACAGACGAAGCGAAGGGGCCAAGGGTTTAGCCAATAAGGGTGGGTCAAAGGTGGCATTTGCCCCCCACAAAACATTTCAAGTTTATGTTGGCATACGTCGACTTATGCCATGTGGAAGACAGTTTTTTACGCAAAGTTCACTAAAAACTGTTTTTTTTTTTGAAGATTTACCATCAAAGAACTTCTAGTTAAGGGTCTTTCAGGTAAGACTTTTTCATGAGATCGCGTAGGGTAAAGTTTGTTCACCTGCAACTCAGGACAAAAAATTTTGTCCTCCCTCCAAATTTTTGGCTGGTTACCACACTGTTGGAAGCTTCTGTTTTTATTGTAACAATGAAGTTTGAGCATTTCAAATACAGTGAAAACAAGAAAAATAAAAATCACACCAGGAAATATGCTGGTATTTCTGCTAATTACGTTACTGAAGAATTACAAGCTGCATTTAACCTGGAAAATAAATATATCCCTTTTGATTAAATCAGCAATTACGCAACGCATGATTTATCTAATGACGAAATCAGAATATGCAGCTATGCATTCTTTCAAACTTAAAAGCTACAAACATTAGAACTATTTTTAGTAGAGTTTAAAGGGAATATTGGTTTTATGGTAAGAAAAGATGAAAAAGAAAACGAATAAGTTTTAATGTTGCCTCTCACACTGACCCAGTGACCCTTTTAACCCTCAATACTTAATGATTTGTTCTCAATGAAGGATTGGTAAGGACGCCGTGTCATATTCATGACAAGGCAGAGAAAAAATTTGGTATGTAAGGATTTAATAGATCAAGTAAAAAGTAGAAAAAAGTTAATCAAACATATTGTATTTTCTAGAACTACCGGTATAGTCATGCACAGTTAATGCTGTGTTAAATTTACCTTACTTATCGAAATCGGTTGAGCTGTAATGCTCCAATATTTGTAGCAATGGATCATGTGCCGAAACTGTGTTTACAAAAGCGAATGTTTTCACGAGTTTGCGTGGCCTGTTATCTTTGCTTATCGTGAAAAATGATGCGTTTTGGCCGGCATTGATTTGTATTTGCAGCCACTGTATTGCACGGATGGGGACTGCGCTCAATATTTTGCTATTATGTAAAACTAATTGAAATTACTCCACAAAAAGCAAACCAAAGTGGCAGTTCCTCTGCAATTAATTTAATTCAACGTTCTAAAAGAATAACCAAGCAACTTCGTGTTCTCGCTAATTGAAAACAAATTTAAAGGCAACGGCTTATTGTAAAAATTTCATAATTATTTCTTGGAATTAAAAAATTTGTTAAGCCAAATAAACCTTTGATATTAACAAAACACTTTTTAAGTAGCAAGAATTTTCAGTGTTTTTTAAAGGTCATGCATGTTATACTTTAAAAATGAAAGCAACATCAACACCATTTGTGTGTTTATTTATAGCACATCACTGTTTCTAAATGACATTTTTTTTCCATTTTTTAAGGCTCAACTTAATTTGGTTCAGCCTATTCAATCTGGATTAAACGGAAATATTATAGTTGTCATTATTCTACCAAAATTTCAAAATTTTGTTAAGCTTTGGAGATAGAATGTGCAATTATTGTTCAGTTCGTTTTTTTGAATAATATTTAGGCATGGACGTAACAGCTTGCTTAAATTTGGGAGAAGAACGGCAAGCTCAGCTGTTAGGCACACGCTATCGGGGCGAGAGGCCTGCGGTTTAATTCTTGGGCCGATCAAATCGGCACAGTGTCGCCAACGGCTCGTCACCGCTGCAGCGTTTTTTCGGATAGGAGTCCCCCCAAGCGGAACTAAGCCGTGGAGATGGGCCCCGCTTACACGCTTCGGCGTAATACCGCGAGTATAATGAAAATTTGATTTGGTTTTTGATATCCGCATTCTTCACGTTAGCAAGTATGAAGCAGAATAACTTAACACATAACGACTTTGCTCAAAGGCACCCCCGGTTTGATGACGTGGAAGGCAAAGTGACGTCATTGTTACAAGACGTCACAAGGTTAATGTAAAGTTTCGAAAATAGGTTTATCAATTTAAACAGGTAACGTATTGCTACAATACTTCACTTTCATCATAATTCACTTTGCGTGCTGATTGCTCAATCGCGCCACGTCCATCTCCGCGACTTATACAGCAACACACAGCAGGCGATGAAAACTGCAGCAAGAATGGTGAGTTTCTGACCGTGTGATTGCCATTTTTTGAAAACTTTTGATGCACTTTAACCAAATGAGAACCATATCTTCCAATCACAAAGAAAAGCTAGCGTCTTATTCTTACAATGCTATTTCAAACCTCTATACACGCAATGTAATTCATCCGGTGGCGAACGACGGCTCACAGTGATTCGAGGGTCCTGACTACTGCGTACACTGTGGATGACTTCACGCGTCTTTTTTGATACGCTGAAGGCCTTATCGCTCTAATTTTACCAGAAACATTGAGCGTAAAGGGGAAAAACTTCTTCACGCATCGCGTCTCTCAGAAAACCTCTGCGTATACCCAGTGGTGGGATTCAAATTTTTCATCAGCCGGTTCTATTACAAAAGTTGTATATTATCAGCCAGTTCTGTTTCAACTAATGGTACAAGTATAAGCAGCAATGCTAACAGGTTCGCTGTTCTAATAAAATTCCCTGAGACGGTTCTATAGAACCGGTCCGAACCGGCTGAATCCCACCACTGCGTATACCCCAGGTTTTACCAAACTTAATTTGATCCTTTGTATTTGCTATCAAAAAATCGCTAAGCTGTAGTATATAGATGCTATGTAGGCCAGTAATTTTGAAATAACTGCACTGAGTATGAAACCCAGGTCTCTATGTTAAAGTGACTGCTTACATGCTGAACAACTGGGCATAGTAAAACAAAAATTTGCAATTGTGATTAACTATGACTGGTTTAGACTTACTGAAGACTTGCGGTTGTGATGCATTTGCTTTTCACGGCAAAATTACCAAAGTTCATCGCAACACTTCCAGTAGAAGTGGTTAAGCACCGAAGAGTGCCAGCAAGTAATACTGTAGTTTGACTAACGCAGACAATGACGAATAGATCAGATTTTATTTAGTTGCATTTTATGTAGTTGCAATTAACACCGGTATTTAATCGATGAGCATGATGCTAGCTACCAGCAGTCCACAGTTTTCAACAAACAGGAGTGAATCATCAGTTGCGAGTTTTACTACTGAATATCAATATCTTGGATTACTTCTATTTACTTTTATATTTTTTTTCACCTCGTTATGTATTATCCTACTCTCCACAAAAAAACAAAGGAAACTGGATTATATCAGGTAAGACTTTTTATCAGCAACAGAATGTGCATAAAGTTACAATTCTTCCATTTTGAATGAAAATTATCCAAAGAGTTTATCAATGTGGGCATGGACCGAGTTTGGTTTTAAAAGGTGGGTGGGGGACAAATTTTGCGTGATAGCCTATATCGCACATGCTCTTGACAGAAGTATGTCACTTGAATACTACCGGTACTATAGAACAGTGGTTTTCAACCTTCTTCAATTCGCGGACTTCTAAGTTTAGCAATTTGTTGTTGTTGATCCCACACAAATCTACGCAAATAAACACGATTCCAATGCTCCGCCCAAAATCAAGCGAAGAGCAAAGAAAGGTCATCATGTCTGCAAACGTTTAGTTTTTCCCCCAAAATCAAGTGATGAGCAAAAAAGAAAAAAGGTCTTGACGTCAGGGGCGCACCCAGCATATTTCAAAGGGGAGGGATCTAAAAAAACTCGTTACCGCACTCAAAAACGAATCCAGATAATTTTGGTGGGGAAGGGGTGAAATTTTGAATTACATTAAATGTTAACTAAATACAAAGGCCTTAGACCCAAAAAAGGCGTAAAAAGTCCTTTGAAAAATGTTTTCATACCGCGGCTCAAAATTTTTTCAGGAAGGGGGCACTAATTTTTGACATATTTTCTAGAGTAATTTTTTTCCGACAGAATTATTTTGAAGCATGTTGACAATAAAAAACTCTAGGGGGTCGGGGGCATGCTCCCCCGGAAAAATTTTGAAAATTTACATACTGTAGTGGCCATTTTAGTACTTTTTGAACAATTTTTGTTTAAAATTTTTACCCCTAAACCTGAGTGTTTCACCAAATATGATGCAGATTATTCGCACATTTTCCGTTATGCGTGCTTGGGCGTAAGGCTTGTTGTTATCAAAAAGGTTCGAAATTATGAAAAAATTGTATTCATCGACAACATGTTTGAAAATGGCTGATTGGGGAGGATGCATTCCCCACATCCCACCCCCCTGGATCCGCCCCTGCCCGCACTGATAACAATGTCTCTTGCCACTAAGCCAACCAGCAGATTTGGTTCGGTATGATGCGGGGCAAATTTTGTCAAAGCTGTTTTGAAATAACATCACGTACTGCACTTGCACAGTTTAAACACTTCACTGTAAAAACAAGAGTTCGGTTTCAAAAAGAGGGGGGGCTTAACCGCTCAAAAACCTTCCCTGGGTGCGTCACTGCTTCACGTCATCAGAATGATGTCCTGTTTTCCCCTAAAAATATTGGTGAGGAGCTGAAAAACAGGTCTATTCTTATATCTTATATCGTTCACAAAAATATCATTTTTTAATACAAATTAAATAATAAATAATTAACACCGGTACTGCGGATCCCTGACGGACCCTTAAGCCCTTGCGGCCCACTTGAAATCATTTGCGGACCACTTGGGGGTTCGCGGACCCACTGGGGTAGCAAGAGGGGGGGCGGCATTTTGAATAAGCTTTATGTAATTGTTTTTCTTAATTATTTTGAATAACTATTACTTGGCTATATCGCTTATTTGCTAATCGTAAATCATCTTATTGTGTTGCCCAGTGCCCACGCGCAAAGTTGCGGAAATGGGCCCCGCCATCTCGTTTACGAGTTAATTGGTAAATTCCCGCGAGTATAAAAATGATTTGATTTTAATGTGTATCATGTCACAATTGCGCACTGTTTTCTTCTTCGTATTTGCGTTATTTGAATCGCTCGCACTCAGCGTGCGGATGCAGTAGGCCTACAGGCAGTACTACGCAAGTAACATGGGCGCACGAAGGGGGGCCCCGATGCCATGCCCCCCCCCCACTTTGGCTCTGTAATAAGGTGTTAAAACCTAACTTGCAGTCTATAATTTCTCAAACTAATAACGATTGCAGCCTCCTTTCACTTACTTTAGCCAAGCTTCTGCTTTCAGACATAAACTCCCGAAAATGTTTTTGCATTGTCTATAGTGACTGCCAGTGGCGTAGCCACCGGGGGAAATGGGGGTTACAACCCCTCCCCATTGAGCCTCAAATGATGTCATACATTATCGAAACTGTGCGCACAAAATGCATCATTGGTGAAGCACTCAATATTAGGAGCCAAAAATATGACAAACTTTCCCTAAAAATTGTTCAAAAAGCACTAAAATGGTCATTTCAGTATGCAAATTTTCAAAAATTTTCTGGGGAAGCATGCCCCCGGACTTCCTAGAGTCGTTTTTGGCACTTAAGTTGCTTAAAAATAAGTCTGCCGGAAAAAATACTCTTGCAAAAAAAAGTGACGAAAATTGATGTCCCCTCCCTCAAAAAATTTCTGAATACGCCCCTGACATGAACCATTTTCAAAAGGCTTATTTACGCCCGTTTTCGAGTTTAAACGTATTTGCATTTAGTTAACATTCAACCTAATTCAAAATTACATGTACCCCACCAAAACTTTCTGGATCTGCTCCTGTATACAACGTATAATCAAATGTAAAGTCATTCTCAACCCCCCTCCCCCCCATTGCCAAATCCTGGCTACGCTAAGGGTGACTGCACTCACTGCATGCCCTTTTTCGATTTAAAAGTGTGTTAAAATGAGTGTTTTTTTATGTGAAAATCGCAAAAATTCGTTGGCAGCTGGGGGCTACGCCCTCAGACCCCCTTAGCCTTCTGCGGCTGGGCGTTTCGCCCCCAGACCCCCCGTTATGTTCCCTCCCCCTTTGGCCAAATCCTTGGTGCACCACTGCATTTGGGGGCGGCAATTTCTTGAACCGCTGCGGGCGGCAGAACCTCTAGCTACGCCACTGCGCGGACCCCAGGTTGAAAACCACTGCTATAGAACGTCGACGTTGATTATGTTGTCCTAAGTTTAAATACCTGCAAAGGCAATTTTGCGAGTTTATTGATCCTACATCTTGAGTTTCGTATGAAAAAGACATGTCCATCCGATTATTACCTCATCGACTTTCTATTTTTCTGAAATTATTGTATTTTTACTCATTTTTTTGATTTCGTTTGCCACGTTGACGTACAAGAACCCATAAAAGCACAGTAGGCAACAGCGATTGTGAGATCACTCGAGGTCTTGCCTGTGGCGCGTTTTATTTGCCTCAACAAGGTAACGCGACAGCAACTTTACCTCGAGTGACATAACCATCACTGCTGTGCTTTTGCGTCAATTTGGCAAACCAGATCAAATAGATGATTAAAAACTAAAAATACAATATTTCCGAAAAAAGGAAAGCCGACGACCTAAAAGTGAGATGGATATATTTATTATATGCTCTTTATAACAGCCACAAGGTATAGGATCAATAAACTACCAAATGATATTTGCTTTTACGGCCACTTACAAAGCACAGAAAAATTGAAGTAGGCCTACCAGTATACTTAGATCAGCGGTTTCCAACCATTTTTTCTTCATTACCCACTTTTGATGTGAATAACCCTCGATTACCAACAACAATTTTTTACTGAAGTTTACCTCAGTTAAATCATTCGATGACCGAGGGGTACCCAGGAATTGGTAAAGGGGGGGGCACAACAGTGAGTCTGTGGGCAAAGCCTTCAGGCGCAATGCCTTCAGGCGCAAAGCCTTCAGGCGCCTTGAGGGCGTAGCCCCCAGCCACCAACGAATTTTTGCGATTTTCACGTAAAAAACACTCATTTCGGCACACTTTTTTTATCGAAAAAGGGGCATGCAGTGAATGCAGTCACTGAGGACAATGCAAAAATACTTTCGCACCTTATGTCTAAAAGCAGAAACTTGGCTAAAGTAAGTGAAAGGAGGTTGCAACCATTATTAGTTTGAAAAATTATAGACTGAAAGTTAGGTTTTCGCACCTTATTACAAGGCCGATTAGGAGAGGGGGCATTGCATCGTGCCACCCCTGCGTGCGCCTATGACCGATGAAGAGCAAAAAAAGGTATTCACGTCTTCAGATGTCCTGTATTCCAGTGAGAACATCGGTGATATAAAAAAAGGTCTTGACGTCGTTAGATGCACTGTATTCCAGTGCTGGGGACGGTGTTATTTTTCAAGGGGTCTTTAATTTCCGATCTAAAAACCTAAAATTCCCACTAGTGGGGATTTGGTGGGGATTCCCACTAGTGGGGAATTTTAGGTTTTCAGCACCGGTTGGGAACCAGTGACTTAGATGAATATATATTACAGCGCATTTAGAGGAGGCAGCGCATTTAGAGGAGGCATTTAGAGGAGGCAGGAGCGCATTTAGAGGGGCATTGTGCCATGCCCCCCCCCCCTTTTGACTCTTCTTTTTAGTAAAAAAGAACAAAACTAATGGTGGCAATTATAAGTAACTGAAATATGCCAGACTCTTTTGATGGTTTCGGTAGCTTATGACCAGGGGCGGATCCACGGGAGTAGGATGAGGAGTATGCATTCTCCCACCAGCCTTTTTCAAAAATCTTTTTGATGTGTGCAATTTTTCCACAATTTCGAACCTCTTCGATAGCATGCATAATCGAAAATGTGCGAACAAAATGCATCATTTTTGGCGAAGCTCTCAGAGTTAGGGTCAAAAAATTTATACAAAATTTGCCGGAAAATTATTCAAAAAGCATCAAAATAGCCATTACAGCATTAAATTTTCAAAATTTTTTCGGAGTAGTATGCCCCCGTACTTCTCTATAGCAGGGGTTCCCAAACTTTCTTGTGCCACGGACCCATTTTTGCGA
Source organism: Trididemnum miniatum (assembly GCA_964006365.1). NCBI lineage: Eukaryota > Metazoa > Chordata > Ascidiacea > Aplousobranchia > Didemnidae > Trididemnum > Trididemnum miniatum. The sequence continues at coordinate 13,842,977 of OZ023237.1, forward strand.
ATCAAGTTTACGGCAAAACCCACTTTTTAGTTGCGTCAATTTTTCACCCAACTGCTATAAAAGCGTAAAATGCAAAACGAAAATAGATTGTGCTTAATCGTAGTTTCATTTTTACCGACACGTGTGAATCACATGAATGGGATAGATGAGGTTGCTTCTCACAGCTTTTGTTTGAAATGTTTGTCCGTAAATTGTACATTTAGGCCGAGCAATTGGCGTAGTGCGGTCGGCAACCGGCGATGCTTTGATCCTCAGGTTGTAGCTTTTCGTGAGGATAAACGAAAACCTTTTTTGGGAGAGGGAGAAACAAAGATCTTTTTAAATTTTTTGATTGCCGTAGTGTTTTTGCTGCTCACAGTGTGTTTAATATTTTGGAATATTGGTTAAGATGGTTCTTTAGGTGCAGTTAGTAGCCGCCCCCAAGCGTACTTGTAAAACACATCATTATCGGTGCGCAAGGTCTGGGGTCCGATCCCCGGACCGGTCAAATCAGACACAGCGTAGCCAAGAGCAGTTTGCCATCATTTTGAGGGTTCTTGGGAGTCGAAGCTGTGTTGCACGATCGCTTATAAAGTCGCAGTCGCGGAGATGAGTCCCGTCACTCGTTACACGCTTCTGCGAATTACCGCAAGTATAATATAGGTTTGATTTGATTTTACATTTACACAATTGCAATGCTTTTAGTTATTATTTAGCTGTACCAGCAGGATGTAAACGAAAGTAGGCCGTTAAAGCTTTCATCTTGTATCTTATGAACTAATATCTTAATAAGATTGCATCGGGGTCTCTCTGATCTAGTCTTATCATTTCTGATCGTGCGTTTAACACGCCATTGCAATTAAGCTATTACAGTATTATTATTCATAAACAATAAAGGCAAGAGTATCATAATCCATGACTAACTTTAATAATTACTCAACAATCATGAGATAGTAGAAGAAAAAAACATTGTATAAGATTTTCAATCACTACAGTAATTAATTGGGTCTGTGTATGTCCTGTAAAAATCATTTGAAAGTTCTAGATCAGGGTGGTCCAAACCCGGGCCCGCGGGCCACTTGTGGCCCGCGGCAGCATTTTCTATGGCCCGCGGAAAATTCTGCCAAAAATTCTGGAGAAACTGCGAGAAAGTTCCAGTGAAAAATGATAACATCTAAGCCACAGACTTACAACGTACAATCAATTACATTTACTATTGGTAAGAAATGTTATGAACTTATTTAGACTCAACGGCTTTGAGTCAAAATAAGTCAACGCAAGCAAACGTGAAGCAGTTTAAATTAAAACTACCGGTACTCGAAAAACCATTTATGACGTTACAACAACAATTGTAAAGTCATATTTCCAGTTTTAAGGGAGTTTGCTTTGAGAATGTTATCGATGTTTGGGAGCACCTACATCTGCGAAAGTACTTTTTCGGTAATGAAGAGATTGAAGTCTAATGCAAGGAACAGGTTGGCAGATGAAACATTGGATGCCCGCTTGCGGCTGGCAACCACTGAAGTTGATGTTGACATAGAACGATTAATCAAGGATGCGTGAACTATAAACATCAAATGACTTTAAATTGTTTGGCTGTTGTTTAAAGTTGTCCTAAAACTATTAAATAGAATAGATTCCACAAACTTAGCATAGCATCTATGCTATAGCGTCTGTTTATCATTTGTTCGCACTAATGCAGCTGTATGTGGCCCGCGAATTATGTGCAAAAAATAATCTGGCCCGCGACACTGTCAACCTTGGACCACCCTGTTCTAGATGTTTACTTTTTGCAACATTGTCACGGACCCCTGTGCGGTCGCCGCGGACCCCTTGGGGTCCTCGCACCCTAATTTGGGTAGCTCTGCCCTGGAGCATTTCTTATTTTTCAATCAGCTTCAATTTTGTTCTGCCGAAAAAAAATACACTTAAAAAAAACGCGGAAATTTTGCCCCCCCTTCAGTAATCAGTCTCTGTCAATTGTGCGTCCTTGATCAGCCATCATGCTTTGATCTTTGCGCACGCTGTTGCGCATGCAGAAAAAATTTTGTAGCTGGCAGGATAGTTAAAATTTTGACTGCGGTTTCAAGACCATTTGATCTTCTTAAGACCTTCCGGAATTGGACCCAGTTAAAATAAAGACACCAGACCGCGCTTGGCGAAGAACAAGACCTGAAAAAATGGTCTTTCACCAAGACCTTCGCCGTGTCACTGACATAATACATACGAAGCTGCTTGTTGGCCTAGCTTTGCTTCGCAAATTTTTACGCCTCTATAGTGGCGGTGTGACAAGTTATACGAGTGATTGTATAATGTATGTCGATAAATGCTATGTATTTTGGCAACAAAAAGTGGGGAGGACAAAAGATAATTATGTCCCTCATTTAAACTTAGTCCATGAATGTAGGGCCTATACCATTGTCGAATCGAACAAGGCTAAAGGTGTTCAACCCCTTAAATTTTTAATTACATTAGTACTTTGGTACTTTTGCGCTTGTGCGATTGTGGGGGAGTCTTATACAAATAGAATTCTATTTGAATGGGATTCCCTGGGAACCGGCCGTTAGCTCAGTTGCTAAGCGCACGCTATCGGTGCAGGAGGTCTGGGGTTCGATTCCCGGGTCGGTCAAATCGTCACAGTGTCGCCAACGACTCGCCACCGTTGCGACGTTTCTTCGGAGCTGTGTTGCCCAGGCGCTAAGCCGCGGAGATGGGCCCCGCAACTCGTTACACGCTTTGGTGTAATACTGCGAGTATAATGAAGATTTGATTTTGATTTGGGATTCCCTGGTGGTTACGCGGGTGTGAGGCGGACAGTTGGAGTTTGTATGTGGCTAATTATAAATTAATGTCATGTATTTTTGTAATAAAATTCTCCTGCAAAAAATTCAATATAAATCTATCCATCTTCGACGCTGAGGCTTCAACTTAACCACTTATGTTTGCGACACTAAATTGGTTAATTCCAGTAAATGGGCTGCTGCTTGACTCGAAGACCATTGGTCCCTTCGCAGCTGCCTGTTGCGTTTATCACTAGTATATTCATGTGCCATACTTGCTGTAATATATCTTGTGATTGAAGCTACAAAATAAATGTTCTGTTCTGTTCTCAACCAACAAAACTGCCAAATAAACATTCTCAGCGCCTATCTTCCATTCTCAAAAGTTTCTGAATCCGTCCGTAAGGGTTGGTCCATAAGCGGCGGCATGATAAGATTGCTAATAAAACAAATGCATGGCCTACCTGCTAGTCTACCGCACAGACGTTGGGTTCGGGGATGTTTCTACTACAAGGAAACTGCAACTGCAAACTTACAAAAACAGCTGGTCAAGAACTAGAATTAAAATGCGAAGTGTTCCTCAAGTCTCGGGCACATTTGAAGTCCCCATATCTCCTTATAGTACGAACTGTAGTAAGATGAATGTTGGGCCATTCTAAAGCTAATTACATTTAAGTTTTTTGTAAGTAGTTAGGTAGTGTCTATTTTGCCGTTAACGGCTCGATCCTGTTGGCTTGCGTCTATACGCGCGACTGTTGATTGGCTTGCGTCTATACGCACGACTGTTGATTGGCTTGCGTCTGTACCCATGACTGATTTTAAGTAGGCCTAAACTAACCAATCAGGATCTACTGCCAGCAAAATAATAACGGCAAAATAGACACTACCAAGTTTTTATATCCTTAATAGTTCTCGAGATACCCAATGTCAATGTGAGCCCAAGACTTTTGGAACACCCTGCAAATCCAGCCAATGAGTTGACCGTCGGGTTGGTGTAGTGGTCCAGGATACGGATGTCGGCGCGAATTCGGGATCTTAGTTCCCTGGCCGGTCAAATCGGACAGTGCCCCAGCGGCTCTCCAACAATGCGATGTTTTTTCGACCTGTGTTGCCCAGGCGCAAACCCGCATAGATGAGGCCCACCACTCGGTACAGTGTGCCGGGTACGCTTCGGCGTGATTCTGCGAGTATATAACGAAGATTTGATTTAAAATTCAAGTGATTAAGCCCTTTAAAAATACTAAGGGGGTATCAATGGAAATATTCTTCGAAAGACATTAAAATTCTCCTATGTTGGAGCAAGATATGAAAAAATGGGTCTTGCTTTCGATAGTCCTCGATTGTGCGAATGGGCGTTTCTTGTAGTTCGCACTTAAATGGCCAAGCATTTGTAAAATACAGAGGACTAACACCCGGTACATTTTTTATAAAACATATTCACAGCTTTATCAATAAAAAGTACCGCTTTGCAATTGGCCTAGATAACAGTAGGTTTATTTTAGTCTATTATTTCATTTGATAATGCGGTTGGTCGTTTTCAGGCATTCCGTAAGTCGCTATTGTAGAAAGCCAAGTGTGACTGATTGCAATGAAAATGAAGTTCTCGAAATTCCTCGTCCACAAGGTAAGATTATGTTGTCAGACGCGCGGCATATACAGTTACACTATCCGGTAGTCGGAGCTCTAAAAATTAGGCATTTTCTTGAATGAGCTCAAGTTTCTTTTAAAACTTGGTTGCTGCGTTCATGAAGAAGATGATATAGGTCTGTTCACACTAAATTCGATTTTAATCCGATTCGTTGTCGTACGAAATTTCATCCGACTTTTGACGTAAGCGGTTAACAGAAATATCGTACACGCAATTCGAACTCCAACAATTTTGCTTTCTACCGGTTATTGTGAAAAGTACCTTGGCTGTTTTCTAGAATGCCGCGCTAAGTGCCTGAGCTTTACGTCATAACTAGGGCCCGCTAAAGCCAATAAAGTCAAAATTTTTTCAGGACCTTGTTACATGATCAAATGTGTGCTAACGTTCGTTTCAGGTGTTCAAGAGTCTGTTTTGGTAGACTTTATAAGTCAAAATAAAGTCAAAACTTTGCATAAAGTCAAAATTTGTCAAAATTGTCTTTATCAAAAATTTCCTTACAAAAACGAACAAATTTATATTTTTTAAATATTTTTTTGAATTTTTGAGCTGCTATTAAAATGTTATGCGCAGTTTTATTTGATTTTAAACTTTTGAAATAGTTGCAATATTTGCCCTATCGTCACAATAATGCGTGCGGTAATTGAGAAGGAAATAGCACTTATTATGCATGAAACGTCATTGTTGATGCATAAATACATAATTGTTAGACAAGTAATCTAATCCTATAAAACCTTTGCGCTCTTTACACGTGGTCATTTAAGTTGTAGCTTGCAAAGCAAAGAATGCCAAAACAAGCCAAATCTTCTATAGCGAAAGTTAGGCAAACTTGCCAGGAATATCCGGATGAGTTTTCGGCAACTCCTGCCGGCGACTTGCGATGCAACCTTTGCGACGTGTTAGTCAAATGCGACAAAAAGTTTTCTTGTGGAAAGCCACCGAAAAAGTAAGCAACACCAAGGAAAATTGGAGACGAAGAGCAAATCTCAAAGTAAGCAAACCTTTTTACATTTCGATCAAGTAAACTTCAAGGAACAGGTTGTTTCTTCATTCTTAGCTGCAGATATCCCACTTCATAAACTGAACCATCCTTCTTTAAAGTCTCTGTTTGCCTTCGGAAACTGCAGCCCGGGCATGTGTTGCTAAATTGGCATCCCAAAAAGAGGAACAAATTCAAGAATTACTTCGTGACAAAAAAATTTTTTTGATTGTGGATGAAGCAGAGGTTGCTAAACAAAAGTATATTAGTGTGCTTGTGGGCAGCTTAGATGCTCCAAATCAGACATTCCTCGTTAATTGCCATCCACTTGACAGCGGTCGCAATGTCAATAGCAGTATTATTCTGCACACTGTGGATGACATATTGCGACAACTTGAAATAAAACGCGAGAATTTTTCATTGTTCTTGACTGATGCTGCTCGGTACATGTCTTCGGCTGGAAAGACATTAAAAAAATTATACCCTTCTTTGATGCATGTCACCTGCGTTGCGCACTTACTACATAACTGCGCTATGCGTGTGCGTGCTCATTTTAAAAATATTGATGAAGTAATAGCAACGATCAAGGCAGCAACAATCAAAAACAAAGATCAAGAAAGATTTTCATGATGCTGGTCTGCCATCTCCTCCTGACCGTGTAATTACACGATGGGCAACTTGGCTTAGAGCTGCCTTATATTATAGTGAGAACCTTCCAACTGTTCGTACCATTGTCAACAATTGGACAAGTGCAGACCTCTTAGTCAGCAGAGCAAAAGACGCTATCAATGTGGAAGGTTTGGTGTCGGACTTGGTTAAAATAAATCAATACCGGACTCTAGCAGCCAACGTAGAGTTGTTAGAAGGAAGTGCGTGCACAATAACCAAAGCATACGGACTGCTGAAGAATATGCAATTCGATGATGATCCTTGCGCAACTAAAGACTACATCAACAAACGACTATCCAACTCTGATTTAGAAACAATAATAAACTGTACCAACTTGACAATTGACCCAACAAGCTACGCACTATTGCAAAAAGCCCAGCCAACCTCTGCTGCTGTTGAGAGGTCGTTTTCTATGCTCAATAAATTACTGAGGAAAGACAGAAAGTTTGATGTTAAGAACGTAAAAAAATATATGAGGCTGTATTACAATAAAACGTCCTTGTAATTATACTGCGTGGCTTTCGTTAAAAAAATCATAGACATACTGTTAGTGTACAGTACAGTTGCGATAGCAACGCAATTTTTGTATTACACACTAATAGACCTTTTTCCGGCGCCCCTAGCGGCGAAAATTTGTTGCTACGGTGGACAAGCTATCAGACTTCGCTTAGTGAAAAGCATAGCTTTTATGGTACGTTGGTTGGAAAATTGCAGCAGAAAGATTAATTTAAGATATCTGCTTGGTATTTCAATTGTGCACATCGATTAGTGCAAGCATAGGGTGAAGAAGAGTGGACGATCAGTTGAATTTGCTGGAAAATATTTTAAGCTTAGGGCCTAGACTAGTGGGTTTTATAGGACCAACTGCTGCAAACCTGTACGAGGCTGTACTTTGTGTATGTACTGCAGCTGTACAACACTGGTTGTGATATCGGCTTATGTTATAGCCTAGATGAAATATTTTCCTCTGGACTCTCCTAATTGCAAACTAACGTGTAGTCAATGCGTGACAAATAAACCAAAGTTTTTGGCAAAGCTATGGCTTTGATAATGGATGATACAAAAACTGAAGTAGGCCTACGGTAAGCACTGTAGATGAAGTTTACAGGTTAGCAGCATAATATGGTTTACAGGCCTAGCTCAGCCCATATCCTACCAGTTTCATTTTATTTTTCTGTGATGATCGGCGTGCCATAGCTTAAGTTAAAAGGCATTGGCTAAGGTTACATGACCGTAGCATTTGTCACTTTGGTTTATTTTATTATCCCTTCACGCTCTCCCCAGGTGTACCAGAGTGACAATAAAGCAGAGACAAATGTTACGATCACGTAACCTTATCCACTTTGAAGTTAGAATCTAATCTATAGCCAGAGCTCTGAGAGTATGAGGTACCGGTAGGCAGTTCATAATTTTGTTGCAGTCAAACCCAGCATTGACTGAACGCTAGTTTGCTATTAGGACAGTCCAGAGGAAAGTATTTCATCTAGGCTATAGCATAGCTGATATCACAATCAGTATTGTACTGTACAGCTGCAATACATACTAAAGCACAGCCTCGTACAGGTTTGCACCGGTTGGTCGTTGGTCCTATAAAATCCACTAGCCCAAGCCCTAAGCTTAAAATGTTTTCTAGCAAATTCCAACTAATCATCTGCTCTTCATCCTATGCTTGCACTAACTCGATGTGCACAATTGAAATATCCAGTAGATATGTTCAATTAACCTCTCTGCAGCAATTTTCCAACCAACGTCTCATAAAAGCTATGCTTTTCACTGTGCGAAGTCTGATAGCTTGTCCACCGTAGCAACAAATTTTCGCCACTAGGGGCGCCGGAAAAAGGTCTATTGATACAGGTACACACAATGGCTCGTTATCCTAGGTTTTAACGTCATACGTCTCTTTGTTGCATTAGCTTCAACACTGAGTAATTGAGAAAATGTTCGAAGTAGGCTACCTTTTTCTTTAAAAACTTATGCAAAATTGCAGATTATGAAACATCTTTAATTAATAAAGGGCAACAAGACATAAATAATGCGCGGAAGCGGTTAAGTCAAAATAAAGTCAAAATTTTACTAAAATAAAGTCAAAAATATATTTTTTTAGTTAAAAAAAAGGCCCTAGTCATAACTCAACTGTTTTGTAGCCTACGTCACCGTAAACTTCTCGTACGAAAAATCGCATCGTATTCTGTGTAAACGGACTATTATTCACTGTCGCAGCTCTTTGCTGCACGCTTTGTGAAATTGTGCACCGAAAATGTAGAATAGAAAAGTCGTCAATTTGTTGAGCAGGCGGAATAGCGTCATTTGCTTCCACAAGCGTTGATGGGAATAAAATACTGTAATAGTGATATATAAAACAACAAATTTTGCTGAACTCAATTTCTCTAAACTGAATCTTTCACGTATGGTGGTCGTTTTACAAAGTATTTACGTTTTCCATTCATTGCTTATACTGTAACGGTTTAGACCAGTGGTTCTCAAACTTGTCGGAAGTATCGAACCCAACAGGTGTCATGCAAGCATACATCGAACCCTTAATTATAACCAGGAGCGGATCCAGAAAATTTTAGAGGGGGGATGCAGTTTTGAATTAGGTTGAATGTTAAGTGAGTGCAAAGACGTTTGACGTCTAAACCGGAAAAGGGCATAAGCTCTTTGAAAATGTTTCACGTCAGGGGCGTATTCAGAATATTCTTAAGGCGGTGGAGGGTGGCATAAAATTTTTACATTTTTTAAGCGCATTTTTTTTCCGGAAAGTTAATTTGAAGCAAATTGAGGAACAAAAATATGGCTCTAGGGGGGTACGGGGGTATGCTTCCCGGAAAGTTTTCAAAAATTTAGACACTGTAATGGCCATTTTATTTTGTTTAACTTTTTTGCCTCTAACTCTAAGTCCTTCACCAAACTATGATACATTTTGTTCGCACATTTTTGATTTATGCGTGCTTAAGGCGTAAAGATGATTGTCATCAAATAGGTTTGAAATTAATTCATCAAAATGATGTATTCATAAATTGTATTCATCAAAAACAGCGTTGAAAGAGTGTGGTGGGGGATGCATCATTCCACGCAGAGATAGTCATTTACTACAACTGTATGCCTTTTTGCAAAAACTTATTCTGATCTTAGCCGAACCCCTGCTACAGCCTCACCGAACCCCTGGGGTTCGGTCGAACCCAGTTTAAGAACCACTGGTTTAGACGGAACAAACTATCATTAAATCACCAAAAATCCAATTCTAATCAATAAAGTTCCGCAAAAATCTATCTCGGCCCCCTTTACATTGACCATTAACAAAGCTTTAATAGAAAGAAAAAAAGCAGTCAAATAGGCCTACTTAGGATTATACATCGATGAAAATTGAAGCTGGTCGTCACATATCAAAGAGTTGTCTCTGCAGCTAGCAAGAACTTCTGGGATATTTTACAAATTAAGAAAATTCGTGTCAATTGATACTTTACGCACTGTACTATGTGCTCTTGCTTATAGTCACTTGCAATGTAGTATCATTGTCTGGGGCACAGTGCATAAATATTTATTGCAAGAAATTAATTTGAGATTAAACAGATTGATTCGTATCATTACATCAATACGAAATTATGCCGAATATCCCTATTGTACAAGAATTTGAAATTACTAAAGCTTGCAGATCTATATAATTTCGAGCTCGCTAAATTCTTTTATCAGCTCGTGCATGACTTGTTGCCGTCGAAAATTTATGAAAACTTTACAAAAATTCAACAAATTCGTGATCATGCTACAAGAAGATCTAAAGAAATTCTACGAGGTCTGTTAAAAAAGTTCGTAGACTGAAGTCATATTACAAAATGTACTTTCTACAGCAGTTACAGGTCTGGGTCTCCTTCAAAGTACTCTCCTTCCCAACGCACACACTTATCCCAGCGGTTTTTTCACTTGCGGAAGCAGTCTAGGTAGCCTACGCTTCTTTTTTAATGCCCTTGAGCTTCTTCGTCGCATTTGCTTTAATCTCTGGAATGGTCTCAAATCTTTTTTCTTTCAAAGGTCTTTTGAGCACGGGGAACAAAAAGAAATCACATGGAGCAAGGTCAAGGGAGTAAAGGGGGGTGGGGAAGAACAGTGATGGAATGTTTGGCCAAAAACTCACGAGTTCTGAGGGCTGAATGGGCTGGACCGTTGTCATGATGGAAAAATCAGTCACCACTCCTCCACAATTCTGGCTTTCTCCGTCAAATGGCATCTCTCAGACGTTTCAAAACTTCAATGTAGTAGGTCTGGTTCACTGTGGAGCCTTCAGGAAGGTACTCGTGGTGGACAACTCCACTAGCATAAAAAAACTGTGAGCAGCACCTTGATTTTGGATCGAACTTGGCGAGCTTTTTTGGGTCCGGGGGATGTTTTGCTAGTCCACTGTGAAGATTGGAAGTTTGTTTCCACGTCATAACCGTAAACCCATGACTCATCACCAGTTACGATCTTTGACAAAAATTCTTTATCATTTTCTGAGTGATCAAGCAAATTCTGACAGACTTGAACAAACACGATGAGCTTGTTGATCACTTGTCATCAGACGTAGTAGAAATTTTGCAGCAAAGAGATGCATCTTTAATTCTTCCGTCAAAATGTGGTGACAAGAGCCTACCGAGATCCCGCATTCTTCAGCAAGCTCTCTTACAGTCTGACGTCGATTCGCTCGCACCAGAGTGTTGATTTTATCAATGTGTGGGTCATCAGTTGATGTGGAAGGACGTCCAGAACGCTCATCATCTTCAACAGACAGCCGACCATTCTTGAAACGTTTATGCCACCTGAAACATGTCGCTCGCTTCATGGCAACATCACCGTAAGCCGTTTTAAGTATGGAAAACGTTTCCGTAGTAGATTTTCCCAGCTTGACACAAAATTTCACAGCAAATTGTTGCTCTTTCAAGTTATTCATTTTGAACAAAATTTGTAAAACTTAAAATCCGACGAACTAAAAAACTGACCTTAACTTAACTGAACATAACCAGCACTAAAATAAAGATATCATCTGCAATCAGAAAATGGCGTCATAATCAGCTGATCTCTGTGAACCTAGCGACACCAAGCGAATGCATCTGGAACAAACGAGAGCTGCGCAGTTCAAACAGTCTACGAACATTTTGAACAGACCTCGTATATTTCGTACCTCGGTTTTCAAAATCACTCGGTCAAAATCACATTTTTCACGGAGGCACTAAGCTATGGAACGAATTCGATAAAAGTGTGAAGAAAATGCACTTCATTGCTTTCAAAAAGGTTTATAAAAACTACCTTGTTGCAAGTTACTAAATTCAATATTACCAATTTACTGTAGGCCTATAGGAATCTAAATTTTCCTTGTTGCCTGTTTCAATTATTCGAATACTTTGTTTGTCTGTTTTCGCTTATTTTTCTTAAAATGTGCGTATACTTAGTGTATTCATTTTCTTTTCTCTGTAAAAATCAGAACCCAATTCCATCTTCTAATTTTCGCGCCCTTAGGTTGGCTTGTCCTTATGAAATACGTTTATTCCAGTCAGGGAGCTCCTCAACTTGAAAACCGAATGGTTCTTCCGTTCTTCCTGGCCATTACTATTGTTCAATTCTAATATCTTGTTTATTTAATTGTAGTTACGGTGAAATAAACGAACTTGTCTTGTGTTGTCAACTGCATTAACAAAGCTTTTTTTAAGTATGCAATGTTCTTCCTGTATTTGGAATGGCATCACCGGAATTTCCTTACCATAATCCGAACGAAACACCACACGAATCAGCGCAGAAAATTGTTTTTGAAAGAAAGCCTGTTTCCTTTAAAACTTTTCTTGGAAGAGATTGCAAATCTGTTTCGAGCCTACCCGAAGCTATTGTTCGAAATTCAAATTATAAAATGCCCGAAATGGAGAATAATAATAATTTCAATTCTACGCCCATGTTGATAAGCCAAAAGTGTGAAATCCACGAAAGAGCAGCAAAAGAAACTTCGACGTAAAATATCTTCATTGATTTTGAGCTCATTGAGGTTTTTCTTCCGTATTTTTTCGGTATATATTTTCGTGAGTTGTTATTGCAATATCATTGAAAGCATTTTCGAAGGAAAGCATAGCGTGATGGTTTCAGCCTAGGGAGCGCATCGCTCAACCGCCGTGGCGTAGTCAGGGTGGAGGGCACTGCTCAGCAGGGGCGCCGAGAGAACTTTCGGGCCCCGGGGCAAAAAATTCGTTTGGGCCCTTTGGTCAATGGTGCCCCAAAAACACATGATTAGCAAAAAAAAAGGTCATAGCGTCCGCAGATGTTCGAATTTCGGCCTAAAATCAAGTGATGAGCAAAAAAAGGATCATAGCCTCCGCAGATGTTCAAATTTCGGCTCAACATCTAGTGATGAGCAATATAAGGTCATAGCGTCCGCGGATGTTCGAATTTCGGCCCGAAATCAAAAAATAACATCATCGCACCCGCAGTTTGAGCTGGCCGTAGCAGGCCGTAGTTTGAGCTGATGAATTTTGCATTCTAAACCTGACAATTCAGAACCCCGGGTCCCCTTGTGTCCCCGGGCCCCCGGACAGTGACCCCTTCTGCCCCCCCCTCTCGGCGGTCCTGCTGCCCAGTGCCGCTTTTTGACGCATGAAGGCTCTTTAGAGGTGGGTAACTAATGACGTGTAAAAACGCGGCCTATCGATGTATGAATACTGCCTGCCCCCCCCAAATAAATTTTCTACGGGTATGTTCGGCAGCGGTTCGTAGCGTTGTTTTTACGACGACGATGATCGCATGGTTAATGGTTCAACTTCCGACCTAGTCTCGTTGTTGCGTCCTTGGATAAGATGCTTCACAATGATTATCTCTGCTTGGTGGAATGTGGCTAGCAGCAAGTTAAAGAAGTCAAAGGAAATTGACCGAAAAACTTGGAAACAAAGGCAACTCCCAAACGAGTCTGGAATCTGGATTCGTCCTACGCACAGCGTCTCCGCCGCTTTCTCGTGATAGGAGGATAAAGATGAAAAAATCAAATCAATCAATCGTGTTCTACAAGGCTGTAAGCTCTGTTACGTCTAATGAAAAATTCTAACGATTTTCCTATTAAATCAAATCGCATCAAGCCCTATTAAGTTACGGAGTAGCGTACCACAGAGTTTAAACCAACAGACATATAGCTTACCGCAGCACAATTTTTTCTGTGGGCAAAACTACTTGACATATAAAAAAAAACCTGTCGAAAGCAAAGCTGGAATGACGAGCCAACCTGCGTATCAACACCGAGACACTGCAGCTTCGAGACTAGAAACGAGACTTTTTCTGTTTAAGTCGAAACGAGGCGAGAATTTAAAGTGCCGAGACCCAAGACTTCATAAGTTCCGTAAATGCGTTGCTAACAACGAGAAAGTGGCTGCTTGACTCGATGACCTTACGGTCCCTTAATTCGCAGTCACCCTGTTGCGGTAATATATTATATCTGTGTGTAATTTTTTTAATACTGTAATGTAGCAGCAAATAAAAAAGCTTGAGTCTTAAACGCAAAATTGCAAGCTTGAATAACGGAGCCAAATGCTCTGACTAAACAAATGTAACCGAATATTTTTCCAAAGTGCGAAATCGTGCCCAATTTTTTACCTTGAATACATCGGTAGGCCTACGTATTGTCAGGGCCGGATTAAGGCGGGGGCTGATGGGGCTGCAGCACCAGGCCCAAAATAGGCCCACCACTATTTTAAGTCAATGAAGTGATAAAAGAAAGCGTAGGTTATTAGAAATCTCCAACCTATTATAGGGAAAACAGTATTCAATTTGTGTCCATTTGCACTGTCACTGTAAAACCCTACTCGCTCACTGTGACGCAACAATTCTTTTTCGCGGCTGCTCGGCCATTTATACCAATCAGAGATGCGCATGGAGCCGGAGCGGAGCCGAAGTACGGCAGCATTTTTTGGATTCGGAGCCTGATCCGGATTTGGGTTTTTGAATTAAAGCCGGATTCGGAGCCGATTCGGACTTTAGTCTGAACCAAGGTAAGGTACTGATGCAAGCAGTTAAGATACCCGTCAGAGATTGGCACGGAGCGGAGCCGGACTCCGGCTGCATTTTTTGGATTCGGAGCGGATTCGGATTCAAAAATTTGTCGACAAACAGGATTTCGGAGCGTATTTGGAGTTGAAGTCTTCTGACTTGGAGTGGATGCGAAGTCAAATTTTTGTGACTACGCCCATCTCTGATACCAATATACCATCAATAGTCGATTCTACTATGTAGCTTGAAAGGTAGGAGATTCCATATTATGTCGGCTAGAGTAATTTGAAAATAAAAGTGAGGAAGTATAAAAGCGGTTCGGAAAAGGAAAAATCTAGAAAAGAACCAGAAGATAAACGTAAAAAAGTTGTAGCATAATTCAAAAAAGTGACTGACTATTTTGATGTAAGCGAACCGAAAAGCAACAGCGTAGAAACAATCTCCAATAAGCTATGCCGCTTTGCGTTCTAATCGTTAGGCTGTGCCTTTGTCTGATAATTTCTAATTGCTCTGGCAAACGCTCATTTTCAGCGTTAAAAAAATAAAAAATCATGTGCGTTGGTCTATTCTATGGGGCAGAAAAGGTTGGATTTCTTAGCTCTACTCGGCATCGAAAACGAACTCTTGGAAAGAATAGATCCTATCTTTGTGTTGTCTAAATCCAAAAAATGTGTCATTTCAATGTGTGCATGCAAATTAAAGACTTTGTTTATATATTTGTGCTTTGCTTTAACTGTGGTTAGTTTTTACTTCAACGAATAGGATGAAAAATAGACCCCTAACAACTATACAGCCCCAGGCCCACGAAAAGCTTTATCCGGCCCTGCTTATTGTTGTTGAATAGAGTAAGGTGGGATATATAGCGAGCCCATCACCTTAAAGGACTTTTGCTCTCTCCCAGAACACAGTTTTTTAAACTAATTTTTGTTTTGATTAATCTTAGGGTTCGGGGCTATCTACTCTCACTGTCATTTTTCAAAAAATTGCGCTCTGGCTAATTTATCAAGGTTTGAAAAAAACTCAAATCGAGCGTTTTACTCCATGGGGTAGGGGAATACGCCCACCGGTGGGGTTTTATCTATGCATCTCAAAACCATTTATTTTTCACAATCTGAAAATAATGAATGAAAAAGGCAATCTTTATTGGCAATTTTTACATTTTTATTAAAGATTATTAAAAAAAAACAAAGAAGAAAAATGGTTTTGAGACCAAGAAGATACATCTCAGAAATACTCAACAAAACGAAAAACATTTAGGGTTGCGAATGGGCAATTGAGCATAAATTATGTACCTTTAAACAGCGTTCAAAAAAATAAAAATGTCAAAAATCAATTCAATTGCTACGCTCTTCATCAAATTTCTAACATTGAATTCTCAGTTGGGACGAATGGACTAAAGAGGTTTCTTCATAGATTTCAAGTGCCCAATTTAGGCACAAGTAGCAACGTAACTATTGGAGGATCCAGGGGAGCTAAAGGGTCTCAAGCCCTTTTTAGGGCTAAACTTTTGCTCTATTTTGCTGTTGCTTTTCTTTGGAGAAGTTCGTGCTTACAGAGAAAATTGGCAAAATTCACTTTTGCTCTATTTTGCTGTTGCTTTTCTTTGGAGAAGTTCGTGCTTACAGAGAAAATTGGCAAAATTCACTACGTAACAAATTAATATTCATTACGTAACAAATTAAAAATGGTACCTAATAAATTAATTAATATATTTGGCTTTACGACATTGCAGCATTGCCATGTCATTGTTATTTTGTGCGATAAAAGTTGAATCGTCTTCTTATTTTACCAATGGGGCAATCGCCGCTTCCTGAGGTAAAACGCACATTTGGGCGTTCTGCCCTCGGCACCTGACGCGCGTCTTCCCCCAAACGCTAGAATTGATTCTGGCTACTATAACAGCCAAGACTGTTCGCGTTGACAGCTGATCTAACTATGTGCAATTCTAACTATTTGAAATTCTTAATACAGCTTACTATTTCTTTTTGCTAGAAAACTATTTTGCTGATTCATTCCTGAAATTTTTGAAGTATCATAATTTTGCCACCTAAAATAAATAAATAAATAATAAATAACTGAGGTTATTTTCAAATTATATTAAACTGAAAATTCAGCAGTAATTGAGGGAGACTGCGAAGTTAGCTTGCGGTCTTCGAGTCAGCAGCCACCCGTTACATAATTATGTCAAATGCGATCGGCTCCAGCCGCGAATCGAACCCGTCACGTAGGATCTATCACCTGCGCGCGGTACCGCTAGGCCATGTCGCTGACATAGTTTTAAAACTTGGGTACCCAACGCCCTGCTGCGTAATTTCTTGCAAATGCTTAGTATAAACAGGATGGCTTTTCTTTCCAATGTATATTCATAGCAATTATGACGTGATTGCTGAGAAACAGCTCGTGGGCGTATTACCCCGAGTGGGCATCTCACAGAGAGCTTCCTTGGGGGGGGGGCAGAGGGGATCGGCCCCCCCCAGTTCTGAAAAAAACTGTTTGTAGGGAGGCCCAGGGGGGCTCTTAATATCGGCCAAGCCTTTGTAAACGTATTTCGTAACAGGTTTGCAAGGGGGCGTGAGCATAGCAGAGACTTAATGATTGAACGTGTATTTTCAAATCTTTTTTTCGTCAAACATGAAAACTTGTTTCCCCAAAACAGCTGCGCTGCTGCATCCTTCCCATTAAGTCGATTAAGACATTGCAAATGAACTGTTGTGTTTTCTGCATGTTTCTGGAAGCGTAGTGGGCAGTGCCGAATCAAGGCATCTTCGAAGTTTGGTCCCCGCGCTCGGGGGGGGGGGGGAGGCATTTGTAGGGGCCCCACTAGAGCCAGCGGCAGAGCAGTTAACTTAGGGGGGCCAAGCGTTTATCTGATGGGGGGGGTAAAGTTTGAAATTAAGCATCAAAGTCGCTGTCTTTAAAAGAGTAAGCTTGTTGATTGGAGGGGGCAAGCAAGCATGTTGATTGGAAGGCTCCTCCTGCCCCCTCCCTGGCGCCGGCCCTGGGCCCCACAGTATTGTTGTGTAAGACTCAAATTTAGAGGGAAAAAAATTTTAAAGAAATTTTTGTCAAAAAGTTGCTGAAAAAGCACTATAATTGCAATTACATGATGTAAGTCGCAATTAAATTTTCAAAAAATATCCGGAGGAGCATGCCCCCAGGCCCCCTTAGAGTCATCATTGATATTTATTCTGTTTCAAATTTGCTCTGATTTTGCCACACACCGAAAGAAACTGCGTGTACGAAAGTTTGGGGTGCCCGTCCTGAGGAAATTTCTGGATATATGTTCTTGAAATAATTGGGAAGAACGGGGTCAGATGAAGCAATTTTTTGTTTCTTGAGTATTACTGCTTACTTTCTGGAAGGATTCAGCTCTGCTTTTGCCTAAAAACAAACATTGCTGTATTGCATAGATATATATTTTAAAACAAGGAATATCACTATTATTATCGTTGTAACCTGGCCTTAATTTTACTCTAACTGCACGGTTCAAATAACCCTAATTTCGAGGTTTATTGAACCAGAGGGTATGGCCAATTGAACCACCTGTGGTAAATGCACCATGTTTGCAGCGAAACAAGAAAACGCTGCTCAAAAAAGGATGTAAAGTATGCAACGAAACGAGAAAATTATTAAAACAAACATATTGTAATTAAGAATTTTAAGAAAAAATATGAAAGATGCAGCACACGGGGTCAGTTGAACCACGTTTCTACACAGCGCTTCCAAGCTTCAAGACTCCATGACTCAAGCTTTTTTATTTGTTGCTACACTACAGTATTGAAAGATTACTCACAGATATAACATATAACAGCAGTAGGGTGGCTGCGAAGGGACCGTTAGATCATCCAGTCAAGCAGCGACCAGGTTTGGTTAAACTGGAACGTTGCAGCTGCTACTGGAATCTTCTCATTTTTTCCAGGCTTGTTAAATGGAGCCGCTTTAACCAAGGTGAAATCAGACCACACCACAACCTCCTCCCACAACTCCAGTAATGAATTAAACACTTTACAAATAAATGAATTATAAAAACAGTTATGTTTTTTTTTTAACTTTTGACCAAAACAAGATTTGAAAATTACTTTTGTTGTTCTAACTGGCAAACCTGCGAAAGCAGGAAACTCATTTCAGAGTTGTCCGGAACAAAAAATTTTGTTCCTAACTCCATTCCAAACCTAAAGCCTTTGTTGCTATTCCAGATCCGTTCCTAAATTTTAGAAAAAAACAATTCCTAATTCCTAAATGTTCCTAATCTACAATAATAGCAAAAGGTGTCATCATTCAGTTTATGAATATTTTTAGTGCAGGTAAAATAGCGATTATGTCAATACCAAAATAAAAAATTATCATACACACATACACGCAGAATCTTTACCTAGTTAACCAACTTTTTTGTAAGAAGATGAAAACTGAAACAAACAATCAAGGCAAGAGTTCTGCATCATTTTTTAAACAGTCAACCGGAATTCCTGTTCCTGTTCCGGTAAGCCACAAAAAAGTTCCCTTACGGCTCCTGTTTCTAAAAACTCTATATATTCCTGCCGGAACAACTTCCTATTCCGGTCCATGGACAACTCTGACTCATTTGAAGACGAAATGGCTGCAACCTTGTCACTTCTATGTAGATAGCGCTGAAATGAATTTTTTTTTGAATAAAGGTGGGGCAGGAGGTGGTTCAACTGACCCGCTGGCTCAACTGACCCCGTTCTCCCCTATAGGTGATGAGGAAAGTTGGTAATCCAGTCGAAAAAGCGCGAAACTGCGCAAATGCTCGTTGATATCAAAAGGTCCCACCTGGAGCTTTTTTTTGAGGGGGACGGTCTTCACACGGCACTGGTGGTGGAGCGTGGGCAAAAAGGGGGCGTGACTGAAAAAGTTTAAGAACATCTGGTATAAAATAATAGATGTTTTTCATTATACAGGGCCACCCTAGTTCGAATTTTACCAAGGCACCCCTGGTCTCACACCATTTTACCCTACGTATCAAAAACCTCAAAGCTGTTTCAAAGCCAAAATTTTTTAACGTCTCGATCGAGACAGGACCATTTTTCGCGACTTTCAAGGTCCGAGACCAAGACATTGGGATAACGATACTAGAACAGAGCTTGGAGCCCGATCCGGAGCGGAGTCGGATTTTGCATTTTTATGCCGAAGCCGGAGTGCTAACTTTAAAAAAATAGGAGTAGGAATGGAGGTAGAGTCTGACTTTTGAAATAGCTTTTACACAGTAGTGATAGTTTATGAAAGTGAAAATACACTGCCAAGTTAGGTTTTTGAACTGGAGAGGTAATTTGCTAATCTGTTGATACATGATGCCACAAATTACAGTATCGGTACCGGTACATTTTTGAAATGCAGGTATGCTTTTAAGTTTTAATTTTGTGTTCCGGTAGTCTTTTTTACAGTGCATGAATGCTTTCGTTTTCAGAAACTAGGAAATTCTACATGAAGAATACACAGTAGGAAGTTCAGTTGTAAGGTTGAATTTTGTTAGACATGTGGTTTAGCCATAAGCTAGTCATACAGTACTTTGAGCAATCTCAGAATCTGAGCTTTGTATTTAAAAACAAAATCAGCAGTATACGTGCAGCTGGAATAGTCAGTTTTTCCGTGATACTGGTGAGATTGTGAGATGTGAGAAAGAGATGGAAAAAACTCACTTCAAATCTAGGCTGTTTTCAGCATTATTGCAATATTTTATTCTGAGCATGCTTCTTTTTCGGAGTTTTTTGAATCGGAGTGCTGCTCCAGGCATTCGGAGCTGGATTGGAGGCGGAGTCTGCGTCTAAAATATCGGACCGGAGCTGGAGTGAAAAAAAATTAGCCACTCCACTCCACTCTAAGCGATACCGAGACACTCAGAAACAATGATGTTAAAGATGTCTCCAGACATCCAGCTCTGGCGGTCCAAGGGTCCGATGTCAGTTTAAGTGGTTCCAAAGATACGTGGGGTTTCTGCCTCATAATCCTAATTTTTAAGTCATAATTGAAACAAGTGGTCATTGTGATGTCAAAAAATTGTAGTAGCCAACAATTCTACCACCATAATGACACAATTATGAACGCAAGTTGAAAACCTAGAGCAGGATCGAACTCAGATTCCTGATTGATTGGTAGGCTATAGTCAAGAATACTAACTATTACGCAACTGGTGCTAAATTGCACTGTAATTTTTTATCTATCATCATCTCTAGTACTGAGCCCTGTTTTTATCGGTACCACCATTGAAAAAATCTGGAGTCTTCGATGTTTTCGGTTGTTTCTAATTCAAGCTTTCGCTCTCAAGTCTTAAACTTGTAACCACTCGTATTCAGTGGTGTAAAAAGTAGTCCAGAAATCTAGTTACAGTAAGTAAAAGTATGGTTACTGATGGCGGAAACTACTTGAAGTAGAGTAGAATGTAGGAGGTGTAAAAAATAACCAAGTAAAAGTAAAAAGTACCAGCAATTTGAAGCTACTGTGCTTAAGCAAAAAGTAGCGTTTGCAAAACCAACGCCATAAAGCTTGGCTTTGACAAAAGATAATTTGCTTACTTCCAAACTTGACATACATTTTGCCGATGCTGAAGTATATTTAGGATAATTAGCACACGTATTTGACGAAAATAAAAAAGTGAAGTGTGTCATGATCTGCAAAATGCAACCTCATTGTCCACGCCAAACACAAACAACAAAAGACCAATTAATTTCACGAAATTGCAAAACTTACATATGTAAAATATAACGATACACCTAATACTAATGTTGCCAATTTTATTATCACGCATGATTATTTATCATTTGCGTCTAGCAACTCATCTCTTTGTTAGGAACAGCTGCCAGTAACTTTCAACTTACCGTACAAAGGTGACCCAGTCAGGGATATGAGATGCCAGACGTCAATTTCAGGCTGTCAAGATTATTTCGGGATGGTTGGCATGAGGCATCTCTACACGCAACACCTGCTGTTGCTGCAGAAATGTTGCACGCCGTTTTTCGTCTCTTGTATCTGCAGAATTGGTAATGCTTTATTTTTGCGTTGACTCGTTTGTTTCATTTTGTTGCACCTTACAAGTTTTTGCTGGTTTTCGAAAAAGGGATCCCGGAAGCATATTTCGGAATGGTAGCATAGAAAAATTCCACTTTACTCTTACCCTGCTGTCCAGCGATCTGATTGGCTAGAGCATTTGCGAGTAGAGCGCTAGGAAGCGGTTCCCAATCTTTATTGATCCATGGTCCAAATTTTGATTTAGAAACAGTTCGTGGCCCGCCACTTTTTTAATATTTTATACGCTGGCATGTGGGTAGGCTACCGGTACTAGTAACATTTTAAACCGGAAAGAGATAACGTATGACATTGCTGCAATTCGTCTCTTTAGCTGTTTAGGGTGTTGCTAGATTTTTTTTTTATTTAGTTGCATATTTATCCTCCTATCACGAGAAAGCGATCAATGCGCTATACGAGCTCGCTTAGGAGTTGCCGGCCATCTGTCTACCACACCAAGATGGGGAAATCCCGCTAAGTACCTTTTCCAACGGCACAACAAGTAAACTTGCCAGCTTGTTCTCCACACTGTCCCTTCAGTGCTGAACGTCAAGCAGGGAAGCTGTGAATACCAATGTTAAAGTCATTGGTTTGACCAGACTCGGAATCAAACCCGAGTCTACAGCTCAAGAGACAGACGCTCCATACCACTCGGCCATCTGAGCTGTAGATGATTAGATGAAGGGATGGTTTTTAAAATATTTATCATCCAACATAATTCTTGCCATGGGCAGTGCAGATGGTTCAATAAGAGTTTCAGCAATATTATGAGTAGGGCCTTTTTTTTTTTGACCTAAAAAAATATATTTTTGACTTTATTTTAGTAAAATTTTGACTTTATTTTGACTTAACCGCTTCCGCGTATTATTTATGTCTCGTTGCACTTTATTAATTAAAGACGTTTTATAATCTGCAATTTACACAAGTTTTTAAAGAAAAAGGTAGCCTACTTCGAACATTTTCTCAATTACTCAGTGTTGAAGCTAATGCAACAAAGCGACGCATGACGTTAAAACCTAGGATAACGAGCCATTGTGTGTACCGGTATCAATTAGTGTGTAATACAAAAATTGCGGTGCTATCGCAACTGTACTGTACACTAACAGTATGTCTATGATTTTTTTAACGAAAGCCACGCAGTATAATCACAAGGACGTTTTATTGTAATACAGCCTCATATATTTTTTTACGTTCTTAACATCAAACTTTCTGTCTTTCCTCAGTAATTTATTGAGCATAGAAAACGACCTCTCAACAGCAGCAGAGGTTGGCTGAGCTTTTTGCAATAGTGCGTAGCTTGTTGGGTCAATTGTCAAGTTGATACAGTTTATTATTGTTTCTAAATCAGAGTTGGATAGTCGTTTGTTGATGTAGTCTTTAGTTGCGCAAGGATCATCATCGAATTGCATATTCTTCAGCAGTCCGTATGCTTTGGTTATTGTGCAGGCACTTCCTATTAAGAACTCTACGTTGGCTGCTAGAGTCCGGTATTGATTTATTTTAACCAAGTCCGACACCAAACCTTCCACATTGATAGCGTCTTTTGCTCTGCTGACTAAGAGGCCTGCACTTGTCCCATTGTTGACAATGGTACGAACAGTTGGAAGGTTCTCACTATAATATAAGGCAGCTCTAAGCCAAGTTGCCCGTCTTGTAATTACAGGGTAGGAGGAGATGGCAGACCAGCATCATGAAAATCTTTCTTGCGATCTTTGTTTTTGATTGTTGCTGCCTTGATCGTTACTATTACTTCATCAATATTTTTAAAATGAGCACGCACACGCATAGCGCAGTTATGTAGTGAGTGCGCAACACAGGTGACATGCATCAAAGAAGGGTATAATTCCTTTAGAATCTTTCCAGCCGAAGACATGTACCGAGCAGCATCAATCAAGAACAATGAAAAATTCTCGCGTTTTATTTCAAGTTGTCGCAATAATGTCATCCACAGTGTGCAGAATAATACTGCTATTAACATTGCGACCGCTGTCAAGTGGATGGCAATTAACGAGGAATGTCTGATTTGGAGCATCTAAGCTGCCCACAAGCACACTAATATACTTTTGTTTAGCAACCTCTGCTTCATCCACAATCAAAAAAATTTTTTTGTCACGAAGTAATTCTTGAATTTGTTCCTCTTTTTGGGATGCCAATTTACAACACATGCCCGGGCTGCAGTTTCCGAAGGCAAACAGAGACTTTAAAGAAGGATGGTTCAGTTTATGAAGTGGGATATCTGCAGCTAAGAATGAAGAAACAACCTGTTCCTTGAAGTTTACTTGATCGAAATGTAAAAAGGTTTGCTTACTTTGAGATTTGCTCTTCGTCTCCAATTTTCCTTGGTGTTGCTTACTTTTTCGGTGGCTTTCCACAAGAAAACTTTTTGTCGCATTTGACTAACACGTCGCAAAGGTTGCATCGCAAGTCGCCGGCAGGAGTTGCCGAAAACTCATCCGGATATTCCTGGCAAGTTTGCCTAACTTTCGCTATAGAAGATTTGGCTTGTTTTGGCATTCTTCGCTTTGCAAGCTACAACTTAAATGACCACGTGTAAAGAGCGCAAGGCTTTTATAGGATTAGATTAATTGTCTGACAATTATGTATTTATGCATCAACAATGACGTTTCATGCATAATAAGTGCTATTTCCTTCTCAATTACCGTTCGCATTATTGTGACGATAGGGCAAATATTGCAACTATTTCAAAAGTTTAAAATCATATATAACTGCGCATAAAATTTTAATAGCAGCTCAAAAATTCAAAAAAATATTTAACCCTAGAGTGCATGAAGGGGTCTGTGAGACCCTTTACGGTGTTTCGCCTTGCGTAGTTCCTACAGTTTTCACTCGACTAATCCCATATTTTCTGACTTTTATTTTTTTGAGCTGAACTTTTTGACTATAAAATTTCGATACAAAGCAATTTTTAGAAATAACAAAAATTGCACTTATTACATTACTGCATGAGGAGGGTCTCTCAGACCCCTACGCATTTCTTATGAAAAAACTGGGCCTGCTTCTACGAAACTTGTTGGATTTCTATATTTATTCATGAAATAGAATAGCCATTGTCACAACCAGGGCCGGCGCTAAGAAGGGCGGGGGAAGGGAAACCTAACCCCCCCAATAAACAAGCTTACTCTTTTGAAAATAGTGGCTTATGTGCTTAATTTCAAACTTGGGTCCTCCTTGATAAACGCTTGACTCCCCCAAGTCGACTGTTCTGGCGCCGGCTCTGGTCACAACAATGTCTAATTGCGTTATTCAAATATTTTGAAATACCCCACGAGAAGCAGTTTCAAATAATACAAACAGGGCAATTAGGAACAATTGCCATAAGTGAGCTTTCTCTGTATTCTATGCAGAAAAAAAGACCAAACCGGTTAGACTATTATATAATGTTGAGCCAGGGCAGATTGAAAATGACGGACCTACCTGTGAAAACAACAACTCGTGACTGTTGATGAGGAGCTGTACCCATTTACAGGCAGTTGCCCATGCATACATTCAATATATATCGATATGTATAAAAAGCCTGCTAAACAGCTAAACAGGGTTTGGAGTTTGGAACGCTAGCTGATGCTCAATCATGCAGTATTACATTTCGTGCGTATCTATATAAATATGGGTGAAAATCCTAGAGGGATGTATCCCCTCCAATAATCCGGCAGTTAACCTCCCAATATTTTTCATGGAAGTGAAAACTTACCCACACGATGTGTAATAAGCCTCGAAAAATAATCAATTTAGCTAAATCATTCCCCCCAATGCTCAAGATAAATTTGCACTTCTGCATATAAACCGGGAAGGACCAGAAAACTGATCGCGGGCCACGCAGCTTAGAAAACGTGATAATGAATGCAACAAGACATGTCACAGACGACAGAAATGTTACAACAGATGATGATTTTTCACGTGCCTATCCCTTGCAGGGTGATTGAGAAAACGTAATTTGACATTTCTATAAGCACTACAAAACTATGAGTACTTCTAGCAATATGAAGAGACCACAACCGGGAGCTTTATTCAAGCAAGTTTCCGTTCACTACTGTTGATCATAATTCCAACACGAAGACTGCTTACTGCTGCAGGAATGTCCGTTATGCGTAAAACACTGCCAATTTCTGCTAAAAACTGCTCACTTGTGTATGAGCATTTTATTTAAAACGGTGTAGGCTAAGACTAAAGAGGAAAAGTACGGCCACAGTAAATCTCAAAACTGGACGTTTCGACACAGATTCAGCTGTCATCATTTGCGACGTAAGCAAAGCAGTACAAAACTGAAAGAAACGTACTGCTTTGCTTACACTGCTGATGACGACAGCTGAATCTCTGTTGTCAAAACGTCCAGTTTTGCGATTTACTGTGGCTGCACTTTTCTTCCTCTTTAGCTATTTGCATCCCATAATTATTGTATTCCGGTGTTGTAAGGCTATGTTTGCCTGTATTTAAGTTCACAGTGCAGCTACCCTAATGTTTTTTCAACCTTTTAATTTAATTTTACAAACGTCTTTTCTAATCATTTTTCATTAAAAGCTGTTAGAATTTAGGTGGGAGCTTTTTTGGACGAATTACATGAAATTGAGTCAATAAACATACTACAAAAATTAAAGAACTGACGAGCATCTAAACCTATTCTTTTGGGCAGTATATCACCATTTAAGACTTGAAATAACCTTTTTGACCACCCATGTAAGTGTTGCAACGCCCTTTATCAAACAAATTCATGACGATACAACGTTCTATATTCAAACCACCAAGTTATCCGTATAGTTTATCTAAAGCCTTACTGAAACCCAGTTTTCGGACGCTGGGTCTCACAGACCCTTTCATGTAGTAACAGACACAAAAAAAAATCATGCACTCTAGGGTTAAAAAATATATATTTGTTCGTTTTTGTAAGGAAATTTTTGATAAAGACAATTTTGACAAATTTTGACTTTATGCAAAATTTTGACTTTATTTTGACTTATAAAATCTACCAAAACAGACTCTTGAACACATGAAACGAACGTTAGTACACATTTGATCATGTAACAAGGTCCTGAAAAAATTTTGACTTTATTGACTTTAGCGGGCCCTAATTATGAGCTTTTTCTGGCATAGCCATTATTTTGCTAACTCAGAACAAAAGAAGATGCTACTGCAAGTTTCTGATCAGTTTGTTGAAAGTTAATAAATTGGTGAGGGCTTACAGAGACGGAAATAGCGCTGTCCTGCTCTATGGTATTCCTTGTTGAAAGTTTCTAGTTTTGTCAAGTCCTTGACATTTACAGCTAGATTCCAGTCGCTTAAAATATTTAATGCTTTTATCCTTTAACTTGGGTGATTTTTTTCCAGGTGATTGCACAACTTACTTGGCCTAGATGACTCATCGTTTCACTCGCAGTAGCGTACTACGCACTACCCCTTTTCGACTAATGGTTATTTATCAAAGTGCTACCAACAAAAAAAAAAAAAAGTGCTACCAAATTTAAGGTAGCTGTCATCGCACTTTCTTTGCAGTTATTATTGAATAATATGTTTTGATTTGCAAACTTGTAATCAATCTTTTTCGCTTCGCTAAACACCACACAACTTATAAATTTAAATGCTTTTGCTTTGCAAGGAATACCACGTTTTTGTCCACGGTCTCTCATCACGCAGCCGTTAAAACCTATTGTTACGCAGCAATCCCTTTTTTGTGGCAGACCAGATTGGTATTAGCAAAGACAAAACCTGTGGCGAAAAAAAATGCAGAAGTTGTTCACAATAATTTTCAATGCGAAGCGTAAAACATCTATCACAAAAACAGTATGATGTACCGGTGAGTGTGCAATTCCAAATATCTCTGTGGCCCTCCGAAAATGTCTTCGTGGCTCACTAGTGGGCCATGGCCCACAGTTTTGGAGCCACTGCGTTAGGAGAACGATAGGGCTCGACCGAAATGAGTATTGGCAACAGCCACGGCCGTAACTACCGGCAGTGCAGGCGGTGCAACGCACCGGGGCCCCGAGGCATCGCATCATAAATTTTTTAGAAAAATTTAAATGTAGATGTTTTTTTATAAAATTTGTCAAAATCTCAAAAATTTATTACCATCCAATTGTTTTCAAATATTTTTTACATACGCTGTTTTACGCCTGGTTAGGGACTTCGGATTTGTCCGTTTTATTTCATGAATTTTGCCCTACGACGCAGTTATAGGTAATGTCTTGAGATGGTTTCGACATAGCAGCCTTTTTTGTGACTTCACAGTCTTTGTCTGGCTGGTTTATATGGAATAGATACAGACTGTTTAGTGCAACGTCACAATACCCATTGTTTGGTTCCAAAAAAACTAAAACCTAGCTAGTAAGACTGGCGAAACACATTGAGTCTAAACTTGTGTCCACTAAACTTTATTTATTTGTCGAAATGAGTTGCGCGCGGGTATATATTTTTAATATTACGATGGTTCAATGTTTCACTCCCGATTGGAGTCGCAGTTACAGTTTTGGAAAGTTTGCAACATTTGCAATCCGGGGACTCACTTCGATGGTTGCAGTCGGTAACAAAACTTTGAACCACGTCAAGTAAAGTTTATTTTTATCAGGACGCGTAATAAAGAGCGCAGGACGGAAACGGCGAAAGACCTTGCAGTCATCTAAGTCAGCCGCACCTTCAGCAGCTAGTTACAAATATCAAACTGGTACGATGCACAAGAGCTTAAAGCTCAGCGTTGAAAACATATAGCAGTGAAATTCACACTCACATAAAAGAAAAATAAAATAAACAAACACAAAAAAAGCACTGCAAACTTGTTTTATCAGTCTCATATTATAACGCATAAGCAGTAGAAGGTTGTAGCATAGCTAAACGATTAAGTAACACAGCTTCGTTTATTAACACAGCTTCGATGCAGTTAACACAGCTATTTCAATTGCAATTATTGTGACAAATTTTAAGCAAAACAAAGTTCAACGTATTACTAAAAATTTGTTTAGAAACCGTGTTAGAGGATTAAAAAGAATCAGTCAGTTAGTGCATCCAATTAAATTATATTTCAACAGAGCATTACTTTGATGATATTGTTTAAACTTGGAGAACGAACCATGACGAAATTCGTGTGGAATATTTTTCCATAAATCTAAACCAGTGGTTCCCAACCTTTTTTTCTTCATTACCAACTTTTGATGTGACTGATCCTCAATTACCCACAACAATCTATTACCGAAGTTTACCTCAGTTATACCAATCGGTGAGGTGTGCAAAAAAATACTGTAGGGTCTACGCGTCTGCAGGTGTCCTGTTTTCGTGAAAATATCGATGTAGAGCAAAAAAAAGGTCTACGCGTCTGCAGGTGTCCTGTTTTCATGAAAATATTGGTGAGGAGCAAAAAATGTGCCTTTAGGGGCGGCATGCTCTGCTCTTCGCACGAACAAAAATCTTCGTAAAAAAATTGAAAAAAAATCTTCGCGTTATTCGGTATGCTATGGTTTCTTCGCACGAACAAAACTGGATAATGTTCGAACGAACGTTCGTATTGGCTGAAAATATTCGTCAGTTTAGCTGCAATTTTCGAGAAAATCCACGAGTGCTTCAGACCACTCGTAGCTTTAGACGAAGATTTTGTGAAAGGCTAAAGCATTGCTGAAGTAGTCTAATATTTTACCAAAGTCACTACAAGCAGATAGACCGTCAGTATGGCTGCAAAACTTTGGATTTTAAAAGATAACCTTCATCACAATTCAAGAAAATATCCCGATCGACGTAGCAAAATTGACGGTAATATGCAGAATATGACCAATACCGAACTTATTAAAGAATTCAGGATGAATGGAAAAGAAATTGAAGAAGTATGCAAGTTGGTTCAGGATAAAATGCAGCCAATCGGGAACAGATCAACCGATCTAAGCTTGGAAAATAAAGTACTTTTATGTTTGAAAACTCTTGGCAGTGGCAGTTTTCAGAGTTGCAGCAAAGACTTTCTTGGTGTGAGTCAACCTACTGTTAGCAAACAGCTGTCACTATTCACAAACGTCTTGGCTGCAAATGCTTCCAAATACATCTATATGCCACGAAACAGAGAGGAAATTGCCAAATGTAAAAAAGATTTTTACCAGCTTGCAGGATTTCCAGGAATTGTTGGATGTGTCGATAGCTCCCATATACCAATAACTGCACCACGAGAAGATAAGTTTGTCTATGTAAACCGAAAAGGCTTTCATTCCATCAATATTCAGGCTGTATGTGACGCAAATTTAATTTTTCAAGATGTTGTAGCAAGATGGCCTGGCTCCCATCACGACTCTTTTATTATGGATATGTCAACACTAAGTAGTCGCTTTGAAAATGATGAATTTGGGGAAAGCTGGATGCTTGGAGATAGTGGATACAGCTTAAAAAAATGGCTAATGACTCCATATCCCAACCCAATAATTGCCGCTGAACGAAAGTTCAACTTCTTGCACCGAAAAACTCGGCGTGTGATTGAACAGTTATTTGGAGTGCTGAAGAGCCGATCTCGTATCTTGGACCATACTGGTGGTATCCTTTGCTATGCTCTAGAAAAGGTGGCCAAGATTACGATCACTTGTTGCATGCTTCATAATATTTGCCGACGTAATGGCACTCCCATTTTGGATTCAGACGGCCCCATTCCGCCTTCGGTAGCTATGGATGAGGATTCGATGGAGTTGCCAGATACAGTAACAGGGTTGGATCAACGACGAAAAATTGCAGAAATGATTTGTTAATTTTTGCTGGTACCAGCATATGCTGTTGATTGGGAAATTTTTGTTAGAGCCGTGCTATCGTTAAATGTTTTGTTAATAAACCTGTAGCGCTGCATTACAAGACTCCAACTGTTTTAAAAATAAACATCACACTAGGTGCTTGATGAACTTTGTTTTTATTCAAGAAGCATTAGGCACGTAAAATACGCAGGAAATATTCAGCAAGTTAGGCTTACACGCTTTAAAAGTTGTGGTATTGATGCTGAGGCAATCCTTCTTCGATTACGGGAGTTTGCGATATTGGTGTGACAAATGCTGCTAAAATTTCGTTGGTTCTTTGTATCTCCTTCACCAAACTGCCGAGAATGTTGTTGGTTGCTTCCATATGGTGAGATATCTCGACCACCGCTTTTTCAATGTTTTTTTCTACTTTTAACAGTTCATCTGCTTGCACGTCGCGTTTTTCAGTAGCTGCTGCAGTACGGCGTCGTTTGCTTGGCGGTGTGATCTCGTCATCTACCTCATTGCAAACAAATGTAGAAGGGCTCAAGCTTATTGAAGCACTCGATGTAGAACGTTCAGATACTGGGATCAAAGGCAAGGGGCTTGAACTATCCCCAGTGTCACAGAAGCTGGTGCCAGGAATACCTTCAGTGCATATTGCACCGATGATGCTTGCTATTTTGTATTGCAACTCTGTGGGTTCACTCAATGGATTTGGTCCTCCTCCAATGCGATTTGATTCTTTCTTATAAACAGCGACATCTCGTTTCGCTTTACTTTTCATGTCGAACCATTTTTTCTTGACTTTGTCCACAGAAAACGGTGCTCCGTGACCTAAGCTATTAATGGTTAACGCAATTGATCGCCATTTGGCATCAACCATTTGTTTCGTCTTGGAGTTGGATAACGCGCCGGTTAAAAAATTGTAAGTCGCCCCCACCAGTTCCACCAACATTTTCACCTCCTCCTCGCTCCACCGTCTGCTCATTTCTTTGCGAGTACCGGTAGACATTTCCTGGCAATAATGATTTGCTGTAACTCTAATACAATCTCTGCCTTTTAATTTTAATATTGCTTCATAATGTCACTTTTCGCAGGAGGTTTTAGGAGGGTTATCATGTTATTTATTACATCATAGAACAACTTCCTTTTGCATACGCGAATGACGAATGCGAACAAACCATGGCATACCAATTACGAACGCATTCGTGTTCGTGTTCTTTCGAACATTTCTGAGATCTTCGCGAAGAAAAATCACGAATACGAACAGAGAAAAAATGCGAAGATTTTTGTTCGTGCGAAGAGCATAGCATGCCGCCCCAGGTATATATTTTTGACAATGGTGTCACATTACCCACCGAAGAATCACATATTGCCCCTCGGGGGAAATTTACCCCCAGGTTGGGAACCACTGATGTAAACAGATATGATTAAGAGTTTTTTTCCCATTTCGGTCGAATTTAATGTAAAATTGATAAAACTCATTCCTATGTTTTTGTCTAATGTTGTATTAATGAACGTTGTTGAGTTTCGTAAAATAGTCACACAAATGTTCCGAAAGCATTTGATTACTGAATTTATGCATAAATTTTGCAGATTCCATATTGATCATATCGTCTATTTTTAAGACGTTAAGCTTGGAATAAAGTAAATTGGTAGGGAACCATTCTAATTTAGAAGTAAATTCGGCGCACGCATCGTAATTCGACAGATATAAGGAGTTTAGTGGAAGCAAGTTTTTGACTAAATGTGTTTTGCCTGTCCTAAGAGCTTGGTTCCAGTTTGTTTGGAACCAAACAATGGGTATCGTGAAATTGCGCTAAACAGCCCTATTAATTATTAAGAACAAGCCCATCCACGCGAAGTTGCTAATTTTTTTTGGTTAATTTTGTCCGCTTCATATGCATAGGTAAAAATTTACTGACCGTCGTCTAAATTTATTTTAACGTAGTGGTTTTGAGCAACCACATTGTAGAACTCCAGCTAGTTGACTGTAATATGAAGAGAAATCATCAAAACCGAGCGCATGGAAATTTTATGATGACGTCTGTCTGTTGTTTCCTAGTCAGATGCTCAAATCCAATCGTGGTTTAGCGATAATTAAGCTTGCCCAATTACAATCCGCCAAAATAATGGCTTTTGTTTTTGGTTATCGAAAACGCGTCACTTAGTTGCTACTTAGGTTGACGCGCGTGTGGCACGCATGATCATGATGTATACAACCGTACCTGCAACAGTAGCTGCCGGCAGCTTCGATGGCCGAGTGGTGAGAGCGTCCGCCTCGGAAGCTGTAGACTCGGGTTTGATTCCGAGTCAGGCAAAACCAACGACTTTAAAATTGATATTCACAACTTTCCTGCCTGAAGCTCAGCATTAAAGAAACTGTGTGGAGAACAAGCCGACAAGTTTACTTGTTGTGCTTTAGGGAATGGCACTTGGCGGTATTCCACCATCTTGGTCTGGTAGACAGATGGCTGGCAACTCCTAAGCGAGCTGGTTATAGCGCTTTTATCGCTTTCTCGTGGTAAGAGGATAAATATGCAAACAAATACAATGCAAAGATGGCCGAGAGGTCTTTTTCCAAACCCAAACTAATCAGAACCTTCTTTAAAAGCTCAATGTCTTCAGAGAAACTTAGCGGTTCGGCTCTGCTGTAGAGTGTCGATAGAGAATCAACGAGCTCAAAATTTAGATTTTAGGAAAGTTATACAACAGTTTACTAGCGCAAAAGCAACACCGAAAATTTTCAATTTAATTGAGGTTACATGACTGGCAGGGGTGTCGGAACAGACAGATTTGCTTTTTTGATTGTTAATTGTTGGGTAATATATTAGGCCTATTTGATTATTTCTTTAGTTCAATCTATATTTTACGACTTTTATCAGAATTTTAAAAATTTTTGTCAGAATCAGTCAAAAAGTACGAGGAATGTAGAATCAAACTGAGTAGGCTACTGTATCAAACCTAGCATGTAGTTTTTTGTGTGAACAAAATTTGATAATTTAGCGGTCTAATTGTGCAACACCATATTTAGTCTGCTATCTATATAGGCTACTCCACCACTAAAGTGCCCTTTTCAGATACTGTTCCCCTTTACCCTTTTGACACCCCTGACGATTGGCATCAACAAATTGTGTTTTATTAGTTGTCTCGTTTATGATAATGTTAAGGGTAGGCTGTTGCACGTTCATTTTTTTGTGTTGAACAATTTATCCGCATCGCAAAGCACATCTCCGTTTTACTGAAATATCGTAAATATTGCTCTCAAAGCATGCTCAAAACGTCCTTGCCTCATATAAGATTTTAGTTTACGACGTATTTACCTTGCCTCATATAAGATTTTAGTTTACGACGTTTACGACTTTGATCAGACTTATCACACAATAAAAGAAAATGTTGTTAAAATGGGGGCCCCATAATAGATGTGTGCACCGAAGCCCCGCCTGACGTATTTGCAGCTCTGGCAACAGCGTTGTGGTGTAGCGATTAGTACGCTAAACTGCAACTCACAATGTCTGGGTTCGATGCTGCTTTAGTTTTTATTTTATTCTCAACGAACTTGGTTTCTCTTACGTGTAATTTGGGATGGGGTTGAGTGGTGGTACAGTAGACTCCGCTTAACTGGCTCACAGATGACTGGATCATTCGGCTTACTGGATGATTTTTTCAAAATCCCTAATCACACGCGCCTTTTCTATGCAAAAGTACGCCGCTTATCTGGATCACTATTTCGGATAACTGGATCACTTTTACACTGAAACTTACCGTAAAATCTCGTATTTGGAATGGCACGTATCAGTATTTGAATGATCACACGCTAAAACATGCTTTTGCCTCGCAGTGATTATGCGGGTAAGCGGGTAAAGGTAAAGGCACGAGACAGCGGGTGCAAGCACAAATTGTTTAGACCAATTGCGGCTCATTACAATTTTCAACCATGAATGATTGAACGCTGTTAGAGGACATACATAACAAACAACACGCATACACTTAACCTTTCGCGCTTCTTTATCAGCCGAGCGCATGGCGGGAAGCTGCGAATACTATTTTTAAAGTCTTTAGTATGACCCGACCGGGAATAAAACCCAAGTTTCCCGGCTACCAAGCGGACGCTCTTAAACGATACACGAATCGTAAGCGGGTAAGCTACTGATGAACCAAAAACAATAGGAAGATTTCGAGTCATGTTCTCACAGCAGACTTGTTACAGTAGACTCTGTGTTGTTTTTTTCCGCAGCATTAACTTTTTTTTACAATAAAACAACTTGATTGTCTTTGATGACTTGATCTTTTTTTAAATATGCAACTTTTCGGCTAACTGGATCATTCGGCTAACTGGATCAAAAGCTCTCTGCCCGAAGTGATCCAGTTAAGCGGAGTCTACTGTAATAGTATAAACAAAACATTTCATTACTCGCAGTATACTCGCGCACTGCTTTAGCCAATCACATCGCCAAAGAGCAAAGAGGAAATTTTCTATGCAACCATTCCGAAATATGCATCCCGGAAATGCATTGGCCCAGTGCCCCACTTCCTGTTAATCCGCCTGTGCGTTTAATTATTATAAAAGTTTTAAGTTTTAATTTACAGCTTTCAACTATTATTCGCTGATAATACTGCATTATTATCAACTATTATTCGCTGATAATACTGCATTATTATCATTAATACTGCATTATTATCAAATAACTTCCAATTGTGAGGAAACAAATGAAATCCTCATAATACAGTACTATGCGGTAACATTTTAGTCATTTTAGTCAAGCTCAGGTAACGTCGTCACTTCAACAATCAAGCAGCAATAACTTGTTCAACTGCAACCGAAAGAGATGCTTTTTGCAATCCATAGCAAAAAATTCAGCGCACCGACTCGGATCATGAATGTATTTAAAAATTTAAGGAACTGGATCAGCAATCTATTAGGCCTACGCAAAAAGGGACGACGGGAACGCAGAAACGCAAACAGTACCGGTAAAGAAATGTACTATCAATTTCCCCCCAGTTACTTTTATACAATCAATGGCGTCGAATATGCACAACCCAGCGTATATGAAGGTGAGTAAGCAATGAATCCACAACCATTAATAAAATTTGTTGAAAGTTTTGAACATTTTGCGCTTCTACTAAACGCTGATATTACAGC
The DNA here is from genome assembly GCA_964006365.1 of Trididemnum miniatum. Lineage (NCBI taxonomy): Eukaryota > Metazoa > Chordata > Ascidiacea > Aplousobranchia > Didemnidae > Trididemnum > Trididemnum miniatum. Next base: position 13,877,877 of record OZ023237.1, read on the forward strand.
TGAAATGATGGCAAAGCCATGAGTTTATCAGTTCAATTCCCAGTCAATGTTTGTAACGATTATAAGTTAAATTTAACTTTACTTGACATGCAGCAAATCAAAGAACCGATATCATTTTATCAACCTCAGCGAAGGGAGCCTGATAACCGCTGCGGAAACTGGACAGATAAATGGGATCTCGTGTTGGATTCAAAAACAAATTTTTTTTTTTTAACCCCAGACTTGATTGTAGGCCTAATGTGTTTTGTGTCATGAATCACACGATTAGTGAAGAGTAATAACCATTTAAAAAGCACTGTCTTCGTAATTGAGAAGATTAGCATAAACAAGATCTAGATATCAGCATCGTGTGTCGATGTAAGCTATATGTGTTTGGTTAAACTTCAATGTAAATTATTGGATCATCTTAAGTAAATACCGGTATTGCAGCCAACTCTTTGTCTATTCTAGCCATTTTATAAAAGGCTATTCCTGTTCCGTCATCTTTAGCTTGTAATTTGTAAAAGTTTTAACATAATTCAATCCTTGCCTGATGATCGTATTGAAAACTTGGAAACATTTGCAAATCCGTAAGCGAGTCTCAATTCAACTTGTGTCAAATCAATTCAACTTGTAACGCCTTTGCGTCACTTTTTCATCAAAAATTGATTCTGTAAATGCAAAAAAAACGCGATGTGCAATTGAAAAGGAGACATTTTTGTTACCTTCCGGCAGATTGTCCTTTAAATCTGACGTACAGCAGCATGTTGAACGTGAATCTCTGCTGGGCCTGCTACGCCTTACGTTGGAACTGTTATATTTTTAAATAAATGAGGCTAATAGAAGAATCTATGTTTACAAAGCATGAGTTCCATTTGGAAAAAGTCGATTCTAAGATTGCATCTTGTAGAAGGCTATTTTTTATTATTAATTATTAACTTCTCACCCATTTCACCTAACTTAATCAAGCATCGATTTTATTTTAGATTTGGAAGAAATGATGTCTTTATGTAAAGGTTAATGTTGCTGGAACCGAGCCATTCAAATAGGCCTAGATTTTCGCATCAATATGTCGGGTAAATAACTTTTATAAATTTGTGCTATATTACCGCTTGTAGGTTGCTGTGTATACTTTTAACGGAAAAAATAGTTAATTTACCTTGCGTATAAAATCAAGCGCTCAATGGTTTTGAATTCCTTCAAAATGCAATATCATAATGTAGCAGAGCAGCTTCTTGTCAGATTTCGTACAGTAAAAAAATACTTCGCAAAATCTGACGAACACCGAAAATTTTCACTGCAAACTTTTTAGTTTGAATAACGGTTTTCATTTGCTGTTGATTTGATATGACGCAATAAACAGATGTGACGCAATAAACAATAAACGCGTCCATTAGGCGAACTAGGCAGCCGCTTAGGGCAACCACTCCTCAGGGCATGCTTCAGGTGCATCAAAATGCCTTTTTTGGGAGCATCAAAAGGTTTTTGCCAAAACATTGTCGCTTTTATCGCTCACTTATTAAAGGTAAATATGTATGCAAGGGGGCATCGAAATGAAAGCTTGCCTAGAGCATCAAATAGCTATGCGCCGGCCGTGGGTGGGCAGTTGCCAGTTGGGCACAGTGGCGCTGCTTACAGTGTTTGGCAGCGTTGCTGTTTTATTATAGTAGCGGCAGCCGCATCGCCGCTATTATTACAGTGCAATAGCGAACAGCGCTTGTGTGCTAGTTTGCCGCTTCTGCGGAAGCATTTATTTGTATTTAGTTGCATATTTATTTTTTCATCAAGAGAAAGCGATGCGCTGAGCGAGCTTGCTTAGGAGTTACCAGCCATCTGTCCACCACACCAAGATGGGGGAATCCCGCTAAGTGCCTTTACGAACGACACAACAAGTAAACTTGCGGGTTTGTTCTCCACACAGTTTCTTTGATGCTGAGCGTCAAGCAGGAAAGCTGTGAATATCAATTTTAAAGTCGTTGGTTTGACCCGACTAGGAATCAAACCCGAGTCTACAGCTTCCGAGGCGGACGCTCTCACCACTCGGCCATCTAAGCTGAATCAGTCTGTTCAATTGTAGCTTTATTATCACGATAGCACTGACCTGCATCAGGCCATTTCTAAAAACAACCACCACATCATGGGCGTGCGCAGGAATTTTCTTGGGGGAGGTCATGTAATGGAGCTTTCCACGTTAAGGTACAATGTATCTATGCTGCATCTTTTAGCATCACAGCGACGAAGATTTTTGACGTGTATTGAGGATGGTCTAGCGGGAGGCGCGCATAGGACCCCCCATGCATACATCTTTGCCCTGGCTAAATTCAAATTAAGCAAAAGTGGAGTATTATTGCTGGCAGATAGAACGCTTATTTCTGTGAAAGAACACAAAGATTGTTTTTTAATCAAGTCGATTTTCTTGCAGTAATCGTGAAGAAATGTGTGAAATGTTTTCCATCGAAGATCGATTCTGTTTTCTGCTTGATCATTTACCGGTCCAGTCCTCTTTGTTGAGTTTGTAACATTTGCGTTTGTATACTACCCAAAATTTCAATTTCATCCACTGCTATCATAACTATTTACCACCAAGGTCCCCCATGGCAATTCAACCTTTACAATAATTACAGGCTAAAAGACGTTACCGGTACCACTGCAAATTGCTTCCCCCTACCCCCAATAACATCAGCATTTGCAGAGGTACCGTAATCATTGGATCATTTCAATCATATAAATTTAATGTGACTGGATCTTTTATTTGCACGTTTCTTTGTAAATTTGTCGTAATTACTATCTCAAGTTGATGTTTTTTCATGTCACGTTCGTCATAGTTCATTTTTGTTCATGCAAAAAAACTCTCTTCAATAAAACATCATTGTTTCATTGGTGTAATGCTGTGGTTATTGCGGTGTAAGGCGTTTCAGCCTCGTCGCTTATGTAGGCTTGAAAAAAATGAATGCTTATGCATGGCCAGTGGCGTAGGCAGGAATTTTCAATGGGGGCGGGGTTTGAAACACTTGGTAGGATTTTAACTTCAATGTTGTCATTTGTGACGCGGTTGCGCAAGGCAGAGATTCATACTTTCGTAAGTGAAGAGCGGAAGCTATATGACAATTATAGTATGTCGCCTATGCCACAAAAGCTCATCGCTAGCTATAGTATACGTCAGCGGAGCTCAAATGGTGCGTCGTTTTGTTTTTCCAGGGGCGTGGCATGAGAAATTCCATTTGTAGCAATGCCTAATTAATGTGAGTAAAAGTTTTTACAGTATATTTCTGTGTCGTATTATCACTATTTATATGTCTTTTTATTATGATCAAACAATAAACTTTTGCTATGACTCTTGGTAAGACGTCCGTTTGTATTTCAAGGTATTACAACTAAAAAGCAATGTCCTTCCTGGCCTACCGGACGGGAAGTCATGACGACTTCCTCTTGTTGGGTTCAGTTCAGTTCATTTATTATTCGTCGCTAGCTATATTACAAAGTAAACAAATAAAGTAATTTTAAACAATTACACGGTACTTCGACTGGAGGCTGCGAAGGGACTATTACAGTCTTCTGGTCGAGCAGCCCCCAACGGTTATTCAGGCAGCTCAACAAAGAGCAACCCGAATTTGCAAGGTAAATCGAGTGCATTTTGTACTGAATGGAATTAACAGTGACAACGGAAATAAAATTAACAAAAAGAATAGACAGTAGAAACAGTAGAAGTGTATTTGATTTTCGACTTTTAAAACCACCCTTGCCCCCCTATCTTAAACTTTATTTAAAAGAAATTTTTTATAATTTGATTTAAATTTTCTAAAAGAACATTTTTTAATGTCTTGCGGAATGGAATTCCATACTTTTACCCCCTGGAATAGAAACGATTGTTGTATCCTGGTCGTTTTAAGAAGCGGTGTGGTAAACATATGAGAGTTGGATCTGCGGGTAACTAGAGAGTGCCGTTGGTTAACTTTAATAAAATCACGGGTAAGATTGGGAGGATGAGCTTTGTGATAAATATGATACATAATTTTAGCAACTTCAAAATTATACAATTCGTCTAACTTTAAGATATCAAGAGTTTCGTAACAAGGTATTGCACTAGTCTCCCATTTCACTCGAGATATGAGTTTTACAGCCTTATTTTGTAGAGCAACGATTTTGTGGAGATAAGTATTATATGTTGATCCCCTTATCGGAATAGCATACAGTAAATGAGGATATATTAGAGCATGGTAGAGTTGCACAAGTACTTTCGTAGGAAAAAAGGAACTTAGCTTATAAAGTATGCCAACAGCGCAAGCAATTTTTCTTTCGATATTTTTTATATGTACATTGAATTTTAATTTGTCGTCAATCCATAGTCCAAGGTATTTGATATTTTGAGTTTGTTCTATAAGTTGTCCTTCATGCCTGACATCAAGGTATTGAGTTTCGTTTTTTGTAGTCGAATTAATTATCATAATATTTGATTTTTCCGCATTAATTGTTAATTTGTTAGCTTTCATCCAGTTGCTGGCTTTTTCAATTGCCTGATTTAACAAAAGTTCTAAATCATTAGTTGTTTCAGCTTCCACTTTTATACACGTGTCATCAGCATATAGAACTGGTGCAGAGTCATAAGTATTGAAAAAGTCATTGACATATATCGAGAAAAGAATGGGACCTAAATTCGAACCTTGAGGTACGCCATATTCTATGTCGGCAGTGGATGAAATTGCTTCGTTAATTGACACAAACTATTTACGTCCTGTTAGATAAGTTTTTAATAAATTATATGCGTTGCCACGGATACCATAATGGTCCAATTTTAGTGAGAGGATATCATGAAACACCGTGTCGAACGCTTTTTTGAGATCTAAAAAAATTAATCCAGTAATTTTTTTGTTTTTAATGTTGCAACTTATTTTATTCATAATATCAAGCATAGCATGTGTGGTAGAGAGATTTTCGCGAAAGCCATATTGGTTATCGTGTAGTATTTTATGCTTTTCAAGAAATTTGGTTAGTCGTGAGTAAATAAGTTTTTCAAAAATTTTTGAAAAATTTGTTAGAAGAGATATTGGTCGGTAGTTATTTACTTCTGTTTTGAGGCCTGCTTTAAAGATGGGGGTAGTTATTTACTTCTGTTTTGAGGCCTGCTTTAAAGATGGGGATGATTTTCGCTGTTTTCAGACATTCTGGATAGATGCCGAAATCGAAGGAGAGGGAGTACAGTTGCGTGATATAGGGTGTTATTACATCGCATGATATGCGAATAAAATAAGAGTCAATGCCATCATTCCCCGCAGCTCTACGTAGTCCTAGTGAATGAATAAGATTATACACCTCGTTATATCTAGGAGGCTCTAAGAATATTGAAGATAATATTTTCGATTTGAGGAAGTTTTTACATGAATTTGGGGAGGAGACTTGAGAGGCCAGTTTTTTTCCAATAGAAGCAAAATGCCTATTAAAAGTATCGGTTATGCCGTTACTATCAGATATAACTTTGTTGTCAAGTACAAGCCGATCAATTGCAGACTTCTTTCTTTTCTGTTTGGTAGCCAAAAGTGCAGAGTTGATTAGATCCCAAGTTTTACGAGGATTTCCTTTATTGAGAGTAAATCGTTCTTTATAAAAAATTTTTTTTGCCAGGTGCTTAACTTTGGTTAGTTTGTTTTGATATTTTTTGTAAAAACGCTTTTGTTCTTGATTACCCTCCAGGAAATATGTTTTATGTAGTAGACGTTTGCGACGAATTGAAATCAAGATTCCTTTGGTTAACCACGGTTTGGTTTGAAGCTTTTTTTGTCGGCGTGAAAGATTCTTTAATGGCGCATGCATTTCGATTGTATTTTTGAAAATCGTAACAAAATCAGTAAACAGTTGGTTAAAGTTCTCCGGTGAGACATTTATAAAATGTTCGTTTAGGGAGTCTAGGTTTGTTTCTAATTGAGAGCAAAAAGATTCAGCATTAAAATTGCTTTTATCTCTGAATTGAAATGGTAAGTAGTCAAGAGGTTGATTCGTCAAGTTTAAGGTAAAAGAGAAAATAATATAGTGGTCACTTATGTCTGATTTTATGACACCAGGTAATTTAAGTTTAACATCATTCAGAGGCTATTACAGCACTCTATCACCAACATTGCATAGTACTCCAGTAAATCGTTCCGTAGAGCGAGACAGCGCTGTTTCTGGCTATTAGCCTTCGGTTGTTGCTCTTCACCCTGGCCACGTAAAGAGTTTGACTGGAATGGTGACGTAGCCACACGAGTGGATTGCGTACCACAAAGGTTAAATTCTTTAAGAAATATTTTTCCGAAGGGATGAGTGATCCTGGCAAGATCATTCGTCCTGGGAGATGAATGGTTCTTACCTGAGGGCGGCTGATGAAGGCTGATAGCCAGAAACAGCGCTGTCTCGCTCTACAGTATTTCAAGGTATTGTTAAGTAACAGTGGTAACTGATTGCTAATAAAAGCATTGCTCAAAGTTCATTTTGCACGTGCAAAACGAAAGATGCTGCAGTCAGTTCAGCAAGTAAAATGGGGTAGAACTAAAAACCGCATGGGCACCGTACCGTTCAAGACGTTGGTCCCATACGGTTTTTAGTGCTACCGAGTAAAATGGATGCAAACAAGAAGCGTAAAATCACGTTTGAAAATGACCGTGACAGTAAATTCGTTTATAAGTTTAAATTTTCTTATTTAAAATTTTGTTATCAATGGTTCGTCGCATGCCTAGCAAACTTTTCTAAAAGCGTAACTTCAAAGTTAGTGAGTGGGCGCTATAGAAAAAATACGCGGTGTTCATAACGACTTGTAGCAATTTTTAAAAATTCTCTCTTTGTTTTGTTTAATGTCACGGCAGAGTTCGTGAACTGCTCTCTTTTCTTGAAAAATTTGCAAAACATTTTTGCAATTTGACATACAGAAAAAAAAAATTCGTCAAACACATAGAAAATTTACCGCAACATTTATCGGAAAAATTTATTGGCGATGATTCATCGATTACCGATATCGCTTTAAGAAATTGATATTTATCGATCATCGGTATCGCCCAGGCCTTTTTTGAAATTATCGATTATCGTTATTGCTTTAGTACAAAAAGGTTTATCATGCCCATCACTGAACGCGAGTGACTTAATGGAGCGAGCCGCTTTTTCAATCGGTTCGGGTTCGGTTAAGGTTCGCAAGTACTCAAATTATTCGGTTCAGTTCCGTTCGCTCTTTGCGATTTTGAAAAATACGGTTAGCGTTCGGTTAAGGCAAATAACAACGAAACAACAAAATATCAAATTAGAATTGCCGTAGCTAGCTTATCCAAGGAGCAGTGTCGTAGCAAAAAAATTTAAAAGGGAGGGGCCATAATTTCCACATTTTTTCAAGAGTATTTTTGTGCGGCAGAACAAATTTAAAGCTGATTGAGAAACAAGAAGAGCTTTAGGGGGATCCAGGGGCATGTTCCCCCGGAAAAAATTTGAAAATTTACATGCTGTGAATGGCTATTTTGGTGCTTTTTAAATAATTTTCTGACAAATTGTGTTAATTTTTGACCCTAATTCTGAGTGCTTTGCCAAATTATTATCCTAAGCGAGCTCGCACAGCGCATTGACCGCTTTCTCGTGATAAAAGGATATTAAAGATTTTGACGGGAAGGATGAAATTAAAGCGAAATTAAAAATTAAAATTAAAGCGAAAGAAGCGAAATTAAAGATTTTGACGGGAAGGATGGAGAGGAACGTAAATGAAGATTATGGGGGCTGGATGAAAAGCTGAGAAAGCAAAAAGTTTGGCAGTGGGATGGAGATAGGAGCGAAAATAGCGATTTTGGGGGTGGGATGGAGATGAGCGAAAGCAAAGAGTTTGGCAGGGTAATGGAAAAAAGCGAAAATAAAGATTTTGGCGGTTGGATGGAGAGGAGCGAAAGCAAAGATTTTGGAGGTGGGATGCGAAAGAACGACAGCAAAAGTTTGGATGGCAAGATGGAAACGTGCGAATACAAAGAATTTGGCGGAGGGATGGAAAGAAACGAAAATAAAAACATTTCGGCCGCGAGATAGAATTTAGTGAAAGTAAATATTTTGGTGGTGGGATGGAGACGAGCGAAAGCAAAGATTTTGACGCTGGGATGGAGAGGAGCGAACGAAAACATTTGGCGGTGGGATGATAAACGCGACATCAACATTTTTAGCGGAGGGATGGAGAGGAGCAAATGAAAAAATTTTGGCGGCGGGATGGATCGAAGCGAAAGTCTAGAATGTGGCAGTGGGATGGAAAGGAGCGAAAGTGAAGAGTGTGGCAGTGGGATGGAAAACAGCAAAAACAAAGATTTTGGCGGTGAGGAAGAGATGACCAAAAGTTAAAACTTTGGCCGCTGCATGGAAAGAAGTGAAAGCAAAGACTTTGTTGGTGGGATGGAGAGGAGCGAAAACATAGATTTTGGCGCTGAAATGGAGACGAGCGAAAGTAAAGATTTTGGCGCTGGGATGGAAAGGAGCGAAAACGATGATTTTGGCGTAGGAATAAAACGGAGCGAATATAAAGATTTTGGCGGTGGGATGGAAAGGAGCACAAGCAAATGTTTTCGCGGCAGATGGAACGGAGCAAAATTTTAGACTTTGGCGGTGGGATGGAAAGAAGCAAAAGTAAATAGTTTGGCGATGGGAAGGAAAAGAGCGAAAACATAATACTCATTGGTGAGTGAAATGGATACGAGCGAAAGTAAATAGTATGGCGGTGGGATGAAAAAAAGTAAACATGAATATTTTGGCGGCGAGATAAAACGGAGCGAAAATAACGATTTTTCGGCAGCATGAAAAGCAGCAAAAGTAAAGATTTTGGCGGCAGGATGGCGACGAGCGAAGGCAAAGTTTTGACAGTGGTATGCAAAGAAGCGAAAGTAAAGAGTTTGACGGTGGTATGAAAAGAGCGAAAACTAAGATATTGTCGGTGAGACGAAAACGAGCGAAAGTAAAGATTTTGGCTGAGGGATGGAAAGCAGCAAAAGTAACATTTTTAGGGGCGGAATGGAAAGGGGCGAAAATAACGATTTTTGCGGCGGAATGGAAAGCTACAAAAACAAAGATTGGGGCGGTGGGATGGATTAGAGCAAAAGTGAAAATTTTGGCTGTGGGGTGGAGACAAACGAAAGCAAAGATTTTGACAGTGGGATGGAGAAGAGCGAAAATAAAGATTTTGGCGGTGGGATGGAGATGAGCAAAACTAAATATTGTGGCGCTGTGATGAAAAGGAGCGAAGGAAAAAACTTTGGCCGTGGGGTGGAAAGGAGCAAAAGCAAAGGTTTTGGCGGTTGAATGGAGAGGAGCAAAAGTCAAGATTTTGGCGGTGGAATGGAATGGAGCGAAAGAAAATGTTTTGGCGGTGGGATGAAGAAGAACGAAAGTAAAGATTTTGGCGGTGGGATGGAAATATGCGAAATAAAAATTTCGGCTGTGACATGGAAAGGAGCTAAGGTAAAGATTTTAGCGGTGGAATGGATATGAGCGAAATAATGGTTTTGGCGGCGGGATGGAAAGGCGTAAAGTAGAGATTTTAGCAGTGGGACGGAGATGAACAACAGTCAAGATTTTGGCGGTCAGATGCAGATGAGCGAAAGCAAAGATTTTTGAGGTGGGATGAAGAGGAGAGAAAGCAAAGATTTTGGCAGTGGGATGGAGATGAAGAAAAGCAAAAAATTTTGCGGTTGAATGGAGAAGAGCAAAAGTAAAGATTTCGGCGTCGATATGGAAAGGATCGAAAGTAACGATTTTAGCGGTGTCATGGAGAAGAGCGAAAGTAAAGATGTTGGCGATGAAATGCAGATAAGCGAAATGAAGAATTTGGCGGTGGAATGGAGAAGAGCGAAAGTATAGATTTTGGCGGTGGAATGGAGAGAAGCGAAAGCAACGATTTTAGCGGTGGCATGGAGAGGAGCGAAAATAAAGATTTTAGCGGTGGCATGGAAAGAGCGAAAGATTGTACCACAGACTCGAGTCAGGTCAAGTCAGTGTACGTACAGACTCGAGTCAAGTCGAGTCAGTTTACATGCAGACTCGAGTCAAGTCTCGCTAGTCTCGAAAGTACTAGTCTCGCTAGTCTCCATTGAAAGAAGCAAGAGCAAAGATTTAGGCGGCAAGATGGAGAGGAGCAAAATAGAGATTCTGGCGGCGGGATGGAAAGCAGCGAAACAATAAAGTTTGGTGTAAGGATGAAAAAAGCGAAGCAAAGATTTTGGCCGTGGGATGGAGAGCAGCGAAAGCAAAGATTTTGGCAGCGAAATGAAAAGGGGCGAAAGCGAAGAGTTTGGCGGTGTGATGGAAAGGAGAGAAAGCATGGATTTTGGCGGGGGGATGAAGAGGAGCGAAAGTAAAGATTTTGGCGGTGGTATGGAGACGAGTGAAAGTTGAGATTTAGACGGTGAAATGGAGAGGAGCGAAAGCAACGATTTTGGCGATGGTATGGAAAGGAGCGAAAGTAAAGATTTTGGCGGTGGCATGGAGATGAACGAAAGTAAAGATTTTGGCGGTGGAATGGAGAGAAGCGAAAATGACAATTTTAGCAGTGGGATGGAGAGGAGCGAAGGTAAAGATTTTGCGGTGGAATGGAGACAAACATAGGTAAAATTTGTGGTAGTGGGATGGAGAGGAGCGAATGTTAATATTTTGGCGGCGGGGTGGAACGGAGCTAATACCTAAACTTTGGCGGTGGGATGGAAAGCAGCGACATCAACGTTTTTGGCAGTGGAATGGGAACAAACCAACGCAAAGATTTTGGCGATGGGATGGGAACGAACCAACGCAAAGATTTTGGCGATGATATGGAAAAAAGTAATAAAATATATTTTGGCCGTGGGATAGAGAGGAGTGAAAAATTTGGCTGTGGGATGGAGAAGAGGGAAGATAAAGATTTTGACGGAAACATTGAGAGAAGCGAAAGCAAGGATTTTGGCGGCAAGATGGAGGGGAACAAAAACATCTTATCGTTGAGCGGGACAGCGCTGTTTCGGGCTATTAGCCCTTATCAGCCGCCCTCAGGTAAGATACATTCATTTTCCAGAACGAATAATCTTGCCAGGATCACTCATCCCGTCGTATAAATATATCTTAAAGAATCTAAACTTTTTTAGTTGCTGATCTTAGCTTTTTTAGTTTTTTAGTTATTGATCTTCACCCTGGCCACGTAAAGGGTTTGACTATCGTGGTGACATAAACATACGAGTGGATACGTACCACAAAGGTTAGATTCTTTAAGATATATTTATCCGAAGGGATGAGTGATCCTGGCAAGATCATTTGTTCTGGAAAATATATGTTTCTTACCTGAGGGCGGCTGATGAGGGTTAATAGCCCGAAACGGCGCTATCCCGCTCTACGGTACGTTAGATTGGACTGCTTTGCACTGTTGGTGATGAAGAGCTGACATAGCCTCCGACCCAACAAGAGAAAGTCGTCATGACTTCCCGTCCAAAAGGCCAGGAAGGACATTGCTTTTTTAGTTCAAAAAATATTATGGCGGTGGGATGGAAAGGAGCGAAAGTATCAATTTTGGCGGTAGGATTGAACGGAGCGAAGAAAGTAACAATTTTTGCGGCGTGATGGAAAGCAGCGAAAATAAAGATTTGGTCGGTGGGATAAAGAGAAGAAATAAAGTTTTCGACTATTAGATGGAAAAGAAGGAAAATGAAGATTTTAGCAATGGGATGGAGAAAAGCGAAAGTAGCCTATAGGTTTTTGAGGTGGGATGGAAAGGAGATACAGTAACGATTTTGGCAGTGGTATGGAAAAGAACGAAAAGAAATATTTGGGCGGCAGGATGAAGACGTGCAAATATATCGATTTTGGCGGTGCGATGGCAATGGGCGAAAATACTGTAAAGAGTTTTGAGGTGGGATGAAAAGGAACGACAGCAAACATTTTGGCGGCAGGATGGAATTTTGTGAAAGCAAACATTTGGCGCTAGGAAGAAGATGAGCGAAAACAAAGATTTTGACACTGGGATGGAGAGGAGCGAAAGAAAATATTTTGGCGGTGGAATGGGAGAAGCGACATCAAATTTTTTAGCGGTGGGACGGAGATAAGCGAATGAAAATATTTTGGCGGCCGGATGGAGACGAGCGAAAAGAAAGATTTTGGTGGCTGGATGGCGATGAGCGAAACAAAGATTTTGCCGGTGAGATAGAAAAGAGCGAAAGAAAAGATTTTGGCGGTGGAATGGAGAGGAGCAAAAGTAAAAAATTTGGAGGTTGAGAAGAAATGAGCGAAAGTAAAGATTTTGGCGGTGGTATGGAAAGGAGCAACGACAAAAAATTTTACGGCGGGCTGGAGACGAGCGAAAGCAAAAATTTTGGCGGCGGGATGGATATGAGCGAAAAAAAAAGATTTTAGCGGTGGGATGAAGGTGGGCAAAGGTCAAAACTATGACGGTGGATTGGAGATAAGCGAAGGCAAAGATTTTGGCAGTGGGATGGAAAAGAGCAAAAGTAAAGATTTTGGCGGTGAGAAGAAAATAAGAGAAATAAAGATTGTGGCGTTGGGATAAAAAGAAGCGAGGAAAAGATTTTGGCGGTGGGATGAAGATTGGAGCGAAAAAATAAAAGGATTTGGCGGTGGGATGGAGATGACCGAAAGAACAGATTTTGGCGGCGGGATAGAAAGGAGTTAAAAAGGAGATTTCAGCAGTGGGATGGAGATGAACAGCAATAAACATTTTGGTGGTGGGATGGAGTGGAGCGAAAGAAAAGATTTTTGATGCAGGATGGAAAGGAGCGAAAGTAAAGATTTTGGCGGTGAGATGGAAAGAAAACTAAAGGTTTTTTTAGTGAGTTGGAAAAGAACGGAAGTAAATATTTTGGCGGTGGTTGAAGAAGAGAAAAAAAGTTTTGGCAGTGGGATAAAAAAGATGAAAATGAAGTTTTTCACGATTGGATCAAGATGAGCTAGATCAACAATTCTGGCGGTGGGCAGGATAAAAGAACGAAGTCAAAGATTTTGGCGGTGGGTTGGAGAGAAGCGAAAATAAAGATTAGGCGGTGGGTTGGAAAGTAACGAAAAAATATATAATTATTTTGGCCGGAAAATGGAAAAACGCGAAAGTAAAGAATTCGGCAGTGGAATGGAACGAACCGGAAGTAAAGATCTTGCGGTGGGATGGAAAAGAGCGAAGAAAAAAATTTTGGCGGCGGGATGGAATTGAGCAAAATAAAGATTTTAGCAGTAGGATGGAAAGGAACGAAAGCAAAGGATTTGGTGGTTGGATGGAAAAAAACGAAAGGAAAGTTTTTGGCGGTTCAATGGAGAGAAGCAAATATATAAATTTTGGCGGTGGAATGGAAAATAGTGAAAGTAAACATTTTGGCGGTGGGATGAAGAGAAGCGAATATTGAAAACTTGGCAGTGGGATGGAAACGGGCGAAAACAAATTGTTAAACGGTGAGATAGAGATTGGAGAGGAGCAAAAGTCTAAGCTTTGGCGGTGAAATGGAAAGATGCGACATCAAAGATTTTGGCAGTGGGATGGGAACGAACGAAAGTAAAGACTTTTGCGATGGGATGGAAAGGGGCGAAAGTATAGAATATGGCGGCAGAGTGGAAAGCAGCGAAAGCAACAATGCTGGCGATGGGATGGAAAAGAGCGATAAAAAAGATTTTGGCGGTGGGATGGAGGAGAGCGAAAGAAAAGATTTTGGAGGTGGGATGGCAAAGAGCGAAAACAAAGATTTCAGTGGTGGGGTGGAGATGAGCGAAAGTAAAAACTTTGGCAGCGAAATGGAAAGGCGCGAAAGCAAAAAGTTTGGCGATGAAATGGAAAGGAGCGAAAGCATTGCATTTGGCGGCGGGATGGAGAGGAGCGAAAGTAACGATTTCTGCGAAGGGATGGAGCGCTGCAGCAAAAGGAAAAGTTTGAGCTGCGGGTTGGAAACGAGCGAAAGTAAAGTTTTTGACGGTGGGATGGAAAAGAGCGAAAGCAAAGATTTGGCGGTGGGATGCAGATAAGCGAAAGTAAAACTTTTGGCGGTGGTATGGAGGAGAGCGAAAGAAAAATTTTGCCGGTGGGATGGAGATTTGAGCGAAAAAAAAAAAGGATTTGGCGGTGGGATGGAGATGACCGAAAGAACAGATTTTGGCGGCGGGATAGAAAGGAGTTAAAAAGGAGATTTCACCAGTGGGATGGAGATGAACAGCAATAAACATTTTGGTGGTGGGATGGAGTGGAGCGAAAGAAAAGATTTTTGATGCAGGATGGAAAGGAGCTAAAATAAATATTTTGGCGTTGGAATGGAGAGAAAAAATGAAGGCTTTTGCAGTGAGATGGAAAAGAACAAAGCTAAAAATTGTGGCGGTGGGATGGAGAGGAACGAAAGAAAAATTTTTTGCGGTGGTATGGAAAGGAACGAAGGCAAAAATGTTGACGGAGGGATGGGAGGAGCGAAAGTGAAGATTTTGGTGGTGGGATGAAGAGAAAAAATAAAAGTTTTGGTAGTGGGATGGAAAAACTGAAAAAAGAAGATTTTCGCGATGAGATCAAGATGAGCGAATGCAACGATTTTGGCGGTGGGCAGGGAAAAGAACGAAGTTAAAGATTTTGGAAGTGGGATGGAGTTGAGCGAAAGTGATGATTTTAGCGGTGGTATGGAGAAGAAAAAAAGTAAAGATTTTGGCGGTAGAATGAAAACAAGCAAAGATAAAATTTTCGCGGTGGGTTTGCGAAAAGCGAATGCAAAGATCTTGGCAGTGGGATTAAAAGGAGCGCAAGGAAAAATTTTGGCGGCGGGATGGAGAGGAACGAAAGCAAAGGTTTTGCCGGTGGGATGGAAAAAAACGAAAGAAAAAATTTTGGTGGTTGAACGGAGAAGAGCAAATGTAAAGATTTTGGCCGTGGTATTGAGATGAGCGAAAGTAAACATTTTGGCAGTGGGATGCAGAGGAGCGAATATAGAAAACTTGGCAGTGGGATGGAAACCAGCGAAAACAAATACTGTAGATAAACGGTCGGATGGAGAGGAGCAAAAGAATAAGTTTTGCCGATGGGATGGAAAAAGCGACATCAAAAATTTTAGCGGTAGGATGGATAGTATAATTTTTTTGGCGGGAAGATGGAAAAACGCGAAAGTAATGAATTTGGCGGTGGAATGAAAAAAAGCAAAAGTAAGGATCTTGGCGCCGGGATGGAAAGGAACAAAGGAAAAAAATTTTGGCGGCTGGATGGAATTTAGCAAAATAAAGATTTTGGCGGTAGGATGGAAAGGAAGAAAGCAAAGATTTTGGCGGTGGGATGGAAAAAACGAAAGGAAAGTTTTTGGCGGTTGAATGGAAAGAAGCAAATATACAGATTCTGGCGGTGGGATGGGGAGGAGCGAAAACAAATAGTTAAACGGTGGGATGGAGAGGAGCGAAAGTATACAATATGGCGGCAGAATGGAAAGCAGCGAAAGCTACAATGCTGGCCATGGGATGGAAAAGAGCGATAAAAAAGATTTTGGCGGTGGGATGGAGGAGAGCGAAAGAAAAGATTTTGGAGGTGAGATGGCAAAGAACGAAAACAAAGATTTCGGTGGTGGAGTGGAGATGAGCGAAAGTAAAAATTTGGCAGCGGAATGGAAAGGCGCGAGAGCAAAAAGTTTGGCGGTGGGATGGAAAGGAGCTAAGGTATCAATTTTGGCGGTGAGATGAAAAGGAGAGAAAGTAACGTTTTTGGCGGCGGGATAAAAAAGAGCAAAAGTAACGATTTCTGCGGCGGGATAAAATGCAGTGAAAGGAAAGATTTTGACGGTGGAATGGAGAGCAGCGAAAGCACAGATTTTGGCGGTGGGATGGTGAGGAGAAAAAAAACACTTTTTGGCGGTCAGATGGAGAGGAGTGGAATCACAGATTTAGGCGGTGGGATGAAGAGGAACGAAAGCAAAGATTTTGACGGTGAGATGGAGATGGGCAAACGTAAAGAATTTGGCGGTGAGATGGACCGGAGCGAAAGTAACAATCTTGGCGGCGGGATGAAGAGAAGTGAAAGTAAGGATTTTTGCGGCCCAATGGAAAGCAGGGAAATGAAGATTTTGACGGCGGAATGGAATTGAGCGAAACTGAAAAATTTTGCGGTGGGATGGAAAAGAGCGAAAGCACAAATTTTGGCGATGGGATGGAGAGGAGCGGAATTAAAGATTTTGGCGTTGAGATGGAAAGAAACATATGCAACGATTTTGGCGGTGAGATGGAGATGGGTGAAAGTAAAGATTTTGGCGGTGGGATGGAGACAAGCAAAACAAATATATGGAGAGCAGCGAATGTACAGATTTTGACCGTGGGTTGGGGAGAAGCGAAAATGAAAATTATGGCGGCAGAATGGAAAGCAACGAAAGCAAAGGCTTTAATGATGGGAAGGAAAGGAACAAAAGTAAAGATTTTGGACGGTGGGATCGAGAGGAACCAAAGCAAAGATTGTGGCGCTGTGGTGAAAAGGAGTGAAGGAGAAAAATTTGAGTGAATGTAAAATAACGAGCGAAAGTAAAGATTTTGGCGGTGCGACGGAAAGAGAGAAAGTAAAAAATTCGGACGGAGGGATGGAGACAGGGCCGGATTTACCAACAGGCTAGGCAGGTTGAAGCCTAGGGCCTCGTCAAGAACAACGAAGACCTTTTTATCCAGACATTTTTTTAGAAATCGACCATCAAGACCTTTATAGGCCTAAACGCAGAGACAAGAGCTTATTTAGAACGCGGGCCATTGTGCCATGCCCCCCCCATCTTTCGATTCCGCCTTGTAGTAAAAAAAATTAATAGTACCAAGTGACTAAAATACGCCAGACTCTTTTGATGGTTTCTGTAGCTTATGGCCAGGGGGTAGGATGAGGAATATGCATCCTCCCACCAGCCACTTCGAAAATGTTTTTGATGTAGTAGCAATTTTTTCATAATTTCGAACCTCTTCTATAGCAATAAGCTTTACGCCATTAGCACGTACATCGAAAACTTGCGAACAAAATGTATCATATTTGGCGAAGCACTCAGAATTAGGGTCAAAAAATTTCAAGCACCAAAATAACGTTACAGTATGTAAATTTTCAAAATTGTTCCAGAGGAGCATGCCCCTGGACCCCCTTAAAGCCTTTTCTGTGTCTCCACCAGCTTCAAATTAGTTCTGCCAAAAAATACGCTTGAAAAAAGTGTGGAAGTTATGCCCTCCCCCCCTTTCAAAATTTCTCGCTTTGCTACTGCGTAGAGATAAGTCTGATCGTAGCTCACTAAGGCCTCATTGATCAAATAGCCTAGGCCTCTCATTGTCCAAATCCGGCCCTGGATGGAGAGGAGCGAAAGGAGCCGTTTTGGTGGTGGGATGCAGAAGAGCAAAAGTAAAGGTTTTAACGGTGGAAGGGAAAGGAATAAAAGCAAAGAATTTGGGCGGTGGGATGGAGAGGAGCGAAAGTAAAGAATTAGGCGGTGGGGTGGAGATGAGCGAAAGTAAAGATTTTGGCGGTGAGATGGAAAGGAGCGAATATAAAGAATTTGGCAGTGGAATGAAACGAGCGAAAACAAGTAGTTTGGCGATGAGATGGGGAGGAGCGAATGTAAAGAATTTGGCAGAGGAATGGAACGGTGCGAAAGTCTAAACTTTGGCGATGGTATGAAAAGAAGCTACGGTACATCAAAGATTTTGGCGGTGGGATGGGAACGAACGAAAGTAAAGACTTTGGCGATGGGATTGAGAGGAGCGAAAATAAAAATTATGGCGGCAGAGTGGAAAGCAGCGAAAACAAAGATTTTGGCGATAGGATGGAAAAGAGGTAAAGAAAAGGTTATGGTAGTGGGATGGGGAGGAGCGAAAGTAAAGATTTTGGCGGTGGGATGAAAAGCAGCGAAAGTAAAGAGTTCGGCGGAGGGATGAAAAAGAATGAAAACAAAAATTTGGTCGGTGGGATGGAGATGGGCGAAAGTAACGATTTTAGCTTTGGGACAGAGATGAGCGAAAGTAACAATATTGGCGGCGGAATGGAAAGAAGAAAGGATGAAAAAAAGCGAAAACAATGATTTTGGCAGTGGGATGGAGATGAGCGAAGGTAAAGACTGTAGCAGCGGACTGGAAAGGAGCGAAAGGAAAGAGTTTGGCGGTGGGATTGAAAGGAGCGAACGTAAAAATTTTGGTGTCGAGATGGAAAGGAGCAAATGTAAAGATTTTGGCGGCGGGATAGAAAGGAGCGAAGGTAAAGATTTTGGCGACGGGATGGCAAGGATCAAAAGTGTAGATTTTGACGCCGTGATGGAGATGACTAAGATGAGCGAAAGTATGGATTTCGGCGTTGAGATGAAAATGAACAAAGATATTGATTTTGGCGGTGAGATAGGTATGAGCAAAAGTGAAGATTTTTTCGGTTGGATGGAAAGTAGCGAAAACAATGATTTTGGCGGTGGGATGGAGAGGAGCGAAAAACCAGACTTTAGAGGTGGGTTGGAGAGGAGCGAAAGTATAGATTTTGGCGATGGGATGGAAAGGAGCGAAAGTGAAGATTTTGGCGGTTGGATGGAGAGGAGCGAAAGCAAAGATTTTGGAGGTGGGATGGAAAGGAGCGAAAATAAAGATTTTGACAGAGGATGGAAAGGAGCGAAGGGAAAAATTTTGGCCGCGAGATCTAGACGAGGGAAAGCAAAGATTTTGACTTTTGAATGGAGAGGAGCGTAAGTAAAGATTTTGACGGTGGGATGGAAAGACGCGTCATCAACAATTTTGGCGGGGGAGGGGGGTGAGAGAAGCGAAAGTCTAGATTTTGGCGATGGGATGGAAAGAAGCAAAAGTAAAGAGTCTGGCGATGGGATGGAAAGAAGCGAAAACAATGATTTTGGCGGTGGGGTGGAGATGAGCGAAAGTAAAGACTTTTGCGGCGGAATGGAAAGGAGCGAAAGGAAAGAGTTTGGAGGTGGGATGAAAAGAAACGGTGGAATGAAAAACTTTGAAGTAGCAAAGATAAAAGTTTTGGTGGTGAGAGGAAAAGAAACGAAAGTATAGATTTTGGCGGTGGGATGGAAAGGAGCGAATGTAAAGATTTTGGTGGCGAGATGGAAAGGAGCAAATGTAAAGATTTTGGCGGCGGATAGAAAGGAGAGTAGGTAGAGATTTTGGCGGCGGGATGATAAAGATCGAAAGTATAAATTTTGGCGGCGAGATGGAGATGACTCAGATGAGCGAAATTAAGGATTTTGGCGGTGGGATGGAGAGAAGCGAAGATAAACATTTTGTCGGTGGAATGAAAAGAAACGACAGGACAGACTTTGGCGTTGGGATGAAAAGGAACAGAAGTAGGCTAAGGGTTTTGATGGTTGGATGGGTATGAGCGAAAGTAAAGATTTTGGTGGCGGGATGAAATGTGGCGAAGGTTAAGATTTTGGCGGTTGGATGGAGATGAGCGAAGGTAAAGAGTTTGGCGTGGGGATGGAAAGGAGCGAAGACAAAGATTTTGTTGGTGAGAGGAAAAGAAACGAAGGTATAGATTTTGGCGGTGGGTTGGTAAGAATCGAAAGTATAGATTTTGGAAGTGGGTTGGGGATGAGCGAAACTGCGAAAGTAAATATTTTGGCGGTGGGATGGAAAGGAGCAAAAGTGAAGATTTTGGCGGTGGGATGGAGAGGAGCGAAAACAAAGACCGGATGGAAAGGAGGGAAGTAAAAATCTTGGAGATGGGTAGGGGATGAGCGAAAGTAAAGATTTTGGCGGCGGGATGGAAAAGAGCGAAAACAAAAAATTTGACGGTGGGATTGAAACGAGGGAAAGTAGGCCTTACAGATTATAACGGCGAGATGGAGATGAGCAAAGTCAACTTGGCTATTGTTTCAGTACAAACAAATAAACTTGATTTGACTTACAATGTTGTCTTTGTTTTTCTTTGAATTAATTTACTTTTGTCATTTGCAACTGTTATTCTTTTCGCTGCATTGAATGCAGAAACGTCCAATTAAGTAACCTTGTTGTGTGGTTTTCGATATGGTCCTCCCTGATTGTTATCACTAAGGGTCGCAATCCCGAACTAGAATTTCTCAAGCCAGGGCCGCATTTAGACAATGATAGGCCCTTGGTTGTTTGATCAATGAGGCCCTTATAGTGATCAATGATTAGACTCATTTCTGAGTACGGTATACAAAGGTCTTGATGGTCGATTTCCAAAAGGAGAAAGCAGGGGCGTGCCCAGGAATTTGAAAGGGAGGGGCCGCAATTTGAAGCCGTCCGTTTTCCGCCCAAAGTTAAGAGAAGAGCAAAAAAAAGTCAATAGACTCAACACGTCCGCAGATGTCCAATTTTCCGCCCAAAATCAAGTGAAGAGCAAAAAAACAGGGTCAACACGTCCGCAGATGTCCAATTTTCCGGCCCGAAGTCAAGTGAAGAGCAAAATAAAAAAAAAGGTTATCAAGCCCTCAGATCGTCCTTTAAAATCACCTTTACACCACGAAAGTTTTGTGCATTTGTCTGCGGGAGGCGGCCTCAGCGCCCCTCCCCCTGGATGCGTCCCTGGAAAGGGTGTTGATGGTCGATCTCCGAGATAAAAAAAGGTCTTCGTTGTTCGTGACGAGGCCCAAGGCTTCAGTCTGCCTAGCCTATAGGTAAATCCGGCCCTGGCTCAAACCTCATCTTTTACTGTAGGAAAAAATTGGAGTGTTGACGAGGGTCACACTAAGCGGACTGACAGGCCGGGTAGTGGCCCGTGGGCCGCATGTTGCATACCCTTGCTCTAAAATGTTTATTAATTGAAAAGCAGTGCTGTATTTCACTAAGAAAAACTTTGACCACTTTAATAATATAATTTTTACATTTAAAGTTAGTTTTGTGCCAGTACTAAATTCTTTAATCACGCAGAAAATCGTATCACTGATCATCGCTGACTGTAGCCATGCGTAAACGTAGCCTTCATTTTTTTAAGCTTACATAAGATAAACGGCCAGGCTAAACACCATAATATTCAGCATTGAACCAGCGAAACATTGAACCAATGAAACGGAGTTTTTTGGCATAAACAAAAATGAACCGAGACGAACGCAACATGAAACAAGATCAACTCGAGATAGTAATTACGACCAATGCAAGGTTAAACATACTGGACAGATATCACAATGGTTCTAGCCAGTGATGAGATTCAGGGGGTTCGCGCGAACCCGTTCTTGGAATGTCAGGATAATCAGCGAACCCGTTCTTGCTTTTTTTACGGACATTAGACCTTTATAAAGGAACCTATCGTTAGTAAGTACGATACAAAAGAGAACCTGTTCTTAAAATTTTGAATCCCATCACTGGTTCTAGCCTATTTTTAAAAAAATGACAGCCTGAGGCTGAAGGACCTAAAAACGACAAATGTCCAAAGAAACGTACAAATAAAAAGACCGATCGTTGCTGATTTTCTTCGGTGTTTATGGATGCTTAAAAAATGCAAAACAAATATCAAAATGTTCCTAGCCTATTTTTAGAAAATGATAAGGCTAAAAAGAACTCAAAAATCCAGGAGAATAGTGAATATAGAAAGAAAATTAGATCTGCTTTATTCGCCATAAATGGTTGGAGTGGTTCGGATATGCTAGAAATCCTACAGCAGGGGTGGCGAACCTATGGCACGCGTGCCAGTTGTGGCACGCCGCAGATTTTTTCTGGCACGCCGCTTGATACTTTTGTAGAGCTACTATTTTCCTCACTGAAAATAGCAAATCATAAAAAATTTAAAAATCATAGGGTGGGGTAAGTTTCATGCGTTATTCTGATTGGTTATTGTTGGCGGTCAGAAATAAAAGTTGTGATTGATTGACTGATTGAAGATCAAAAAAAAAAATCTTCACGAGCCAGAGAACCAGCCATTTTCAAACATGTTTTTAACTTTTGAATGAATACAATTTTTTCATAATTTCGAACATTTTCGATAACAATCGAAACTGATAATAGTCGAAAATGTCAGAACAAAATGCATCATATATTTGGCGAAACACTCAGAATTAGGGGCAAAAATGTAAACAAAATTTACCTGAAAATTGTTCAAAAAGTACTAAAATAGCCACTACAGTATGTAAATTTAAAAAAATTTCCGGGGAGCACGCCCCCGGACCCCCTTAGGCCTTTTTTATTCTCGATATACTTCAACATAATTCTTCCGGAAAAAACACTCTTGAAAATACGTCGAAATTTGGTGCTCCCACCCTGAAAAAGTTTCTGAATACGCCGCAGACATAAAAACATTTTTTTAAAGAGCTTATTTACGCCTTTTTTGCGTCTAACGTCTTTGTATTTAGCTAACATTCAACCTAATTTAACGTTTCATACCCCGCCCCACCAAAATTTTCAGGATCCGATCCTGCTTCACGTCCATATAGAGCTACTGTTCTCCTACTAGTCTACAATCGGGTGTCGGGTAAGACCAAAAAAAAGGTCTTTCACGTCCGCTGAACCACATTCATTTATGTTTTTATTTTGTTTATAATGTAATGGCACGGCTTTAACTTGCTAAACTTTATTTTTAATATTTTGGCACATTCGCCAAAAAAGGTTCGCCACCCCTGTCCTAGAGTATTGATTTAGAACCTACTAGTCCAGAGAAAACGAACATGTGTCCCGCGAACGTTTTGGCGAGACCAGTACTCTTAAACTTTCTTTTTCCGTCTAGTTTTTGTGATGCGATATCAAACGCTGATCCTCTGGCCCTGATTGACACAAACGCACATTACAAGCCTTTCATCTGTATCAGGATTCACCAGTTCATCCATTGTTATGTAATAATAATTAACAAAACTCGTGGACCATTGCAGCTTTAGGCTTTAGCATGGTGCAGCAGCAGCAGCAGCAGTGTACGAGTAATCAATGCAGTAACTGTTTGAGTGAGAGCTAACCTTGCCTTACGGTAGTAGGGATTATGTAAGTTTGCAGAAATAAATATTGGTAAGCTTGTAGTAACATATATGCAAATTTTACAGCTTTTTTGAGGTATTTATTATTCTGTTTTTCAATCAATACCGGTATTTAATTAGCCATTTATTTCATGGCAAAGAAACAAAATATTGTAGACGAAAAAAGGGTAGCCTATTTCAAAAAGATTGGACCGAAATGTTAATGTCTAAAAGTTATGCGGCCCGCTTGCTCAGTGGTAAGTGACAAAGTGGCCCGCGACAGCAAATAGGCAGGAGCGGATCCAGAAAATTTTAGTAGGGGGGATGCAATTTTGAATTAGAATGAATGTTAACTAAAGCAAAGATGTTTAGACCCGGAAGCGGGCGTAAATAAGCCCTTTGAATGTGTGTCATGTCAGGGGCGTATTCAGAATTTTTTCAGAGAGGGGGCACTAAATTTCGTTACTTTTTCAAGCGTAGTTTTTTCCGGGCGGAGTTAATTTTAAGTAACAAAAACGTCTCTAGGAGAGTCCGGGGGCATGCTCCCCCGAAAAATTTTTGAAATTTTACGTATTGTAATGGCCATTTAGTGCTTTTTGAACAATTTTCAGGGAAAGTTTATTCATATTTTTGGCCCTTAACTTTGAGTGCTTCACCAAATATGATGCATTTTGTTCGCACAGTTTCGATTATGCGTGCTCAAGGCGACTAAGTTCGAAATCATGGTAAAACTTTATTCATCCAAGCCATTATTGAAATGATTGTTGGGGGGGGATGCATCCCCCACATTCCCCCCTGGATCCGCCCCTGCAAATAGGTTCGTCACCCCTGTTTTAGTCTTACTTGTCACACTTTACGCTTGATTTTTTTAAAGTTCAAAGCAGAGAATAATCATAATTTCAAGTCAGTTGCTTCTGAAGCATCTTACTAAGTATTAGTAGTAAGTCTAAATGCGAAGCCAAATATAGGCTTACTAATCCTACATCCAATTACAATTGTAGTCCAAAGTTTACATTACAAATTAGAGAAGTATGTCCACGTTTTAATCTATACAATATAGCCTAGACCAGTGGTTCTCAACCTTTTTTCTTTCGTGGCCCATTTTTTGTTGCGTAATAGTTCTGTGGCCCGTTAACTTTTCATCCTTCCTAAACGAGTTTTCATCCCCAGGAGCGGATCCAGAAAATTTTGATGGGGGAATGTAATTTGAATTAGGTTGAATGTTAACAAGTACAAAGACGTCAAGACCCGGAAACGATGGTAAATAAGCCTTTTTAAAATGTTTGATGTCAGGGGCGTATTGGGAAACTTTTTTAGGGAGGGGCATTCTAACTTTTTCCGGCAGAGTTAATATCGAACAACTTAAGTCACAAAAACGACTCTAGGGGTCCGGAGGCTTGCTCCCTCATAAAATTTTAACAACAACAACAAGTTTATTTGTCAAGAACCATCACATTTTATGCGTAAACAAATTAATGAAGTCATTGACTTTATTTTATTTTGCATCGTCATGAGGTTTTTTATCCGGTTTTAATCTTTTTATCAGTTAGGTTTTTTATCCGGTTTTAATGAGGTTTAATCCGGTTTTTCCTCGTGTCCGAAGGTGGCCGGATGCACCTCATTCCTTCAGCAATCGCTCCCACTCCCTCTCTCCATCTCGCGCGATCTGTAGCTTCCTCCACCCTCAACCCAATCTTCTTTATGTTCTCCTCGACTTGTTTCTTCCATGTTTGCTTCGGCCGTCCTCGCTTTCGTGGACCATACACTTCAAACATCACTGCCTTCTTCAAAATGCTCTCATCATCCCTCCTAACCACATGTCCATACCTTTTAGTGCTTTTTGAATCACTAATAGTAGGTACAATGAATCTACGCATTACCGAAATGATACAATCATCTACATCTTTTGCATCTCCACATTCCCCCCTGGATCCGCTCCTGTTCATCCCTTCAACGAGCAAATTCCACTTTAGCGATCCAAGTGGCTTGCACACTGTTGTAGTAGCTTAAAATCAAAATCCATATATGACGCAATAGAAGGCATTGATTGCATCACGCCATGAACACAACGAGAAATATATCCTATATTACGACAATCGCCTAAATTGGTTTCACAATTTTTCCACGAAACTACACACTATTAATTGAATAATTGGAGTGAAAATTTACCACTTTGGCAAAGTAACGGCAGCGTCATTCATTGTTACTACCGTTAAAACTTCTGAACAAACACAAAAGTGTAAAATTAACTACATAGTGACACAAATGAAACAGAATTTTTCAATAAATCTAGCAATTTCTTAAAAAGTTCTGTGGCCCACTGGTTGAGAACCACTGGCCTAGACGATTGTATCATTTCGGCAATGCGTAGATGCTTTTGCAATTTGCAGGCATCCGACGGGCGGCAAGCGACACGCAATTCTGATGCAAATGTTTGCAGCAGTGTTGATTAGCAGTACAGTACAATAACCTAAAAAAGGTGATGGGAAAAATTGCTTGTCGTCGTCGGTATACAAAGGGGGCAACGCAATTGTTTTGTCGACTAATGATGTTTCATTTCGATGCAGATTAGCAGCTCCCCCTTAAATACTCTTCACTAGCCGCCACTGCTAGAATCTATCAGAATAATAATAATAAATATTATTCAAATTACTATTAATTATTTATTATTCAATACATTAATTATATTTGAAAAAAGAATAATAGTTACTATTTAAAGAGAATTGAGTAACATGTACTTAACTGCAGATAGTGTACACGATATCGACTTTACAAGTCTCATCAGTGCAGTTTGCTGACTGACACAACCAGCGCTTTAAAAAGGGGGGAAAACATTTTCTACTTGTGGTTCCGAACTTGGAATATCGCACTGTAGAAAATGCTCTCTGCTGGAACGATTTTCCCGTGAAAAAGTGACTGACTACTACTGTTACTACTACCAGAGATGCGCATTTATCGCGATAATTTATCGACGATAGTTATTGGCGATAACTTTTTACCGATTATCGTTATCGCTCGAAATAGTTTTGATTTATGGATTACCGATGTCGCTGTTGTATATTTCGTTATCGCCGATAAATTATCGCGATGAACAATTGTTTATGCACACAGTGATCAAAGTTAGTGAGTTGGCGCTATAGAAAAAATACAATGTGCTCCTAAAGTGTTGTTGCAGTTTAAAAACATCTCTCTTTGTTTTATTTAATGCCACGGCAGAGTCCGTGAACTGCTCTGTTTTCTGGAAAAATTTAACAGGGTAAATGGTAGGCCTTGAAGACTTACTAAATAAACGTTGTAAAAACCAATTCTACGACTAGTTTCGCGGTTTGACCGCTCATCAGGTAGACTCAGGTTTTGAACCCAGGACCTTGTGATTGAGAGCGTTACCTCTCCAACCACTCGGCCTATTTAGTAAGTCTTCAAGGCCTACCATTTACCCTGTTATATTTCATATATATAGACTTACATCGGCTCCTCTTCATTCATTACTTGGAAAAATTTAGAAAGACATTTTTGCAATGTGACTTGCCAAAAAAACTTCGTCAAACGCATTGAAAATTTACCGCATCATTTATCGGAAAAATTTATCGGCGATAGTTTATCGATTACCAATATCGCTTTAAAAAATTGAGATTTATCGATTATCGGTATCACCCTGCACTGTTTTGAAGTTATCGATTATCGTTATCGCTTTAGTACAAAAAGGTTTATCGTGCCCATCACTAACTACTACTGTGAGTACTACTACTACTGTGACTGACTACTGATCTGACAACCTCCTGTTGTATCTTAGCAGTTCGCTTTGTCCAGGAGCCTGCGGTTCGCGCCTCTTTTTCACGGGAGAATCGTTTCAGCTGAGAGCGTTTTCTACACTGCGATATTCCAAGTTCGGAACCTCAAGTAGAAAATGTTTTCCCCAGAATTGAATAAGATTGACAAAGTTACTGTGTTTTAACTGAAATGTCTCTGCATTTGAATGGGCAGTGTTTATGGAGAACCGGCCTGGTTTCCATAATCAAAACGCTGCCGCACCGGATTGCTTTGTTTGTTTCAGTGGCGCACCCAGGGGGTGGGAGGTCGAACCCTTTTAAAACCGAACCCTTATTTTTAAAGTGAAGTGTCCGAACTGTGCAAGTGCAGTACGTGCTGTTATTTCAAAACAGCTGTGACAGGATTTGCCCCGCATCATACTGAAGCCAAATCGGCTGGTTGGCGTAGTGGTAAGAGACATTGTTATCATTGCGGGCAGGGGCGAGTCCAGGGAGATGTGGGGGGTGCATTCCCCCCACCTTCCATTTTCAAGCATGTTTTTCATGAATACAATTTTTCCATAATTTCAAACCTTTTCGATAACAATAAGCCGTGTACACCCTAGGCACGCATAATCGAAAATGTACGCACAAAATCAATCATATTTGGTAAAACACTCAAATTTAGGGGCAAAAAATTTCAACAAAATTTGCCGAAAAATTGTTTAAAAAGCACTAAAATGGCCACTACAGTATGTAAATTTTCTGGGGGAGAGCATGCCTTCGGACCCTCCTAGAGCCTTTTTCATTCTCAATATGCATTAAAATAATTCTGCCGGGAAAAACTGCGTTTGAAAATATGTCAAAATTTGGTGCTCCTTCTTGAAAAAATTTCTGAATACCGGTACGCCGCAGAGTGCGGGATCAAGTTTTTTTTAGAACCCCACCCCCTTTAAAATACGCTGGGTGCACCTCTAGTTTGTTTCTATATATGACGTCGTTGTCACGTGGGACCACTGCACCGGACTGCTTATTTGTTTCTATAAAAGATTTGCCGGTGCTCTGGACAGTGGACACTTCCATTTGAATAGGTTTCAATTTGTTTTGGATGTTTTGTTTGTAATCAAACTTAGTAAAATTTCCGTCATCCATGCTTCAAAACTAGACTAGTTATTTTATGGGTTAAATCAGAGAGTTCTCATTTAGAAAGCTTTATGATGTAATTGGTCTAGTTAAGCACCCTATTGGCTCCACAAAGTTTCCTCTTGCATGAAGTAAGTTACTTTTGTAAGTAACTTTTTGTTGATCTGGATTGACCGTCAATTACACCAAAAAAGCTCATAAAAGCGCACTGTTTGATTTACCTCATAAAATGACAGTTGCCATAGTCTAGTTACACTTTCACTTGAACGATATGCAGAATAGGCCGCCCCCATTTTCAGTTTGTGAGAGATTTATTGAGAGCTATTTTGAGGGGCTGTTGAGAATTTTTTGGGAAGTGGACGTCGCTATGCTGCACTGATGAGACCTAAAAAGCTTAACGCATCTGCAGCTGCAAATAAAATACCGGTAGAGTAGATGGACTGGTGGGTATTAGACTGAGAGCTATGGATGCATATGGCAATCCTTTCTTGTCTGCAACAGGAGCCTTTGCATTTGCTGATTTTGACTTAAAAAAGTCTTCTAGCAGCGTCCTCTAAAATTACCCAACCATTCCGGATCACCATCCGGCACCCATCCACTAGCTATTCTCTTTATTACGAACGACTGTCAGTAACTTTTAACTTACCTTACGAAGGTGACCCAGCCTGGGATATGATATGCCTGACGTCAATTCCTGGCCGTTACTGTCATTCCGGGATGATTCTTGGTTGACATGTGGCATGCCTACGGGCATACGCGCAGCGCCAGCTGCTTCTGCAGAGATATTGCATGCCGTTTTTTGTCTCTTGTATCTGCAACATTGGTAATACTTTGTTTTAGTGGTGACTCTTTTGTTTCATTTTGTTGCACCTTTTAGGTTTTTGGTGGTTTTCGAAAAAGGGGGCCCCGGAAATGCATTAGCCCAGGGCCCCACTCAGTGGCTATTCTAGCATCCAAAAAGTGGGGGGACAACTTTGGGGTCAAAGTAGATTGAGGTGAGGGCACTGAAAATTGTGTTTGGCAGGAAAAGAGTAAGTTCAAACAGATTTGCGACCAAATTTAAAAAGTAGGCTAAGCATATTACAATATGACACACTTATGCAGGGTTATGCAGGGTTGGGAAAAATCGATTGTAATCGATATTCGATTGCGACATTCTTTACTTTTTGTTCATTGAATGCAATGGAGCCTTTACTTTTTTGAATGAGTATGGAATGTGGCCGTGTCTTTACTTTCTTTTCGGCGCAATTCGATATTCCATATTCGATTTTTTTTGTTCAGGTTACTTTACCTCACGTTGGTAAATCTAAAATAATCGTCGGTATGTTATTATTTTGTTTTTGCTGATAATTTTTTTTGTGCCAAAAAAAAAACCAAAAAAAAGTTTTTTGATTGCAAAGTTGCTTCGCACATACTATGTCCGTCGTATGTCTGTAAGTTACCGCATGGATGTGAGGACATCACAAAAAATGCTTGGCGTACACCGCTAAATGCTCAGTGTAATATCAAATATCCATTACAATATTCTTTGTTCTTTACTTTTTAAAACTACCATCGAAATCAATTATTTCTTTACTTTTTGGTGAACTATCGAATATCGATTATTTCTTTACTTTTTCGGGTATCGATTCCCAACCTGCACTTATTGTTGACATTCACTACAACACAAGATGGCAAAATAGTCAGAGCGTCTGTTTCTTGAAGCGGTAGATTCAAGGTCTGACTCCGAAACGAGTCAAACTGATTGCCTAGCCTAAAAATTAGTATTCACAGTTTTCCTGCTACACATTCGACTTCGACGTTTGTGGGGTAACCAGTGAAAATATGTTCTCCGTAAAAAGCCTGAACCCCACTCGGCTGGTGGCAGTGTTTATACCAGGGCCGGCGCAACCGTCCCCCGAGCCCTCCAACCGGGGGGAACCGCGTTTCTGGGGTCCCACTCCGGTGCTGGGGGGCCCACTTTGGTTACCTGATGCCCTTTTTTTTTGGTCTTTAATTCTGCGTGGAGATGAAATGTATTCTTTTGGGCACAAAAACTTTTGCCTGTGGGACCTCGCGTTGAGTTCCAGGAGGGAGAGTGAGGGGCTATGATGAGCTAGCATTGGCACTGCTTAAGATTTCAGTAGCATCTTAGCCCACTCGGCCATCAAGCTTCATGATAAACACATTGCAATTTTCGCTCTTTATATCAGTCGCCCAACAACCGCAGGCCGAATAATGGTCAGGCAAGGAAGGTCGACTGCTTCATAACTTAAAGATTTTGTAA
Source organism: Trididemnum miniatum (assembly GCA_964006365.1). Lineage (NCBI taxonomy): Eukaryota > Metazoa > Chordata > Ascidiacea > Aplousobranchia > Didemnidae > Trididemnum > Trididemnum miniatum. The sequence continues at coordinate 13,907,813 of OZ023237.1, forward strand.
TTTTAAAAGCGATGATAAAACAAGGCAGCACTGTGTTGCCTATAGAACCAGTCCACACTCAACCAAGGTCTCCCGCTCAAAACTCCACAACCATCAACGAATGACGCATTAAAGCCAAGTTTACCAAGCACTGGCTGTTGTTGCTACTAATAACCTAATACCATTATTACGCCTGCCAATGCTGCCACAGTGCACATTCCTGTCTTTCCTTTTTAGTGCTTGCTGATTAGGCTTTAACAAAAAAATATAAAAAATACCGGTTGGCTACATGACTAACTATAGGTTCAAAAAATTCGAAATGTCTCATTTATTTCGATTAGCCACTACCAAAGACACGATGCGTAAGATTTCAATCCACCGTATACATTCGAACAAGGGCCCCTGCTTGATTAAGGGCCTGTTTGAATAAAGGCCTGGTCTGAAAAGCTTTCCAAAAAAATAATAGCCCGTGTTTGAATAGTCGCCCGGTAAATATTTCAGCTCAGCCCACCCTGACGCCAACCGTTTGTTCGGCAATGCAGCGAGCGATAATATGCAACTTTGTCAAACAAGCGGTAACATACAGTAAATTTCTCACTATCACAAACCTTTTCATGTCCAATTTGAATAAATTATGTAATATTTTCATTGAAAAACTGTAACCAATTGTTAATACTGACATAATTATCAAGGAAATATCCGTTTTTTGGCCAGAAGCTTTGATTTAAAACAATCTGCTTCAATGCGGAGGTCTAACTATGACCAAACATGGCTGTGACAAACAATGTTCCCTCTAATTTTTTGTAGTCAGTGTGCGCAGAAACTTTAGCGTGTGCGCACGTTTTTAGAAATGACTAACGTTTGTGCAACAACCCAGCTATTAACAACAAGTATCGCAACTTCTCTTGTTTATGTTACTGCTGGTACAATTTTCGCTCACGGTGGACGGTACATTTTGCGAAGAAATACGTCCTTTTAGCAGAACCTAGAACAATTTTCCTCAACTTGCCAGCCGAGAACATTGCTTCATAACGATATGTCTGTGCGCACAATATTTATGCGTGTGCGCAGTCTCTGAAAGCCAGAGAGAGGGAACACTGAAAGCCAGAGGCCAGAGGGAGGGAAAGCCAGAGGCCAGAGGGAGAGCCAGAGGCAAGAGGGAGGGAGGAGGGAACTGAAAGCCAGAGGGAGAGAACACAGCTTAGAGGGAACACTGGTGACAAATCAGTATGACAAATAGCAAGAAAGATGATTTCAACCAATTGATCAGATAGCAAAAATTTTTTGACCATGGCAGATAACAAGAGAAAACGTGAAGCATCATCAGAGACTGACACATTAAACGCCCTGTCCCATTTAGGCGCGTGTTTGTTTAATCGCCTGGTTAAGACCCATTACTAAAAAAAATAAGGGCCCGGGCCCCTTTTTGAGCATATACGGTATTTAGTTCTTTATTCCTCTTCACCCATTACTAACAGCTTCTTCGATCTGCACTGGCTGCTTGATGACTTAACCGCTTGTGATTGCGATTTTACTATTTAGACGGAACTGTGTGATGCAATAAAACTTTATGAAAGCGCTGGTATATTGAAAAGCGTAGACGAAGACCGAAGCAAACTATGCATGTTTCACATAGCGTAGTAAACTAAAAAGCAAAGACAATGAATGTCTAACTACGAAATTGGGCATCGATTAGTATATTTTTATACCCCGTCATAGGCTACATGAGCTTGTTAAAACTGGGGGGGCCAACCTGGAAACCAGGCAAAAATCTGAGGAGACCATGGCCCCCTCTGGCCCCCCCTTAGAATCGCCACTGGCCCCTCTTCCTGTTCATCCACCCGTGTTTAATGATAAAAGTTTTAATTCACAGCTGGCAACTATCATTAGCTAATATAAATACTCAGTAGTAAGTTACTGCATTATTATTAAATAACTTCCAATTGCTAGGAAACCTCGTGATGCAATATACGGTAACATTTTAGTCAAGCTCACGCAACGTCACTTTAACAATCAAGCTCAATAATTTGTTCAACTGCAACCGAAAGAGAATGCATTTCGTAATCCATAGCAAAAAATTTTGCACACCAACTCGAATCATTAATACGAGAAGAATAAGAAACCCGATCAACAATCTATTAGGCCTACGTCAAAAAAAGACGACGGGAACGCAGAAACGCAAACAATACCGGTAAAGAAATATACTACCAATTTCCTCCCAGTTGCTTTTATACAATCAATGGCGTGGAATATGCACAACCCAGCGTATATGAAGGTGAGTCAGCAGTGAATCCACAACCATTAACAAAAATTTGTTGAAAGTTTCGAGCATTTTACATTTGTTAAAAACGCTGATTTTACAGCTGAAATGATGGCAAAGACATGGGTATAATTCCCAGTCGATGTTTGTTATGATTATGAATTTAACTTTAGTTGACAAGCAGCAAATCAAAGAACCCGTATCATTTTATCAACCTCAGCGCCGGGAGCCTAATGACCGCTGGGGAAACTGCATGGACAGATAAATGTGATCTCGCGTTTGATTCAAAAGTAAAATTTTCTTTTTTAACCCAAGACTTGTTTGTAGGCCTAATGTGTTTTGTGTCATGAATCACACAATTAGTGAAAAGTAATCACCATTCAAAAACACTTGGTAATTGAGAAGATAATGTAAACTGAAATAAGGATACCAAGCATCGTGTGTCGATGTAAGCCATATCTCTTTGGTCAGATTTCAATGTAAATTGTTGTTGCACCTTAAATATATACCGGTATTGTACTCTTTGTCATTTCTAACCCTTTTATATATGGCTATACCTGTACTGTCATCTTTAGCTTGTAATTTGTCAAAGTTTTAACATAATTCAATCCGTGCTTGATCACATGGAAACTTGGAAACACTGGCACATCCGTAAGTAAGTCTAAATTCGACTTGCGTCCATCTACCGCCTTTACGTCTCTTTTTCATCGCAAATTGATAAATGTGAAAAAAACAAACGATGTACAATTACGGACAGTTTGCTTTCGGCAAGCTATCCTTTTGAGTAGCATGTTTAACGTGAATTTCTGCTATGCCTTCTAAGCACCTCGTAGCTTACCGTTATATTTTCAAATAGAATCTAAGTCGGCAATTTGACAAAGCACTTCGCAAAAGTCGATTCTGAGATTGTATCATGTAGAAGACTATTTTTTATTAACTTCTCACCCAATTTAACCAACTCAGTCAAATATCGACTTTATTTTAGATTTGGAAGAAATGATGTCTTTATGTAAAGGTTAATGTTGCTGGAACCGACCCATTCAAATTGGTCTAGATTTTCTGATCAATATACCGGGTAAATAACTTTTATAAATTTGTGCTATAATACCGCTTGTAGGTTGCTGTGTATAGCCTACTACTGAGTAATCTAACGGAAAAAACTACATAATTCATCTTGCGTATAAAATCAAGTGCTCAATGATTTAGAATTCCTGCAAAATGCAATATCATGTGAAGCAGCAGTGCAGCTTCTTGTCAGTTCTCGTGCAGCAAAAAAATCGCGCAAAATATGGAGAATACGGAAAAAATTCGCAGCAAACTTTTCAATTTGAATAACGGTTTTCATTCGCTGTTAATTTGATGTGATACGATGGGCCAGGGGTGGGGATCTGGCTAAGCACAGCGGGCCACATTGGTTCCATAGTGTTTTCAGCGGGCCACTCTTACTTTAAATTTGTAAATTTCGCCTTACAAACGCGCAATTTCAAGTCGCAAATTGACGAAGCATTCATGCTGAGTTGTTTTTTACCGCAAAACCATAAACTTTTGCCAGATTTTTATATCAAATTTATAACAGAGACGGCAGCATACAGACGCATTCTCGAAGATTAGTGCTGCTGGAACCGACTAAAAAAGTAGATCTAGAATTTCGAATCTGCTTGTTTAGTTTGTGTCAACTTCGCGAAAACTTTCATGTACGCCTATATCCAAAATTTCAATTTCATCTGCTGCTATGATAACTATTTACCACCGAAGTCCCCTTGCGTGACCATTCAACAATCGCGACGAACAACAGTTGTTGGCACATCACATAGAGACTAAGCCAGGAAACACAAGGTGGATCTTACAGGCTAAAAGACGTTACCAATGCAATATGCTTCCCTTTACCCCCAATAACATCAGCATTTGCAGAGGTAATCCTTGAATCATTCGGCTTAAAAACACAATCTCATTATTTTGATACTCATCAACGAACAAAAGGATTAACGCTTATATGCAATGCGTAAGTGTCTCGCACCCACAACATCTGCACTGGCATTGCGTTAAAAAAGATTCTATCTGAATCATTTCGATCATATACATTTAATCTGACTGGATCTTTTTATTTGTACGTTTCTTTGCAAATTTGTCGTAATTACTATCTTGAGTTGATGTTTTTTCATGTTACGTTCGTCTTGGTTCATTTTTGTTCATGCCAAAAAACTCTGCTTAATAAAACATCATTGTTTCATTGGTGAAATGCTAATTATTGCGGTGTTAGGCGTTTCAGCCTCGCCGCTTAAGGAGGCTTGAAAAAATGTACGTTAACGCGCTTAGGACCCCCCATGCACACGTCTTTGCCCTTGGCCAAATTCACATCAAGCAAATGTGGACTATTATTGTCGGCGAAAAAAAAACGCTTATTGCTGTAAAAGAATAGAAAGATTGTGTTTTTAATCCAGTCGATTTTTTATTGCAGTAATCGTGAAGAGATTCTGTGAAATGTTCTCCGTGGAAGATCGATTCTATTTTCTGCTAGTTCAGAAGCCAATCCAGTTCTCTTTGTTGAGTTTGTAACAGTTGCGTTCGTAAAATCTTTCATGTACGCCAATTATCCAAATTTCAATTTCATCTACTGCCGTGATAACTATTTATCACCAAAGTCCTCCATGGAAATTCAACCATCACAAGAAACGACAGTTGTAGGCAATTTCATTCAAATCACATAGAGACTGGAAAACACAAGGTGGATCTTACAGGCTAAAAGACGTTTCCAATGCAAATTGCTTCCTCCTACCCCAAATAACATCAGCATTTGTAGAGGAAATCGTTGAATTATTCAACAGCCTGTGATTACGTGCTAATAAACCCACTGTAACACAGTATCTCATCATTTGATTCTCATCAACGAATAAAAGGATTGACGTTACTATGCAATGCGTACGTGTCTCCCCCAAACAACGTCAGCACTGGTATTGTTTCATTTCGATCATAGAAATGCAATCTGACTGGATCTCTTTATTTGTACGTTTCTTTGCAAATTTGTCGTAATTACAGTACTATCTCGAGTTGATGTTTTTTCATGATACGTTCGTCTTGGTTCATTTTTGTTCACTTCAGAAAATGCTTCTCAAAAAAACATCATTTTTTCATTGGTATTATTCTTTAAAAATTGCAGAATCACTCTACCACATAAATTTTAATATTATTAAGAAATATATTTTGTCCTATTGGACATCATCAGTCTATAACAAAATGAGATGAGAACAAATATAAATAATTAAAAGTAGTGAAAACCCGACCATAAATAAAAAACAATGACCAATGAAGAATAAGTTTATTGTAAAATAGTACATTATGTTTTGATTTTTGTTTTCGATTGCTATATTGCAGTGCAATAAACGCACATGCAGTTGTGGTTTGCTATGGTAGGAAATCTTCGAACGGAGCAAGATTAAAAAAGCTGCCAGACCGAGCTAGATACTGGGGGCACAGTCTTGCAATCAGCCAGCCCACCATTTTATTATCAACAGCTGTTCATTTGCGAGCCTCATTTAAGTGGTGATAGATAAGGAAAGATGACACATTGTGAGATAATAGCTGCTCCTCTACGCCACTCTTACAAAAAGCTGCTGCTTCAATCATGAGTTGCATAGTTTGCAGATATAATGGCAAATGGTGGATAGGCATGATATTAGAACTAGACTGCGAGAAGAATGACGCGCGAGTAACTTTTATGCATCCTCATGGCCCAGCAAAATCCTTTCATTGGCCAAATTGAGGTGACATATAATGTTGGATGCCACCTACTTCAGTATATACCGTTGAAATTAATTCCTCCTCTAACAACTAACGACAGGAGTTGCACAATTGACAACCAAGCTCTGAATAATATTACAGAACTGCTCAATTACATTTGTTTTTTGCTTTGAGATGGTGTTTTCTGCATAGCTGTAAACCTGCCTGGACTACACAATTAACGTAAATTTTCTTTTCTTTTGGTAAAGCAACATCCTGGGAACATAAAAAGTTAAGGCTGTTGTCCTAAGCAAGCTCTTGAGGCTTCTAGAACACCAACTAATGGTGTATGTTCTTCATGTTATCTTGGCATTAAAATTTCTCTTCTTGTTATATGATCCTACTTAGTCAGAACAGTGACTGTGTTACAATGGTCAAGTGAATAATGTTTAAATGTAGCTGCAATAATGCTGGCGAAAACTATAAAAATGCATCAATATAATTTTGTATGCATTTGCCCCAGTACATCAAAAGTTGAAACTTAATTGCAATGTGGCATAAAATGGAACAACCAAACGAACACTTTTTGTGAAAAGCACATGTATTACTGGTCCGTTTGAGACATAAAAATATTTGATATCACTTCGGCTACATGGTGAAATTGCACCCCCAAACAATGTCCCCCTAATATTTTCATCTCACATTTGAACAAAAACAACTGTTTTCTCAATTTTGACTGAAGATTTAGAATCCTCACCCTCAAAAATGGTATTTTACATGTTTTCATTGCATTGCTACGACAATTCTAGGAGAAATTGTGACATTTTGTTTTTTGGCATCGAAAATGCTGCCACCATGTGGCGAAAATGCTTAGTGCGATATCTCCGTAACCGCTAGGCCGATTTCAAAAATTCTTTTTTTGTTGTTCTGAGTTAAGTAATCGCTTCCTGTTTAAAAATAAACAAATGTATTTTGAGAACATGGGTTACACCCTGACCTGAAATATAATGGAATGGCCCAAAGCTAAAATGTGAGTAAGATAGAGCAGTGTTTTTCAACCGGTGTGCCACGGCACACTAGTGTACCGCGAGATCGTGTCAAGTGTTCCGCAGAAAATTGTTAGCTTTTGCATGGTTAACTATTATTTTTAGGACCTAATTTTTGCATGAATGATATATCGTAGTACATGAATTAATTGATTATTATATTTAAAATAGTTAGCGTAGAAAAAGCAATAAATAGATTTTTGAAGAGAAATCTAGAAGCCGATCTTGAATCTAGTCAAAGCAATTATTAATGCAGATGAAATTTTTGGTACGAGTGGTCAAAAAACGCGAAAACAGTAATTTCGCGAAAGTATGACAAAAACTACAGTATATTTCTTTTGGATTCACTTTCACTGGGATGTTACTAACCTTTGTTCTACTGTGCGCGGTGTGTAACGAAAAGCTATCCAATAGTGCTATGGTCCCAAGTAAACTGAAGTACCATCTGGAATGAAAACACCCTTCTCTCAAAAAGAATAAGGCCCACTATTTTCGTCGCTTAATGAACAAAACTGTAAAGGTCAATTTTATGAAAAAAACTGTAAAAGTGAATGAAAAAGCTCCGAAAGTTAGCTATTAAGTAGCTAAACTTGTAGCCAAGTCTAAAAAAAAAACACACACCGTTGCAGAGTCGTTAATAATACCTGCCTGCAAGCCATTGTGAAAAAAAATGACCGGCCCTGACGCAGTTTGAGAAGTAGCTAAAGTTCCTCTCTAAGACGATGCAATTAGCAGATGTATTGATGACATGTCTGAAGATATCGAAACGATCGTTTTAGATAAAATACGAAGTAGCAAACAGTTTTGTTTGCATTTAGACGAGTACACAGATACTGGTAAAAACGCTACAACTATTGGACATCGTGCGTTTTGTGGAAGGAGATGATATTAAGAGAAGTTGCCGTTTTTTCTTACTTTATAAAAGTGGTGTGGTGACATTTTTCTTGTGCAATAAGTGTGCCACAGCTCAAAAAGGTTGAAAAACACTGAGATAGAGTAATTTAAGTCTAGAATATATTTATGAATAAATCACCGAAAGATAGGCCGGCCTTTCATGAGCAAGTTTCTTGCGCAACTTTCGTGTGCAAGATATTGCTGGCCACTTTACACGAGCAAGCATTTTTCTCGACAAGATTCTTGCAGCAACAATCTTGCGGGTAATCTTGCGCAAGTTTCTTGCCGAACCCTTTACACTAGACGAGCTAAGCAATGTTGCAGCAATACTCAGCAATATTCCGAAGAGATTGTTTGCGCAAGTCTACGACTGTACTATTAGTATCGCATTTTGCAATGGCTGAAATACGAAAGCGGCAGTATGGGGCGCCGCGCGTAAAGCTACGCAATATAAAATTTTGCGTCATTTTTTTGGTTAATTTTGGTTAAATTACATGCAATATCATGTATTGTTGCAATTTATCTATATTGCTGCAGTATGTGTTAAATTGTTGCAATCTATGTATATTGCTGCAATTTGTGTAAATTGTTGCAATTTATCTATATTGCAAAAAAAACTTTAAATCGCCTTTTAATTGCCATGGTGATATGCTAACTAAAACAGTCAGTGTTGCACTTTCTCTTTTTCCATGAACTCATGCAGTGTACTGGCCTGAGGCGCTGTTGTACTGACTGTGCAGTGTGCGCTTATGTTGTATGGCTGAAACATGTCAGATTACAGTAACTTCTGCGATCTGTCCACAGAAAGCAGGTTGGCTACATCCTGACATCAGCAGATCAGCACACCGATACACCAGTAGCCAGTTACATACGGTAAACTGTAAAATTAAAAATGTCAAACTAGTCTACCGATACCGATATTTTGTAACTGAACGAACCCTAACTAAATTTAACCCCAACTGAACCTGATCCTAACCTAACCCAACTGGACCTGATACTAGTTGTTGCCCCTATACCGGTAGTCTAGTCTAGTCTAGCTGCTGGTATTCCAAAGGATACCGGTACCAGTAGCTTAACAGTAGTAGCTTAAATGATTCATTTAACCAGTAGCTTAAATGTTTCAGCCGAACCAATAAGCGCACACTGCACAGTCAGTACAACAGCGTCTCAGGCCAGTACACTACATGAGTTCATGGAAAAAGAGAAAGGGCAACACTGACTGTTTTAGTTAGCATATCACCATGGCAATTAAAAGGCGATTTAAGTGTTTTTTGCAATATAGATAAATTGCAACAATTTACACAAATTGCAGCAATATACATAAATTGCAACAATTTAACACATACTGCAGCAATACAGATAAATTGCAACAATATATGATATTGCATGTAATTTAACCAAAATTAACCAAAAAAATGATGCAAAATTTTATATTGCGTAGCTTTACACACGGCGCCCCATACGGCAGCGATTGTGATTTTAAACCATTACAAGAAGAAAAAGAGAAGACGTCGATGGTGGGTTTGGCCGTGGCTTACTCGAAGGAATGCGATGGGTGCCTACAATAACTTAATCCAACAAGTGAATACAAACTTTTCTTGACCCGGTCTTTATTATCCAAGGAAAGTACATTCCATATACTTTACCTGGATTCAACCACACTAATTAGGACGTAAATTTGCTCAGTCAACCACTGCATATTGTATGTTTTATAACAGCTTATACGCAGGGGCGCCTAAAGAAATTTCGGGCCGAGGGGCAAAAATTTCGTTTGGGCCCCTTGGTCAGTGGTGCTTCAAAATCAAGCGATGAGCAAAAGAAAAGGTCATAGCGTCCACAGATGTTCAAATTTCGGCCCGAAATCAAAAAAACACTATCGCCTGTGGCAAAGCTAGAAACTTTAAAAGGAGGGGGTCATAATTTCCACATTTTTTTCAAGCGTATTTTTTTTCGGCAGAACAAATTTGAAGCTGATTGAGAAAAACAAAAGGGGGCATGCTCCTCCGGAAAAATTTTGAAAATTTACGCTGTAATGGCTATTTTAGTGCTTTTTGAATAATTTCAGGCAAATTTTGTTCGAATTTTTTGACCCTTATATTGAGTGCTTCGTCAAATATGACGCATTTTGTTCGCACATTTTCAATTATGCGTGCTTAAGGCGTAAGGCTTATTGCTATCAAAGAGGATCAAAATTATGGAAAAATTGTATACATCAAAAACATGTTTGAAAAAGGCTGGGAGGATGCATACCCCTCATCCTACCCCCCTTGATCCGCCCCTGGCCATAAGCTACAGAAACCATTAAGAGTATGGCATATTTCAGTCACTTGGCACCATTGGTTTTGTTATTTTTTAATAAAAAGCAGAGTCAAAAGAGGGGGGGTGCATAGCACAATTGCACCCCCTAAATACACTAGTGGCGTCAGTAGGCCGTAGTTTTGCATTCTATCTTGACAATTCTGAACCCAGGGCCCCTCTGTGTCTCCGGGCCCCCGGGCGATGACCCCTTCTGCCCCCCCTCTTGGCGTGCCTGCTTATACGTAGGCCTACTCTACTTGCTGCAATATTGCTGGAAAAGTTCTATTTTTGCAGCAACACTTTAAAAATGATTCAAAGCGGTCTTTCCACGTGGAAAAAAATTTGTTATGCAATATTGTTGTCAATACGTATTTACACGCATAAAAATATTGCTACAACAAGGGCGCCGCCAAGGGGGGGCGAGGGGGGACGGTCGCCCCCCCAATGCCTTTTTGGGCCATTTTTCTAATTCGCTCAAAACCGCTGAGTTTTTTCTACGGGGGAGGGGTGACGTCATCATTTTACACATTCAGGTGATCTTAACACCATTCAAACTTTTTTATTTGTTAAGTTATGATACTTTTGTACTCCTGCTATTGCTTGTCATTCCTGTAGCAATTTAAACAAAATTATTCGTTTTCTAAGTCACGTGATATTTGATTGCATGCATTACGAGCCATTGCGCGCGCGTAGCGACCTAGGCTTAGACTAGTTAGTTAGCTTTATTGCGATGATTTTGCGAATTTGTAGCTTCATGAGAAAAAATTAAGCGCCAAGTTTACATAATAACGACATAACAAAAATACACTGCATCTACAACACAGTCGAATATAACTACAGTAGTATAGCGGGAATAGCATTTTTCAAGAACATTCAAGCAATATGAAATATAGGTAGGCCTAGTTAAAATCGGTTAAGAAAAGAGAGCAGACCAAGTAGGCTAAGTGGTAGACGATTGAAACGAAAGCCTATCCCAAATCTACAGACTTACAAAAGTCTTCGATATTAGCGTTAAATGATTGATAGAGTTGTTAGAAAACCACAACTGGCTTCTTAACACTAAAGTGCCCGGGCGGAGCGCCAAGACCTTCACTTCCTTTTTCCAAAATAAAATATAAAATCACTCAGTCTTCAAATATCTTTGGCTTTCTTGTAGTTAAAATCAGACAATAAAAATCGAGGAAGCAAGAATTGGTTAGAAGGTAAGGTGCCAGGATTCGCGTGCGCGTGCGAATAACAAGAATTAAGAAAAAAACAAAGCGGGGGTCAAAACCATCCCAAGCCAAATGCGCAAGATGGTAAATTAGAAAGGCTGTGCTGGAACAAGAGTGAAACAGACAAATAGGCCTACTGTATACTCAAATCAAAAAATCAAATCTTCATTATACTCGCCGTATTACGCCGAAGCGTGTAACGAGTTGCGGGGCCCATCTCCGCGGCTTAGCGCCTGGGCAGCACAGCTCCGAAGAAACGTCGCAGCGTTGGCGAGTCGTTGGCGACACTATGCCGATTTGACCGGCCCGGGAATCAAACCCCAGACCTCCCGCACCAATAGCGTGCGCTTAGCGACTGAGCTAACGGCCGGTCCTACTGTATTTTTTTAATTACAATTCTGTAATGTCGAGGCGAATTTAGGTCTAGAGTACAGAAGTTAAAAGCTCTCAGTGTCTCAACAAACTCATCGTGATATTTAAATCTACTAGACATACCGTAGAGCAGGGGTCGGCAACCCCCGGCACGCGTGCCAAAAGTGGCACGCCAGAAGGTTTCGCAAGGCACGCGAAGCGATTCCACGCGCAAGTAAATTTTAAGCTCTTAAAATTTAACAAGTTAGTGGCCGAGTGGTCGAGTCGGCAGCGTGGCCGAGTGGTTCGGAGCGTCGGCTTTACAACGGCCATAAGCGCTAAGTTGATGGTTCAACTCCCACCCAAGATCGCTAAGTCGATGGTTCAACTCCCACCCAAGCCTCGTTGTTGCGTCCTTGGATAGAATGTATGCTTCACGACAATCATCTCTGCTTGGTGAAATCTGACAAGCAGCAAATTGGAAGTCAGAAGAAAAATTCAAGCGGAACACTCGGAAACAACGGCAATTCTTAAGCGAATCTGGATTTGTCCTATGCATAGCGCCTCCGTCGCTTTCTCGTGACAGGAGGATAAAAATGAAGAAATTAAGAATCAAATTTACTTTTGAACCTACGAGCGAGTTTCAGTGTAGTGGGATTAAAAATCACTCAATTATTGATGTATCTCTTAGTAGATATAGGACATCTACCTACCTAAATACCTTTTTTTTTAATCTGCGAAAATAAGCCAACCATTTGGCACGCGGAGAAGTTTCTATCTTGACACTATGAAAAAAATGGCACGCTGGCTTGAAAGGTTGCCGACCCCTGCCGTAGAGAACTGATAGCTGTAAAAGTTACGACATAAGAATGCAAGCGAATGATCCAAGTAAGCCTCTGCCAAACAATTTTTACGAAAGAAACGCGTTGATAAAACGAGGAAGGTATCATTCAAATTGCAAAATGATTATCCGAAAAATGAAAAGACAAATCGACGTTTTCTTGTGAATTATTCTCCAGCTTTTTAATTGATCATTAAGAATAGCGAAACCATTATTTGGATTTCAACATTTTAAGTAAAGATGTTTCAAGTTTTAGTTGGTCAAGGTATGACTTAATTATGATTGTTGCTGATTTTTGAAAAAGCACAGACAATACGTTACACCTACTTTTCTGTTAAAAATGGTAGCTATTATTGTATGCTTTTTTAACAATATGTTCTTTGACTGTAAACATCTACTGTAGCCTAACACTGAAAAAAAACACCTTTGAAATTTTAGGTTGATTGAAGAAATTAAACATTCGCTTTCAGCTGAGGTCGTTGCTATAATTGGGCTAAAATGCTTGCAAATAATATGTCAGTGCATTCATTCTCTTGTCTTTATGCAGAACAGAGGTAAAGAAGAACCTGCTTTCACTTCAACTGGTTTCACAAACTGGAAAAAAGCCAAGAAGCGCTTTCAAGACCACGCCAAATCTTCAAGCCATACTGATGCTTTGGCCATGTGGCATGAATGGAAAAATGATCATCCAGTGTGCGACATGATTAATGAAGAGGTAGCGCGCCAGCACAACTTCCACAAAGATAAAGTAAGAATAAGTTTTGCTTAAGGTTTGTCATGATGGTGTTAACTTTTTAATCATAAATTACTGCTTTAACGAAAGAAAAAAATTTAAAAAGATAGTAGCACTGCTGCCTTGTTTGATGTTCAGCATTAAAAGGACAGAGTGTTAGTGCATCTAAACATGCTGTACGATGCAAGCGACTTGTGAGATTCTGGTCATTTTACTGCAGGCCTGCCTTCTAACCGAAGCAACTCGGCAAGCAAACTAAAAAGTTAATTAAATATTGTCTCGTTCGTAAATTCTTCGCTGATATCGCATTTGATATGAGTTCTTACATTTTTTTAGGTAAAGCAAAACCGAATATGCTCCAGGTCAGTCACTGTTAATAATGAGATAACGAATTCACTCTCAAATCTCAATGTTTACGACAGCGGTAATAGACTACTAGCGCCAACCCTGTGTACCAGTGCCAGTAATTATTTTCTTTTCATCCTGTGGTTTGGTAACCTCCATCATAATAATTTGGAAACGCCTCTTTTATCTTGGACTAGTCTTATATGATTGCAAAAATTAAAATAACGCTTTCAAACTGTTTAGAGTTTGCTTTTTCTGCACCGTATTTTCATGGAATTTTATAATGGCAAATCCGTCGCATATATGTTGCCCTCCAAATAAATAACTTGATACTGGCACAGCATGACGTAGGCTTTTCACTTTTCTCGAAAAAATTTTAAAAACTTCTGAAAACTTTTTACAGATTGTGATAGTACTTAATCTCCAGCACATCTTGCCAATTTTTAGCTATAGGCCTATCACTGTACAATTGAGATTATGCGCTTGCAGAGCAAAGGTGTAGGCCTACCTTTACTGCTATTGCTTCAAAAATAGAGACAGTTCTGATAACACTAAAACAGGTTGTCTGCAGACTTAGTGTAGCGCGCAAATATGAAAAAGCTTTCAGTTTTATAAATACGTTTTCTAAGTCGTTGAAGGCTCAAAGTTTGGTGACGATCGTCTTTAGATTTTTTTGATTGTTTAGTGATAAGATCAGTAAATCTTTGTGTTGATGGCCCTTTAAAACTAGTACCAAGCAGCGAAGTAGCGAAAGTAACAAATAAGCTATTGGTTGAAATTTGCAAAGCAAATTATCTCTCAATATGAGAGAAAATAGTCTCATGATACATTGACTGAAGATTACAACTTATCAATTTTGCTAAAAAACTGGTGCGTATGTACAGGTAACTGCAATTACTTGAGCCACGATATACAAAACGAAATGATCAACTTAATTGGAGATCGATAAATTATCGCCGATAATTTTTTTCAATAAATGTTGCGGTAAATTTTCAATGTGCTTGACGATGTTTTTTGTGAGTCAAATTGCCAAAATGTTTAGCAACATTTTTCAAAAAAAAGAGAACAGTCCACGAACTCTGCTGTGGCATTCAAAACAAAGAGAAATTTCTTTAAGATTGCAACAAGACTTTATGGATACCGTGTATTTTTTCCAGCTGTTGTATCAAATGTAATTGCATTTTGTTGCATATTATTTATCCTCCAATCACGAGAAAACGATCAATGCGCTGTATGAGCTCGCTCAGCAAAGTACGAGCTCGCTTAGGATAATAATTTTGCGAAGCACTCAGAACTGGGGTCAAAAATTTAAATAAAATTTCCCTGAAAATTATTCGAAAAGCATTAAAACAGCCATTCGCAGCATGCAAATTTTCCAAATTTTTCCGGGGGAGCATGGCCCCGGACCCCCCTAAAGCTTTTCTTGTTTCTCAATCAGCTTCAGATTTGTTGTGCCGAAAAAAATACGCCTGAAAAAATGTGGAAATTATGCCCCCCCCTCTTTTTTTTTAATATTTACTGATCTTAGGGTAAGCTAGCTACTGCAATTCTAATTTGATATTTTGATGTTTTGCTGTTGTTTGCCCTGAAGTTTCTGTTGAAATTGGAGAAAATGTAACTGTGACATTATAATAGAGCTATCTAAGAGCTCTGTATACTTAAGGTACCAGAAAATCTAGCAGTTTTTGCGATTTTGTTCACTTTTGTCACGAAGTTGCAAAAGTTAGAACGTTGGTTTGATGAAAAATTTAGAAATAAAAAAAATTACATTAAGGCGTACAATAGCCTACTTTAGAAATGCCGATTAAACTGCACCCACTGAAAGCTAACGCGTCTATCGTCTGATTCATGTTTTTGTGTGGCTCTGCAAAAATCACAAGTTATGACGTCATTTCGCCCCCCCAATGTTTTTTCCTGGCGGCGCCACTGTGCTACAAGAAAACTTAGCACGTTTTTGCTCGTGAAAGGCGGCCATATAAATATAGTCTACAACAGGCTAATAATATACGTAAAATTAAGAGCAAAATAAATTAAATCCGAAAAAATATAGCAAAACCCATTCCTAACCACTCAAAAAAGGCTAAGCTGAGTAAAGCTCATCGCTAACCGAAACTACTAAAACCCGCTTTAACCTATAGCAGGGGTCTTCTACCTTTTTTGCACAATCGCCCCTTTTCGGAAAGAGTAGTTCCAAAATACCCCCACAAAGCTTTCACGTCCGCAGAGCTACTATTTTTCCCACTGAAGGCAGGTGAAGACCAAAAAAAAAGGTCTTCATGTCCGTAGAGCTACTGTTTTTTTCCACTGAAGTCAGGTGAAGACCAAAAAAAAGGTCTTCACTTCAGTGTAGCTAGGCTACTGTTTTTCCCACCGAAGTTAGGTGAAGACCAAAAAAAAATATCTCCACATCCGCTGGACCACTGTGCCGCCGTCGAGGGTGGGCTCAGCTTACCTTTTTTTGCTAGACTAGGCTCAGGTAGGCTCCATATATATTTTCTTTACTATAACGTAAAAACGAAGGCCTATTTAACCCGAACAGAGGTGGGTGCCGTCCTATACGTCCAAAAATCTTGAAAAGACTGTGCGCCTGTTAAGTCAAAATCACAACAGTGGATGGTAAGTGCAGATGCTCCACTATTTAATTGTCATCAATCTCACCGAAATTGATCGTGGCTTTTCATTATATCACAAGCTGAACGTGGCTTTTCGAAAATGAACGCAACCATGACTTTCAAACGCAACTCACTAGCAATTGATAATGTATCATATAGTATCAATATTATTGTTCATTTCAGTGAACTAAACACCAAACCATTAGTAATTATCAGTGGGCTCGCTAATTTCAGCGATGCCATAGATTGGCTACAGACAACTACAGTATATTGTTGGTTTCGCAAGGTTAGGGCTACCATGTGTCTTTTATTAGGAAGATTTTTCCTCTTTGCTTCAAAACAATGAATCATCATCCTAGGGCACTTAAAAGACGAAAACAGAAGCGTCGTGCAGCCAAAAAAATTTGGAGGGGCCCGAGGAACAGCTTAAACAGATAATGATCACAATCTTTGTAAAAGCCGTATTTGACACTTAGTAGGCCTACTGCTAACATCACAAAAAAGGATAGGCCTATTAAGAAAACATACCAAAATATTTTGTGATGCCCCAAATTTTGAATAAGGAATCGAAGTTTATTTTGATGTCCCCGACCGCTTCTTAATTATGAACATTATGCGCAATCAGTGGCGCACCCACGATTTAGTAAAAGGGGCATAGCTAGAGAGTGGACTGTGGGTCCCCGACATTTGGGCGCGAGACATCTGGGCGAAAACATTTGGGGGCAGAGAAATTTGGACTTTCATTTCAAAGTATTTACAAATCACAACTGCGTTAAGCATCTTATCATTATTTTTTTATTTCGCTGTCTTGTATTGCGTGGACAGGATCTTTTAAAGCTAAAACTTTTAATCACTCTCTCAGGCTTCTAGACAATTGATTGCAGAAATGAGTCTTTATCTATCGCTAACTTGACCTTTACTTTGCTCTATCTTTTTCGATATACGTACGTTAAGTAGCACATCGTAATGTAGGCTATTCTATAAAATCGTTGCGAACAGAAAATAATTGTCATTAATTCAAAGAAAGCTAACAAAAACTTGATAAAAAGCGCGTTTGCACGCGGACGTATTTCGTGCCCAAATGTCCTTGCGTCAAGATGTCTCGTGCCCAAGTGCCGGGTTTCGGCTGCGCCTTGGCCACGGTATGTCTTTTTTAAACTGTTTTCGCGAAGACCCATTACAGCAGTGGCGGCTCCTGAAGTAAAAACTTGGGGGTGCTGCAAGAATTACATTCAACGTAAAACAGCAACATTTTTTACACGTAAAGCAACCGTCTTCACGTGCTGTAAATAGTATGCTTTGGTCACTTTTTAGGTAATAACAACAATTAGCAATTAAAGGATACTTGACAAGAATGCTTAAATAATTTCACTCACAAATAACAGCACATAAAAATATTAACGAAGCGATAAAGCTGTTTAAAAACATGTTTATGAATCTGCAAAAGTTAACCGGATTTTTAGCAGTCACGCGACGGCTCAAACTTATGTTAATACTCTATTTGAATTTTACGTCTTTAATTAGCTGTTTAACAAACTCGACTGAGTAGAAGTAATTATGAAACGTTTCACAAAATGACAAACAACGAAGCAGGTAAAACAATAAAGCTGGCTAAAGTGAAATCAACGTTTTTACACCAGGCCACCAACAATGACGATTACAAAATTATAGCAATAGTCACACCAAGCACTAATGGGGACCTGTGGTATTGCTTTTAAATAAAATTCCCACATAGGCCTATATGTACAGTACCGGTAGATATCGAACAAGCCTAGCTTCAATTATACATACAGGTCTACTGGTCAGTGGTATACGCTTAATATTATTCCCAAAGTAGTTAAAGACCGGCCGTTAGCTCACTTGTGTCTTGGATTCAAATCTCTTGGATTCAAGTCCAGGGTCGGTCAAATTTGCACAGTGTCGCCAACGGCTCGCCACCGCTGCGACGTTCCTTCGGAGCTGTGTAGCACAGGCAAGGGTGGAAACCTAAACCTTAAACCTGAAAACCCGCTTTTGAAGGAAATTTTTGAAACCCAAGCTGAAACTGACACCTACTAAGCCAAATTTTTGAAAACCCAAACTTGAACCAAAGACGTTTTTTCTTGAAACGTCAAAACCGAAACTGAAACCAAAACCTGTTCAAAATTTTCTAAGGTTTTGGGTCTTAAAAATTGTCATCACCATCATTACCAGAACAGTTTCTTATGCTGAGGGTCAAAGAAAAGCTGTGAATACAAATTTTTGAGTCTTTGGTTTCACCGGACTCGGAATTATACCCAAGTCGACAACTTCTGAAGTAATTGCTCTCCTCACTCGACCATCTGAGCTGCTACTTATCATCGTAATATAACGAAAACCCTAAGAAGTAGAGAGAGCACTTAAATAATCCGTATTCAAAATAAAAGACCTTTCTTGGATAAAACTCAAACCGAAACTAAAACCCAGTAACCGAAGCTGTGCGTTAGCAAAACTGAAACCGTAACTAAAACCTATTTTTCAACAGCTGTGAAACCAAACCAAAACTGAAACCTGACATCTGGGTTTCAACACACCAAAACTGAAACTGACACTCTAACGCCAAGTAGTCAGGTTTCCACCCTTGAGCCCAGGCGCTTAGCCGCGGAGATGGTTCACGCCACTCATCACACGCTTCGGCGTTATACCGCTAGTATAATGAAGATTTGATTTTAGTTACGGTAGCTACACGTGAATACCATATCCTATGCAGTACCGGTAAGCCCACAAATACAAGTCCGCAGTTGAACTTTTTTGTAAAGCCACTGGACCATGTGGTACAAGTACCGGTACATCTGTAGGAACTACGCAGCTAAGCGATTCTTAAGATTAGTCTTAAATCACAGCTTTTACTGTTTCAACTGGACCTAGATGTGTAAATTTAGCTAATTGAACTACCAGCAGTTAACAGGTTATATAACACTTACATTATTTTTCAAATTGTTTTATTTTTTTCAGACTTACCGGTGCTGGTACCTGAGAAACTAACGGTAGCTGACTAGCCTATACGGTAATATTTTACTTGGCCTCAAACTGACGAATAATGTTACTGCCTGACAACACTGAAAATACACCTGCTTCAAATACCTCTGTACCTAACTTCTTCAGTTTAATAGCTTAACCAGCTCCGCTAACAAAAACCTAACCTTTATTTTGTTCAATGTTTTTACACACCAATCTCATGCTGGTAATAGCGGCACCTGTCATTCAGCTGACAAACGTATGGTATTTGTACCTAATTACCCATTATTACGTAACTATAATTGTACCATTGTAACTGCATTGTAGCTGCAAAGTCGGAAAATGCTGCTGCAGCTCCAGTATTGCAGAAACAAGTACATTCTGACCAATGCTTCCTTCTACGTTTTGAAAATTCATGGCATTACTGAGAAAGCCACTAAGCATAACAATTAATACTTTTACAGAATAATTTGGTTTAATATTAATCTTGTTATTGCACTAAAGTTTAATATTAATCATGATTTCAACATACTTCAATCATGATTTCAGCATACTTCATACTTCAGCAACAAGTGAAGAAGGAAATTGATAAAATTGAAAATTGGGTTACCAGCAACAAATTAACTATCAATTGCAATAAAAGCTGCTACATGATTATCTCGCGTAACAAAAAGAAAATCGACACAAACGAATTTAACGTTAGTATTAATGGCGATGTCATTGTAAAATCCGTCTATGTCAAGTATCTTGGAGTATTTTTAGACGATCGTCTGTCATGGAAAATACATATTGATAAACTATCAAAAAAACTTTCCAGAGCTTGCGGTATAGTATACCAAGACACTACGTTCCCCTATCCTCACTCAAGTTAGTCTATTACGGTCTTTTTCACTCTCATCTTCAATATTCCTTATTTAACTGGGGTAGAGCCGCCTCTTCTCACTTATAGAAATTGATAATTCTCCAAAACAAGTTCATAAGAGCAAGTTTTTTTTGTGCGAAAGAAAAACCGATAAACTTTCTTTACTCTAAGTTTAATACACTTATGCTTACTGACATGATTAAAATAGAGTTCGCTAAATTTATGTTTAAATATAATAACCGTCTGTTACCACCCTCTTTCAACAATTATTTCACGAAACTTGATGTAATACATCATTATAACACTAGACAAAAAGTAACTTCTGAAAATTTTCAACCTTTTATCGCTTCGGAAACTGGCAAAAAATCTCTTTAACGCATTGGCCTGAAAATATGGAAAAACATTCCCGAAGAATTTAAGCATTGCTCCTTTTCTTCTTTCAAAAAATACGTTAAATCTTCTGCCGTCTCCAAATATGTTTGAAATCACCTTCTCACACAGTATTTTATCTTGCTTTCAGCAGATTATCAATTTTATACAAATACTACCACTTAAATTGATGTTGTAACTAAATAGTTGATTTCTGTATCCCTTTAAATGTATTTTTACCTTCTCCAAAACCAAAGTTTTTGTTTTCTTGTGCTTTGTGTACATATTGTTTTCTGATGTTGCAATTTATGTTTCCTAAAGTTGTAATTTATGTTTTCTGAAGCATTGTAGGATGTTGGTATTTTAGCTACTATTTTTTTAACCTATTTTTTAAACACTGCTTTATATTAGCTTGGAATCCCAAGCTAAACTCCCCTTTCCGATTGTCATAAAGTTATGCCGTCACTGACGACCTGCTCAACCTTTTATTATTATTTTGTATGTGTGTGTGTTTGCGTTTACTTTTTACTAACTAACGTCAGAGTAAGATATGGCAAAAAGGTGCAGTTGACTTAGATGACAGAATAATGGTCTTTTCGCTGTTTCCTACCTGTGCTTTCTTGTGCGTTATGGTAAAACAAATAAAAAAATAAATAAAATAAATGAAGTGACAAAAAAATGTCAGTCAAATGGAAAACTAACAATCAAGTATTAACTTACTTTGAAATGGCAACATGAAAGCGCGGGAAAGCGCTAACTAAATTAATGTTTCCATTGCAGTCGCAGATTTCGCAAAAGTGTTGCCATTTTATTAAGCAATTTCATCAAAAATTACAAAAATTAAAAATACTAATTGTTTTTCAAAAAAGGAAGGGGGTCCACCCTCATCCTTTTTTTTTTAAGAAAACTTCAATAGCACATAAACATTGAATGATAATGTCCAAAAAAATAATTAAAAATCATAAATTTTTGTTGGGATTTTCTTGGGGGTGCTGCAGCTCCGCAGCTCCTCTAGACGAGCCGCCTCTGCATTACAGTTCTGTTGACGCAGGCAATAAGAATTCGTGAAGGTACGATGTTAGCCTACTGCTAAATATAGCCTACCCACTCACTTTTAGGACGGCAGCCCTGCTGGACTACTTTCTCGACAGTTCATCGAACGTGCTGCCACTGAATCTGAATTCGTTTCTATATTTTGTTCAGTTATTAACAACATTGGATAGTCTAAAATCGCCCCCTGAAAGGTAAAATCACTCCCCAAATTCAAAAATTGTTACAATCGCCCCTCTGAAGGCCGAAATCGTCCCCGTTGAAGAACCATGACCCATAGGAAGAAATCAGTCAAAAGCACATTCATAATTACGTCAAAAAACTACTGTAGGGTAAAGTTGGGTGATATCAATCACCAGGGTGATATGGACCAGTTTTTAACTTCCTTTACAAGAATGAAATAAAATCGTTGATTGCGTAAGAAGGTCGAAAGTTGCCTGATGGCTGTTTTTCAACATGGCGTACAGTGAAAGCACATGCGATTTGTGCTGACAGCAGTTTTTTGTTTTTCAGCTTTTCTTCACAAAAAGTAGCATTAATTATCTAACTGTTTGGACCAATTTTGAATCAACTTATCTAACTACTTTTAAAACACTATTTTGTAGTGTTTTGCATATTACTGTATTATATTGTAGGTTATATATGTGCATCATAATTGCATTCCCAATAAAAGATGATTATTTCTTATCAAAAAAGTGATGGTCCATATCACCTAAGGCAGGGGTGGGCAAATTACGGCCCGCGGGCCGGATCCGGCCCACTGAAACGTTTCATCCGGCCCACTTGTGCCTGCTGAAACCACTATTATAACTTTCACGGATATTAATTTGCGTTGCTTACCAAAAGAGTATAAATTAAAGCGTTGCTGAAAGCAATATTAAAATCAATACATTATTGTATTGTGAAGAGTCTGTTTAAGTTTGTGCTGTTCTGTGGCGTCACAATCATATAATGGTAATCAAAATGATTGTGCTACTGATGTACTGTATGTACGCCGCAGTGTACCCATGTTACTATACAGTGGTCTCACTCATCGTTCTCAGCGTCCGTGATAAAGCAAGGATAAACTCATGTGACTGTAAGTTGATTTAGCGGTGAAAAATGTTTCCAACTCTTACCGGTATTCGGTATTCTCGTGTTCTGTTGAAACGGTAGCCACTGAGTTACAGGTGGAGCTCATCGATCTCCAAGCTGACAATGCTTTAAAAAGTAGTTTTGAAAAGAAGTCTTTGATTGAGTTTTATAAGTCGCTTCACCCAGAAAAATTTAGAAATCTCAAAGAATTTGCAAGAAAAATGTTTGTAGTGTTTGCATCTACATACATATGCGAGTAAACATTCTCAAGCATGATGATTAACAAAAGCAAAAACCGATCTCTGCTAACGGATTCAAATCTACAAGCTGTCTTTAGAGTCAGTACAAGCAGCTTCAAGCCTGATTTAGACAAACTTTTGGGCACATGCAGTAGGCTACATCAGTCCCACTAATCGTTGTGTCACTTGGTATACTAGCTGTATTGTTGTGTGCACTGGCAGTTATGCTAGTTATTGATAAATAAATTCTTTTTTGATTACCATATAATTCTGTATTAAGTTTTGAGTCTCCGGCCCAGTAAGCTAGTTCATTTTCTGTAACCGGCCCACTCAGAAAAGTAATTGCCCACCCCTGACCTAAGGTTTCCCTTTTCCCGGATTTTTAACTTCCCAAAAAACGGGTAATTTTTAAAACACTTCCCGGGAATCCTGGGAAATTTCCGTGATCCCGAAAAACCTCGGAATTCCCGGGATTCGCGAAATTCCCTGGAAAATTTTCCGGAAAATTTTCCCGAGCTGAATTGCTGTTTTTTTTCTGGTTTTCAGCATTTCAGATCTCATTTTTAGCATTTTGTTATGTTGTTTTGACAAATTTTGTTTGAATTTTTCAATTTCTTCGACAAATTGAGGAAAAAAATTTGATCTCGGTGGCATTTTGTCTTCAAAAATTTTGCCAATTTTGGAAATTAATTTCAGGTAAGCAAAAAAAATTTTAATTTGCGGTGACGCATTTTTTATGTCGGAATGATATCAGTACCACTGAAATCCTTGCTAAAGTAAAAAAACTTCCCGGGATCCCGACATAAATTTTCCGGGAAACGAGAAGGTTAAAAAAGCCAAATTTTCCGGGAAATTTCCCGTCCCGACCTACTAGTGAGGAAACACTATAATCACCCGTCTCAGCGAATTCTTGTCGGTACGTATACTGAAGTTGGTATCGTCGCTTTTATTATGTATATGGTGTACGGTAAAAAAAGTTGTAAATTTACTCAACATTAGTGCATAAAATTTTAACTAAAAAAAGTGGTAATAATGTTTGCAACAAATTAGTTGTAAAATTACACTTTCATCATGAATTAGCCTACTATTATTTTTCACGTTGTTTAATTACATCCAAAATTTGTAAAAAATTTTACATGTGCATCTGTAATTTTACGTACAATACTGCGGTTTTTGCATTCACAAAGTACACTTACATCGCAAATTACGATTATTTTTCACGTTTTTTAATTACATCCAAAATTTGTAAAAAATTTTACATGTGGATCTGTAGTTTTATGTACAATTCTGCAGTTTTTGCATTCACAAAACGTGTGCTGTCAGTCCGATTACAAACAATTTGTTACTTTGCTGGCCAGTTCAGGTACAGTAAATAAATGTCGCTTATAGTTATTTTACTACGCAAATGATAAATTCTACGAAACTAATATATTATTTGGGGAGAATCTTCTAATCAAACAACATAGGGAAAGTTATTCCCTATGTTAAATGCCTGGTTGTGGACTGTGGATTGGTAGACTCTCGGAGTTATGCTTAAAAATTTGGATCTCCCTACTGTGCTTGCTCTGATGCTGGGGCCCGCAGCAACAGCACGCCGCTTATATTTGCCAAGCTGGGATGTGATATTTACGAACAAAACTCTGTGAAACGAATAACTAAAAAACCGTTAGCAATGATTGACTATTCAACTATAACAACCAATCACATTAAAGCAAAAAAGGGGGCGTGCAACGCATGCTGGGTATTGGACAGTTTAGCTTTGTCTGCTGGAGTTGCACAGTGAACTGCTATCGGTAAGTTGTGAGATTTAAACTTGCACATTATTGGCATATTAGGCGAGTTGGAAGTAAACCTTCCGGTAACTGGGTATGCGTATCGCCACTGGGCAGTTCGATTTAAGCTGTTAATTTGTTTTTTCGGTTCTGAATTCTTAGCAGTTTTCAGGAAATCGAAAATATGTAGTGTCTCTCTAACCTGCAAACTCTACTACCGTACTTTTCACTGGTAAATTGGTAAAGACTGAGCAACTGAAGTTGTTATACAGTTTTAATGTCTGTTAGCCTGTAGCCTAGTTAAGAGTTTAAGCTACATAATGTACATTTTTTGTCTAGGGTACATTTTCAATTTAAACTGAAGGGTAGAGAAAATAAAATGCACATGATAAAGCAGTTTAGTGATGGTCTCAGCAGAGTAGACCAGCTGAAAACTCAGTCAGTGCGAAATTGTTTTAAGTCCTGAACATGCATTTACAATTTAACTTGCTGAGAATGTGTATAGTGTAAGCAACGTTGTTGTTAGCTACCCAGCAAAGATTTGCCTGTTTGCTTATAGATTGTAGAGCAGCGTTGCATTGGTACCGGAACGCACCGGAACGGCGTTCCGGTTCAAGATAAAGCTGCCGGAACGGCGTTCCGGTTTGCCAGCTATGCTACCTACTTTGTTTGTAAGATAATATATTGCGTTACGCTACGTGTTTTGTTCTGTTTTAGATTATTTCAGTGTTTCTTGCCTTCACGCTTTCGTTACTACGTTACGCAACGTTTATGTACTTATTGGCATTATGGCCGAGAGATTGTAGTGGCAATTCGTAATACTGACAGTAAATATATGACTTTATATGACTTATTTTTAGAAGAGCAAATTTATGCTGTTTTCCGTAATTAACATCTCATAGTATGAAAGTCTAAACATGTATTTTGAACAAGAACATACTCATAAGAACGAAGAATTCACTTGAAAATCAGTAAAAAAATTCAAATATGCACGTCACAACAAGTAAGATATACAACCGTTGAACACAATTTTCCAATAGAATGCGACGTGTGCATCGGTAAAATTTCGGTTTTCATGAATCATGGATTTTAACATCGAAAATGACCGTTCTACAAACGCTGATGTAGGCTGGTGCGCCAACAACTTGGCATACATTCCTGGAGAAATATCTGGTCTACTCGTCTCCACAATAGTTTTTGCATAACTTTTTTCCAAACTAACAATAAAAAAGTCATTTCAAATGCTTCTTGAAAGTCGGCATGAAAACTTGAAAGTTTTCATTGCCTCTCTCAACCTAAAATTAGCCTATCAAGTTTAAAGCCTACTACGGTGGTACTGGGGTTTAATAATTTGTATTTCATAACAAAAATCAATGGTCATATTTCATGACCTGAAAAAGAAAATATGACTTTTTATGACTTTATATCTCCTTAAATAGATCTCGCATCAACGCAGTTTTTTCGCAATTATCGGTTTCATAAGTTTTTGCGCTACCAAAAAAATATATAACTTTAATGACTTTTATCTCCTTTAATAATTACCACTGTTACAATCTAATACAGTCAAATCTCGTTACTATACCACCTCGTTACTGTGCTACTCTCGATACTATATACCACTTTTAATCACCCCCAACAACATTCAATACAAATTGAATAGGGAATAAATTTACTATGCCACCCCTTACACTCGCTACTATGCCACGTAAGAGATTTATGGATACTGTACTGCTACTCTCGATACTATATACCACTTTTAATCACCCCCAACAACATTCAATACAAATTGAATTGGGAATAAATTTACTATGCCACCCCTTACACTAGCTACCATGCCACGTAAGAGATTTATGGATACTGTACTGCATACAGTTTTGTGGATAAAAAACAGCCTTGTTACATGACAATGTACTGTAGAAAAACAGAGCGTGGCATACTGGAATCCTAATTAATGCGGCATGGAAGCGAGAAATTGGGTGTGATGCAATCAAGTGATCGCCTGGAAAATGAAATGCTTGAGAACATGCGACAGCTGACGATTCTTCAGAGTTACATAACTTGGGGAATACTGTACATTACGTGTACTGCACAAAGTGTATTTTTGTTCACAGTAATTGTTTATCCTTTTGTTCGTTGTGTTTATTGTTCCGTCAATGCTGCAGCAAGCTCTTGGTACTATGCCATTTTACCTCAATCCCAATGGGTGACATAATATCGAGATTTGACTGTATGTCCTAATTACAAGTGCGCTCCGCATCGTTAATAACAATCGATATAGTAGGTTGAGATTGGCTGTGACACATCAAATTTAGAGAATTAGACCTCGTTTTTTCCTGATTTAACATGCAAAGTTTTTAGCTACATTTGGTAAAGCAGCTGAGAGACTCTTAATACTTTGACTAGTTTACGTATGCTAGTTATAACCAAATAGGCTATGCGATATATTTTATCTTTACAACTCGCCAGCTGCTTCGTGAATTTAATTTCATTGGCTGCATAACTGAGTTCACTTTTGATATTGAACGTGTGACTATGTCAACAACTGCCGACGATTATTTGGTTCGAGTTTGCAGCAGTAGAATCGGCATCCACCAGACAATCATTTTGCTTTTTCGCACCTCCTATCGCTTGTAGGGGTATGTCACTCAGCCGTAGGACGGCATTTCATAATAACTTAGAATTACAAAATTTCAAGAACTTTTCAACATACACAACCCTAATAAGCTATCACAGCATCATAGGAATATCTTAGTTGTTAAATGAGGACTTAAAATTAAATGAGGACAAAAATATGATGACGTCACAAAACTTAGACATATTACTTCTTAAGCTTGCGTTCCGGCAGGAAAAAAATTGCCAATGCATCCCTGTTGTAGAGCTGCTGATGGAAACCTGTAAACTGTTGAACCAATGTTCATGTGTTGACTGCTATTTCATTATTTGTGAATAACTTTGAGTTAATTTTTTTCTACTTGACTATGTATCATAATTGGCGCAATAATTTAATCTACTCTTTAACAGCTGTGATAAAAACTTGCGCAATAAGAGTTTTGCCGATCAGATGGCCAAGTGAATGGCTGGTTGTGGACTGTGGATCGGTAGACTCTGGGTTCCATATTTTGGAGTCTGGTTAAACAAATGACATAAAAGTTGGTATTTACGGCTCCCTTGCTTGACTTTTAGTGCTGAAGAGGTAGTGCTTTGGAGCAAGGCGGCAAGTTCACTTGTGTTGTTGGGAAAAATGCTTAACAGTATTCCTCCATCGCAGTGAGGTAGACTGATTGTTGGCAACTCCTAAGCGAGCTCGTATATGTAGCGCTCCGTCACTTTGTTGTGAAAGCGGAACAAAAATGCCAATAAATAAATATAAATAAAACGTGAGTACTGTTTCATCCAACTGTCCAATTTTAATTGATCTAATCACATAAATACCATGATTCTTGCATGTATTTGGAATAAATATATCAATTTTGAAATTTGGCTAATGCTGAATTTATGTCAAAATGTTTTGTAAATGTAGAACCAAATACATGCATAAGTTGATACTATCATAATTTCAAAACCTTTTTTTTTTTTTCAGAGATATCTTCAACCCAATCTGAAATATTTTATGTGGTGATAAAAAATTAAATGGTAGCATGTACCAGCGCATTTGCAAATGCCATTGGCTATTCATTTTGCTGTTTTTATGTGTTCTCAATGCAGTATACTAAAGCTTCGGAATCCACTTTTCATTTTATTCAAAGGTAATTATTTTATGATTGAGTGACAGCAAGTTGTTGATTTTCACAGTGTACAGTATAAGATATGCCGGTATAATAAATAAAATAAAGCTATGCAGAGTGCTAGGAACAACATCAAAAATAAAATAGGAATTAACTTACGTATAGCCTAACAAATAGATTTATTTGCTCGCATTAAAATGAGAAGAATGGTCAATCGACCGTCGAAATGTTAGTTAGTTAGTGTCTTTTATTTCCGTACCGTCAACACAAGAATAACATGCACAAATAACATACAGTATAATTGGACAGCACGAGAAAAGGGAAGAAGCAACAAAACGATGAACGTTGTAACATGCAAGGGGAGAATGGAAGATCAAGAAAAGTAACATGAGAAGCATGGTTGCAGCACCCGAAAATATACATGTACTGGTGAACTGGTGATGAACGCATGGTGCAAACATAATTGGAAGTGTTCATTGATATTTCATCGACCATACGGCATGCATGTTTAAGTTTTCGTTTTTTTGTAGATTCTTTGCAAGGTTGAATCACGACGACTTACTGAAACCAGCAGTGAAGAGGTCTTGCCGAATCGTTCCCCCTAAAATTATAAAGTTGGTTAACGAAATAGTCTTGAAAGAAGGGCCTAGTGCAGTAATAACGATTAAAGTTTGTGGGGGAGAATGCGGTTTGTTCCCAGCGTGCTGAAGCGCATGCTGTGCTGTTGATCCTTTTGAATGGAAATTCTGTTTTTGTAAAGTTTTTGACTTTTCTTAATTTTTGAGAAGAAATTTTGTTTCATTATGCTGCTGTCTTTTCATTCTGTGATATTTTGGACTCTTGCGCATAGGCGCGGGAAGTAGGGTGCCAGGGGGGGCTCAAGCCCCCCCTGAACTTTTTTTAGCCCCCCTGAACCATTTGAGCCCCCCCTGACAATTGAAAAAATTATGCACTGAGTGCGACGGTATTAATGCTCGCAACGTACATACGTAATGAAGCAAATATTTCTTAAAGTGCTTTTAACCAACGAAGAATCACTATTCTTTTAAAAATCAGTTAGTTATTATTCACTAGGTCAACGTAAAATTTGGTAAAATTTTCAATTTTTGAATTTTATTTTAACCGTGTTTTATATCAGCGTTTGCAAACCTTTGCAGCAGTCATGGACGATGGACCAGTAAAAGTATAATGGCTGCCAATTCTTGTAGCTGCCAAACACTTTACGCCAAACTACTCTGAATGCTCGAATGAAAGTCGCTACTGATCATGGGAATTACGTAAATCGTAAACGAAAATACGGTGAAGTGCAAAAAAACGGTCCTCAATCCTTCAGATGTTCCGAATTCCACCAAAATTTTTGTGAAGAGCTAAAAAAAAGGTCTTCATGGCCCGGACGCGTTACATGAACTGGAAATGTTGGTGGCCAACCTGATTTGTGCACATGCCAAATTAACCCGGGATCGACAGCCAAGCATCCAAAGATCGACCGGTACATCGCGATCGACTGGTTGGGCACCCCTAATCAAGCTTATATGAGCTGGTGCAAGTTCTCTTCTGGTTGAGTTTTTTAATGGTTTTGAATTTTTTCTACCAACCCAATGAAGCGGCTAAATCACTACTAAACTGGCACCGATGATCAGTAGGCTACTCGATTTGAGGGGGATGCCATCCCCCCTGAAAACAACACCATCCCCCCATAAAACATTTTAGCGTAAACCAATTCTTACAACTATAATGACCATTTCTTTTTAGGTCTGCGTGAAAAGTTGTAGCCTACCACCCCCCATAAGTGTTTTCACAACTCGAGCACTGCCGATGATTGTTACTAAAATTGAGCTAGTACGCCTACCTAAATACCTATATCTACACATCTCATTATGATAAAAAATGGTTCAGTGCTTTATTTTGATTGTGTGTTTTTTGTTATTTTTAAACCTCAATGGGGCATTGTTTGTTGCATGTAACTCTGATCAGCAAAGCAAAAGTTAGATCGGACAAATTTTGTTTGCCTACTTTTTGGTTTTGTCATTGAGGTATTTGCATTTTACAAATACATGAGTAGTGATTCGAGCATGGTTAGAAAAGCCTAATGGTAGTAAGCAATCTTGTTTTCCACGATAAAAAATTATCCTGAAAAAGTTCCGGTCACTTGAGCGGGCATGCAATTGATGTCTATCAAAATAGGTCTGCTGAGTGTCCTGCTCATAAAAACGTGCGTTCGAAAAAAGGGGGGTCTGGGGGGCTTCGCCCCCCAGACGTTGACACGATCTTACTATTTTGAGCCCCCCCTGTCCAAAAAACGTTCCCGCGCCACTGCTCTTGCGATGTAGCAATATAGTGTAGGCTGCGATGTGTGTCTTGCAACGAGCACTATAGCAGTAATTCCAGTGCATGTTATATTATCGCAAGTGCACCGAAATTTTGATGCGTTGTTGGTGTGTCACTTTCATCATATCTTTAAACATTTTCATGAGTAGTTGTTGTGTAACTACTACTTTTCTGACTTTGTCCGTCATACAAAATGCAGTGATAAAACTTGGAAGGCGACAAGACACATGTTTACTGTTTGCAATTGACGTTGTTACAATCTTTAATGTTTTAGGGGTTCGCTAGGTGCAAAATATGTTGTTAATTTTCGTTTGTGGTAAGAAGCATTTTTACATTTTTTATCCTTATTATTCAGTTTCTAACGTTTTGGATCAATTTTAAGCAAATTAATATGGTGCGCATTTGCAATGTATACTATTGCACTCGGTCGCGACCTCTTAGCGCTTCCAGTTACAGGCGCCACGACATGCAGTTAGTATGCGCCAGCTTAGGGGTGTCTCTATTTATGGAATAGTATGGCATAGTATGGAATAGTATTGAATAGTATGGCATAGTATGGAATAGTATGGTATAGTATGGAATAGCATGGAATAGTATGGGATAGTATGGGATAGTATGGAATAGTATGGAATAGTATGCACCCCTGTCTCCTACGGCTATGCCAGGGATCAAAACATGCTGAGACCCATATCCCCTATTGCCCCAAATGCCCTGAGGCCCATTGATCCTAGAGCCCCAGTTTTATGCATAGGATATGCCCCAGTGCTCTAAATTAACATCTTATTCCTAGGGCTCATTTATTGCTTCAACCATCCTGTCCTGAGGACCTTTGACTCCTTTTGCCCTAAATTAGGCCTAAGGCACATTTAACCCTGAGGGCCATTCACCCTCAATTTGACTCTTTATATGGGCCCCTTTACTCTAGTGCCCCAAACGTCCTATCACCCATTTCTGCTATACTATACCACAGTGCCTTACTTACTATTCCATACGGTACTATACCATACTATTCCATAATATTCCATATTATGCCATACTATTCCATGGTATGCCATACTATGCCATACTATTCCATACTATTCCATACTATGCCATACTATTCCATACTATGCCATACTATTCCATAATTAGAATGTTCTCTATTTATGGAATAGTATGGCATACTATTCCATATGTATGGCATAGTATGGCATACTATTCCATAATTAGAGAAACCGCCAGCTTAGCGAAAAGCTTTGAGCATACAGATGAAGTTACGAGTTCATTTGCATGCACCAAGTTTTTTCGCTCAGCTGGTGTATACGTTAACTCGATCTCCTGGCGCCTGTAACCGGAAACGACTAAAGGTCATTGTTGTTTGACATAGTTTGACGTGTAAATATTTTACTATACTTTTTGTAAAAGTGCTGCCATCCCTAATTGTGAAATAAATACAAAAATGTTGATGTTAAACATAATTGACATTTTCTTAGTAATGTAAATACACGCAGTTGTTGTTGAAGTATATGCATTAAAGTGTCGTCAAGTTAAAAACTACAAATGAATGTAAAGTAATAACAGCTACCAGATGTGGTGTGGAAATGATGAGAAAATTGAAGGCGTGGGTATATTGGTGAAAGAAGAACTGTGTGAGGAAGTGGTAAAAGTCAGAAGAAGGTGTGACAGAGTCATGGCCATTGGATTAGTGTTTGAAGAAGAGGTGGTGAGAGTAATATGTGCTTATGCACCACAAAGTGGCAAACCAGATGCTGAGAAGGAGAGATTTTATGAGGAAATGGCACGTGAGTGGAACGTGGCAAACGAAAATGAATTAATGTTGGGATTGGGAGATTTCAATGGCCATGTTGGGAAATGTGCGGAAGGATTTGAAGGTGTACATAGAGGGCATGGAATAGGGAAAGGAAACGCTGAAGGAAGATTGTTACTAGATTTCTGTGATCAGAAAAAATTTGTGTGTAGCAAACACCTGGTTTAAGAAGAAGGATAAAAGAAAGGCGACTTACAGTTCGGGTGGAAATGAAACAGAAATAGACTTTGTTCTAGTTGGAAAGGATAAGAGGAAGTATCTATGAGATGTGAAAGTTATCCCTGGGGAATTGCAACACAGGCTAGTAGTGGTGGATGTGGAGGAGCGGAAATTGAAGAAGTCAGTGAAGAAGAGTAAAAGAGTGAGATGGAGGGTGTGGAAGCTGAAAGAAAGAAAGAAATCAAAGAGAAATTTGAAGAATGGATTGGATTTGAAGAAAGAATTGGAAACTATGTCTCGATGTCATCTGTGATGCAACTGTTGGTTTGTAATATTTTGAGTTCAGCTACAATCCTGGAAGTTCTAGTACCATTGTGTCGGAACCTCAACCAGGGTTGCTCGTTTTGCATAATCGCATTGTGCGTAGTCCTAAATCCAACTTTTTACTACGACTTTCTTTAAAAATAAATGCAACTTTTTAGTGCAACTTTTCTTATAAATAAATGCAACTCTTTCAGAATTTTAGTGCTTTAAAAACTTGCCCTAGTCATCACAGTCTCTGAGTCTGAGATTATGGACAGCGGAAGTCTACTCTGGCTAAACAAAATATCGGTGCACTCTGCGATTTATGGATATACAGTAGAACTCCGATTATCCGAACTAATTAAAACCAGGGGTGGTTCGGATAAGTTAATTGTTCGGATAATCGAACAACATGCTATACACATGAAATTAGATCATATTACCAACATTGTAGCGCACTGCTAGAGAAGAACCTCTTACACCATTTTCTAGCTGATTTATAATCTCAAGTTTTGTCTCAATAGTCAGTACATTTCTTTTTCTTTTCATTGAAGACATATTGCAGTGACTAAACTGGTTGCAAACTTCAAATAATTACAGCACGCCGTGCATGCGTCAAATGATTTTTGATTTTTGACGCAATTTTCTCTTAAAACGCAATTGACGTTCTAATGCTTATTGTCAGGTTTTAATTTCTTTTGTTAAAGTCGCGTTCGGATAATAGGCGTTTCGGATAACAGGCGTTTCGGATAATCGGAGTTCTACTGTAGTTATACAGGGTGTCCATAAAGTCCGTGCGCACAAATAAAGTTAAAATTTTCTAAAGTGCACACGGACTTTATGGACACCCTGTATAATGTTTTTATGCATAATTTCTGACACTTCAGGGTCATTCACTTAAACGACGTTAGCTGCGCTGTGTGATAGCAAGACTATTACCGGTACTAACCCTAGTCCTATCCTAACCCTAACCAAACGAGCTTGTGGATTCATACATAATAGTTTCCGATTCGTGTATAAATCAACTGCTGGGGAATTATTTAACGTTTGTGGTACCAAATGGAACAACCCTGAAGTGGGAGAAATTATGCGTAAAAACATTATCCGCAATTTATTGCATCATAGAATAGATCTAGTTTCATTGCAGTATTCACTTACCCTGTCCTGTGTCCACATGTTCAATTTTTGTAAGCTTTTAAGCCCACATTGATGTGGGCTTGTTGCTGTGAGCTTGATGTCATAATCACTTTTTCAAATTATGACATCAAAAAACCAGCAACAACAAGCCCACATCTGCTGATAAATTTGACATAGACTATGTGAACCAGTGTACAGGTTAACTATCTACAGTCTACTTGTATCAGTGTATACTTTAAGTAGTCTGTGCTGTGCTTTCGTCTCCATATTGGGCTAGTAGGCAGTAGACTGACAGTGGCAATACCTAGGAGTAATTTGTTTTTGTGGTAGTGTAGTTTTCATTGTTGGTTAAGTTTTGATAGATCATTGACTGGGCCCAATCTACAAACCTTTATGAATGGTTTTGCCTAGAATTCTATGTGCAATATCTGGTGGAGTAGACAGTGCCATTGCAGCTCTTCTGCTGCAAAAAAGAGGTATGGTGGGTGTTAAATCTCTATGATGCATGGATGTATTGGTACTTCACTACCGTAGCCTACTAATTATAATAAAAATAGTACCATATGCCTTGCTGGTACATTGTTAGCTTTCTGGTTTTTATGGCTCTGATAACCTAAAAGAAGCTTCTATTTTATCGCAAATTTCCAGCTACGATACCGAAGTTTGAAAATTGTGGAACTAGCATAACTATATCCTGGTAATCGTCAACTTCCCCTATGGATCCCCTACTGTGAGAATGGCATTACAGGAACCAAAATACGGTTATGCAACCATGATTTCCAAAGTTCAGTAACTAAAATTTTTGGTGAAATAGACACTTTCTAATCTAAAATAGCAGTTAGCACACTTTTTGACTCAGGGACCAAAACTACCTATTTCATTGCTAGACTGGCAAGCTACGTGTTCGAGCTGCCACTCACATGCTGCCTGTAGTTTGTCATACAATTATTTCCAAATGCAGTTCTTCTGGTGCTGTTGCAAAGGTGCAGTGACTTGTGCAGTCGGGGCCACTCGTGGTGTACTGCCCTCGTATTATAATGCGCGACACATTGCATAATCTGTGATGCAAATCTTGTAAAATATTACGATTCATAATTTCTTTCAAAGAAGTGGCTATTTTTACGGACCGGTAACATTTGTCTCTTTGGTTTATTTTATTCATCATGCTTTGTAGAACCGGGAGGAGCGCGAAAGGATAATAAAAGAAGCAAAGCTCTTATTTGTACCGGTCCATGCAAATAGCCACTGCCTTCTTTCAAACTATATCCAAAATTTGTAAAACAAAGCCTTTATCTACGGTATCTCTGCAAAAAATACTTAACAACTTATTCTACAGTAGATGAGACCCAATTATACTGCCTGTTACATGAGCAGATGTTGTGGCAGCCGAGTACCATTAGCCAAGATTTTGATTGTGAGTATGTAATAGTGCTATGGGTAAACTTCAGCAAAGCTTGAAACCTTGTGGAGATTTTGATCTGTTTCTCACCACTGTTTACATTTATTTTCATGTAGGCTTTGATGTTGCTGGAGTGTTTATGAGAAACTGGGATCTTCGTGATGAGATTGGTCATTGTGAAAGTGATGAAGATAGTGAATATGCTATGAAAGTTTGCAAAATTCTCAACATTCCTTTTTATGAAGTAGGCAATGTGATGAGGTGTGGATGAGTGCTCAATAGTGTTTATTAGAGGTAGAAGTGTTTTCGATTCTTCACAGTGCATTCTTTGGTGGTAAATATCCAATAACTTTATTCTCTCCATAAGTGAACGATCTTGTAAAGTTTGATTAGAATTCCTCATTGCATACACTGCTTCTGACAGAAATTGTGAGGCTTAGTCCACTCTGTTGGACCCATAATTTTTATGGCAGTTTTAATCACAGCGGTTTTGGTGTACTCTTTGTTAAAGCATTGTTAAGTGTCGATATATAATGCTACTTCATAGTTACCATTGTTTGATAAATTCTGAACTAGCTGAAGTCAAAACAGCTTCGCGAAAAAGCTCTTGTAAAATACCACTTTTTGCAAGAAGTTAAAAAGCAATGCTGCAAAGTTAGTAGGTCAGTATTTGTCCCAAGTGCTGTTAACTTCGTTTCATTGACAAGTGTCTATAATGAAAAACTCTTGGTTTATGATTATCATTAATTTAGCTTTGATGTGAGACTGCTGTGCTTCACAAACATCTTTTTAATAGTTGCTTCTACTTGTTCAAAAAGCTAAGAGCCGGAAAGATTGCAATGTAAAAATAAATATAATGTACTTAGCATCGTTTGTTTTTCAACTTATATTTTACCAAAGCACTTTTCACCTGTAGTTGTTGAAAAATACCACCGGCAGTGTGTTAATTTGTCTGATGCTTGCCTTGTGAGTACAAATTTTGGTTTTAAAGTGGACACCGTGCATGATGAATTATAGAAATTTTGTAATATGCTGTGGATTGTATCTTGTGTGTGGTTTTATGTTTGCTTTTGTGATGTGCATAATGTTACTTTGGCCTCGTTACCTGTCAGGAGCACTTGTATGCAATCATTTGAAAGCATTTGTAAAAAAATACGTCATTGAGTGCATATTCTGGTAAGTATATTTTACTCAAAGTAATTGTTTCAGGTCAATTTAGTAAAGGAATATTGGAACCATGTCTTCATGCCTATGATAGAAGAATATGGGAGAGGCAATACACCAAATCCTGATATATTTTGCAATCATTATGTCAAGTTTGATGCTTTGCATCACAAATGTAGAAGAATTGTTGGCAGTGATCCTTTTGTAATAGCTACTGGTCATTACGCTAGAACGTCATTAGATGATCTTGTTCTGTATGATAACTCTTGTAAGCAAGGTACGAAAATCAAGAATATGCTTTTCCATATCTTTAAGGAAGTTAGGTATTTGACCACGTTGCGAAATGAGTTTTTTTATTTGTAGCAATGAGATAAAAAACAATTTTTTGACATCGCCAAGCATCTCTATCATGAGTTGATCCATTTTTCTGGCTTATGTGCTTACTGGACTGAAGCATGTAGGTTAGTTTTGATGTCATTATCACTTCGTGATTACATCTTATCACATCTCTATCATGAGTTAATCCATTTTTCTGGCTTATGTGCTTACTGGACTGAAGCATGTAGGTTAGTTTCGATGTCATTATCACTTCGTGATTACGTCAAAAAGTGTTTGTGCTTGTGAAACTTTTCTGGGTTTTAGGTTCACAAAAATGTAGATGCTACCAGTTTGATGTGTTGCAATTATAATGGATCTGATCACATTTGGTGTGCTGTAAACGCCAGTATCGCTCGTAGTAGTCTTAGAAATGCCATAATTATTTCAGAGTTTTTCTTTCAGACAATGCGTTGCTTATGAGTGCCGATTCAAAAAAAGATCAAACCTTTTTCTTGTGTCAGGTATTGAATTTGCCCAATTTTCTTTTTGTATTTTCTTTCAGACTCTTAGTGGGAAACTTCGAAATGTAATAGAGTGGTTGGTCTCTTTTAAATTTTGTGTTCATCTATTTTTTGCTGATGGTTTACTAAAATGATTTTGCTCAAAAAAATTTGTATTTTATATACGTTAGATTTGCCAGGTAAGTTAGAAAGGAATGTGAAGGAGCATCTCTGATTTAATTTCAAATTGCTTCAAGTAACTGAACTGTTCGCTCAGGAGACACAGCTTGTTTATTTATGTGCATGCTTGGCTATTTAAACCAAGCTTACTGCATGAGTGCGCGACCATTTTGCGTGACCGACTCAATGTTGAAACTACTAACCCTGAAGCCCTATATCGAACACTAATTCGCAATTTCAAGTCTTAACTTAATCTTTAAACTCCAACTCGAACAGTAAAACTATGTCTTAACATCGAGGCGGTCACGTCGAAAAATCTTGTCTCGTTGTTACATTACTCAAGTAATAAAATCTACAGATCACTCAGCAAGCTTTGCGACGAACTTATTTTCCTCTTGGTGGAATGCAGAAATGTGAAGTGAAGAAAATAGCCGAGAATTCGGACCTTTCGTTTCTATTGAAAAGGAGAGAAAGCATGGGAATCTGTTTTATAGGAAAAAGAAATTTTCCAAAATTTATGATGGTGAGTGGACAAGTTATGTCTTAAATGACTTTTGTGTTTCTTGAAAGTCTCTACTTTTTTGTGAACACTAGTTGTACGTAGCAATTAAGGTTGCCGTTTTTTTTTTTGTTTCCACAAGCTTTTTTTGTCTTGCTGCGCGCTTTTTCTGACGATTGTCTCTTTGCAGTTTCGTACTGCTTAGCATAAGCCGCTGATATAACAACTGAAATGTTGTCGAAATATTTTTTTGCGAAAATAACTTCGACTTTATATTTTGCCATGAAGGTTTTTAATCTGGGCTCCATGGGATCTGAAAAGTGCTACCAGGGGCTGTAAACTTAAGTACAAATACGAAATACGCTGTCTATTTGTGCGACCATTTAATTTCGACTGTTACAGCAACATGTTTTTAGAAAGAAGTTTTGAGGTTTTGTTAGAATGTTTACGAGTTCGCTCCCCCAAAAGGCTAAGAAACACTGCTGTAAATTAGGGATGTGCCTCAAGGAAAATTACTCGAACTCACCGAGTAACGAGTATTCACGACATTACTCGGCCGAGTCCGAGTATCTACGACGTCTAAATATGAACTCGAAATCAGGTGAAGAGCAAAAAAAAGTCATTACTTCCGTAGAAGTCCTAATTTCGACTCAAATTCGGCTACAGAGCAAAAAAAAGGTCAAAACGATAATGCGTTAATACTCGGCCGAGTACTCGGACTCGACTCGGCACATCCCTACTGTAGATAGCATTCCCAACGAAGAAAATGCTTCATTGACTTAACGGTTTTGATGTGGACTGTTTAATTCATATTCTAACGTCGGATGTCGATGACAAACTCGTTTGATCATTTAAAAAACAGGCAAAAATATTGACAGTGCTTACAAGTGACGTTTAAGCCTATATTGCAAGTGACGTTTAAGCCTATATTGATTGATCTCTTGTTTTTACAGGATTATCTTCCTCCGAAGCCTGGTAAATTCATATGTTACGACACTGATCAGATTCTTGGTCATCATAATGGCTATCATCTTTTCACTGTTGGGCAGCGATCAAAAATAGGTGGACGCAACATCGCATATGTTATTTTGCACAAAAACGTGAACACTGGAGATATGTTAGTGGTGAGAATCTTCTGTTTTGAAATAAAATCGAAAAAAGTTTGAAGTTGTCCCATATCGCGTTACTGCAAGGAACACGAACGATACTTATGAACTGCATAGAATGAAGACGTTTACATGGTAGTTTCCTTTTTAAATCACTTGGTAATCATTGCACGCCTGTGGGTAACGGTTCCATCCTTTTGTTTTGACTTTTTCTGACAACAAGATATTCTGTACTGTACTCGCTGACCGAGTCGAAAATAGTTTTTTTTTAAGTTCCCGCCAAACTCGGTATTCATTCCATTAGCACTCATCGACTGTGTTTCCTTATAGCCCTTGGAGCTTCACGAAGCATTCATAAGAGTTTCTTGAAGTTCTAAGGAGTTGACACCAAGAAGGTGGCAAGATGAATGCGATGAGTGCCCAACAACTCAGCGTATTGAATAGTCAGGCACTATGGCTTTGCTCCACGAATAGCCATTTTATAGTTTGATAATTACTTGCTTATGTCGCCTCATAATTCGAACTTATCACCCCAAAGGTGAGTTTATCTAACGCTAAGGTGTCTCAACGCCGAGTTGTCCCCTGCCGGACAGTTCTTTTCTGAAGACGGTAACCGCTAGTGCTAGTGAAAGATACAGTTTTTGTGCACGCTGAAATCATTAGATTCATGTTTTAAATGCAACTGAATTGATAACAGTTCTCGTTTAGAAGCTAACTGCATTATTTTTTTGAGCATGCGTATATTCTGTTAAGGTTCCTGGTTCAAATCATCCTGCCATGTATGCTAGAAGTTTGATAGTGAAAGCTCCTCACTGGATTACAAAATGTCCATCTTCTTTACTAAATAACCAAGTTCTGCATTGTAAATTCCGGTTTATGCATGGAGAATCTTTAAGTGAGTTGTGCTTGCGAGAAACTGCTCCGTAGTTTTTCAGCTTTTTTGTCAATGCTGTCATACCCTACAGGGCTGCGAACTTGCGAGCACTTTTAATCGAGTTCAAGTTCGAGTTCGCGAAAAATTTGTAACCTGAGTTCAAGTTTTGCATGTTGTATTTTGCGAGTTGAAGCTCACCTGTAATTCGAGTTCATTAATTTTTTACGGAGTTGATGCTAAGTTCAAGTAGTTTTTTATCGGTTTTATTTAGGCTAAATTCAAGTAATTTTTGTAAATATTATCTTAATTTTTTTTTCTAAATTCAATTAATTTTTGTAACTCAAAACTCACTCAACTTTTTTCGTGATCGAGTCCAGGGAGCTGTGTTTTTCGAGTTCGAGTCCGGCGAAAAAGACCGACTTCAGGGAGTTGAAGTTCGCAGCCATGATACCCTTTTGACGTAGTATGACGGCTCCACCGATGAAACACGTTTTCAATGTCTCGTGGTATTGACACATTTGATCTAGAGTTGCACAATTTGAGCATTTTTTGCAGTTTTGTCTAAGTGTTTTAAACCAGACTGTTACCAAGACGATGTGCAAATCACGTGTTGTTTGAAAAATAAAGCTCACGGATTTACTGAAATTCAGTCGCTTTTTACCTGTTGGCCTGGCTATGTAAACACTTGCAATAGGCATCACGAGAAATAGCCTATTTGTAAACTTCGTCATGGTTGTTAATTATTGAAGTGACTAAAAAATTTCTTGTCTGCTGAAGAAGCTGAATAGATTAATTTTTGTTTTCTGTTGAGTTTTTAAGAGTTACATTTAACATTAATTATTTTTGCATTTACGTTTTAGTTAACTGTGTCATTCATCAATTAGATGACGGCTATTTGGTGGTACTTGATGAACCTCGTAGAGCTTTGACAGTTGGCCAAGTGAGTTATTTGCCAATATGTGATTTCATCATTTTCAGTATCACGGTTAATAATAAACCCATAGACGCCTTGAATAGAAGGACTGGCAGCTAGCAAACTCGGGTTTTTAACTTGGGTCCCCAAAAGTTATTTTGATGTTTCTTCAAGGTTTTTAAAGCTTTTGCTTTTATACTTTCTGACGACGTTTATAATTTATCCACTCACAATTTCTGAAAATTCGAGGTTGATTGGACTAGGGTAAGTTACCCGAAATCCCAATTATTTACAAACACCCCAAAAATTTGTCATTATTAGGTACCACAAATATATTGTGAATTTTATTTAGACCATTTTAAAGATGTCATAATCTTGTGTTACCTACGCAAATACCATTGTATTGCAGGAAAGCGGTAAATCGCCTAGGTGCAGTTCCATCTTTTATTGCATTGCGGAATTCAATGAACTTTACTGGCCTAACTTTCGCTGGTAGTTATGCAGGAAACCTAGCCTGGCAACGTTTTGCATGTAGCTGCAATGCCATAAGTACAAGCGGTATTATTTATTGCTTGGTTTGTCGCAAATCGCGAGAAACTTATCATAATGAATATTACGAACATTTCCACTTACATCATGTTGTGGAGGCCCACTCAGCAAACACAGCTTGGCGCTGGTTTAGTGTGTGATCTACCCAAATTTTAGTTGGACAAGAGTGATAGAGAAAAACCGCTTTGGGTGTTTGAGAAGAAGAGAGAAACTTGGCAATTCAGTTTGCGCTAAGTTATATCATTTCAAACGAATATTTTACTTCACTCAGTATATATATGATTATGTGGCACATGTGTGACGCTCTTTGTTCAGAATTTATTTATGTGTCCCCATAATTTTGCCAAGCTTCCTTCTACACGGTAATCAGTACTTTTTCGTGCTTTTAAAGTTCCCGCATTTATAACAGGCAATATCTTAATAACATACGTTATTCTGAGCAGAAAAAAGAGTTTGTTATATAAAGTACTGCATAATTCAACCCGGTAGTGTGCTTTTAGTACGTTAGAGCCGAAAAAAACGTGATAAGTTTGAGTTAAGGAGAAAAATGTAGTAAAATTGTGACAATGTTCGTTTTCAAGTGACGTCATCATCGCTTTATGACGTCATCGACCTTTGATTTTCTTGGTAAGGTAAGATTAAAGATGGTTTAAAAATGAAATTTTAATTTTACATTAGTTGCAAACAAATGAGTTATACACTACTATTCAAGTTTTAGGGGTAGCAGATATTACCCCTCAATTTTTATCTTTTCTGCGGGTCTGTTCGCTGAAGGATTTTTTACAGCTAAAGAACTAGCTACTGACACTGTTTTGAGCTCCCAAAGCCCATCAAAGAATAAAGAAGAGACGCACAGATAGCCTGAGAAAGCTACGTTAAAACTGCTTTTAAAGTGACGTCATCGCCGCTATTGTGACGTCATCACCCCATCGATCCCCATTTTGGAACATTCATGTTCTGCTTAAGGTAAATGCCAAGTTTGACGGTCTATCTGCTCTTAAACATACTTTTCTACAAAACCATGCTGAAAATTTGAGACCCAAGAAACCCGAGTTTGCCAGCCGCCAGTCCTTC
Source organism: Trididemnum miniatum (assembly GCA_964006365.1). Classification (NCBI taxonomy): domain Eukaryota; kingdom Metazoa; phylum Chordata; class Ascidiacea; order Aplousobranchia; family Didemnidae; genus Trididemnum; species Trididemnum miniatum. The sequence continues at coordinate 13,950,480 of OZ023237.1, forward strand.
TATTCAAGGCGTCTATGATTAAACCAGTCAGTTGGCGTGGTCGTTGAAGACATCGCTATTGTTCCTGGAGATCTTGCATTGGATTCCCTGGTGGGTCAAACCCGACACAGTGTCGCCAACGACTTGACACCGCTGTTACGTTTCTTTGGAGCTGCTGTTGCTCAGCCGCTCAGATGGGCCCCGCCTCGTGTTATCATGCTTTGGCGTAACACCGCGTGTCTAATGAAGGTTCTTTGTTGGCTAATATATGTCAACGACGTCAAATTGATTTTGCACGAACAATATTAGCAAACTTTTTTTTCGTATGAGAAAGAGAATGAGACGTTAATAACGTATCCTTAAAACCCTTTTTCTAATATTAGGCCTAAGTTTTTATTTTTAATTTTTCCATTAAGTCCGTCGAGCAGAGATCTATTGCTGCAGCATTTTATTAAAGGTGCTGCAGCATTTTATTAAAGGACGCACTACAAAACTTAATTAGTAGGGCGATTCACGGTCAATAAAGTCAATTTTTTTTGGATGTAGAAAATAACTCTAAAAATGTGGAAACAAAATTTCACGGTCGTAGGATCAGTGTTTATGAAGTCAATAAATGTCAATTTTTTTTTATTAGGTCAATTTTTGCTTTTTTTGCGCGTTTCTACTTCATAGCCTACTTAAAAAGAGATGACTTAGATAATTTAGAGATGGAAGTTCGTAACTGTTGGTAATACCAGGGAGGTGCATGCTGTCGCCTGACTGTAACCGGTATTACAGTTTAAGACATTCTTAATTTATTCACGTAATGCTTGATGTGATTTGATTGATTTCGATTGTAAAGATCTGTTCAGACAGCTTTGCAAGATTGCAATCTTAGCAAAATTGGATTATGATGAAATAAACTTTTCGATGTTTTCATTTGTTACATATTTTTGTCACTACGTGCCGGTAGTCAAAAACACTAGCATTGAAAAGACAATGCATTAGTTATTCGAACGTACTTTGATGTTACACAGATTGCAATACAGCGAATAGCGAAACACTTTAATTATATGTGCGTACATTATAATCAAAGCACTAACTGAAGTGACTTGGGTGTTTTTTTTTTTATGGACTGGTTCTTTCATTTCATTGTTTCGTTAGGTCAATAAAGTAAATTTTTTGATAACATAAGGTCAATTTTTTGAGATTTTTGGGTCAATAAAAAGTCGCCCTGTTAATTAGGAATTGAGTTTTAGAATCGTAGTTTAATACTATCACTTTGCTTCCACCATTTTTGTCCAATGTCCATCTTTGGTACATTGTATTTCCGGCTACGCTGTTTTTATGTTCTAGTCATATTAAATGTTGGTTTGTTGCAGTTTGCGGTGTTCTACCTTGACGAGGAGTGTTTGGGAGGTGCTAGAATTTGCGACGTCGGTCCGTCAATGCACGAGTGTCCGTCGCGTGGTAGTGTTGAGCTGGCAACATTTCGTAGTAATCGTGAAGAATGGAATGAATTTGTCGAACAGTTTGAAGATATCAGTGATTTTGAACAATGGGATATTACGGGATACAATACTTTTAAAATTAGAAGTGCAGTGCGGTAGCCCGAACTGTAGTATATTTTGCCAATTAAATTAATAAATACCATGGATTGATTTATTCCGAGCACGGTATGCCACCTGTCAAAAACGTTAATTTGATTAAGTTTTATAAAACTAACCTTATTTGGCTAAGAATTGCTGCCTACCGTAATGATTGAGACCGAGTGTTTGCTGTTTTGCAAACTTTCCGCAACTGCTGAAAGCTCATTCGGCTATTGTAAATAGTTGCTGTAATGGACTGGGGAAAAATGAAACAATTTCGTTCTTTGACCTTTTCAGTTGGACGTCATTTAAACTATTATTTTTGGTGAACTGTGCGAGTGTTGATGACAGATTCTGAATAATGCTGTTGATAAGTCGGCGCTCCTTGTTTGAAATAATTTCTTCATCTGTGGGGTACAAACAATTCCGCTTTTTTAGCGATAGTGAAAATTAGACAATCTTAGCTGTTGCTTAGAAATATGCATTCTTCTATCACTTGCATAGAAATAGGCCTATACCTTCATTACTAATTTGCTGTCGGTGGTTAGCGATGAAAAAACTATGAAAACCTGTTCTCGATCGTTACATGTATTTGTCGCTGTGTTTGTTTGTGTTTGTCAATTCATCATCATGCAGTTTTAATCCGTTTTTTTCCTCGTCACCAAATGTGGCCGGATACAACTCATCACTTCCGCAATCGCTCTCATACCTTCCCTCCATCTCGTTCGATCTGCAGCTTCCTCGATCTTCAACCCTACTTTCTTCACACTCTCTTCCACCTGCCTCCTCCTTGTCATTTTTGGCCGTCCTCGCTTTTGCTAGACCCAACCTTTTTCCCACATATATCGCAAGGATTTATTTTGCTCAATGCAATTCCTCCTTCCGTTCCGCTCACCATCATCTTAGTTTTTCCAACATTTACTTTCAATGCTCGCCTTCCAATGCACTCATCCACCTTTGGAACCTCTCCCTCAATTCTACCAAACTTTCACTCATCAGCACCAGATCATCCGCGTACAAAATTTCATTCGGTAATCCTCCTCTTGCATGTTCTGTCACAACATCAACCACAATAGCAAATATCAGTGGTAATAGCACAGACCCTTGATGCACACCAACTCGTACTCCAAAGCAAAGTCATCTGATGTCCCTGATCCAATTAACTCTGAATTTCGTCCTTAAACCCTCACATAAACTCTTCACTGCTTGCACCAACACTTCTGCCAATCCTTTTTCGTAATGCCCATTCCATCACTTTTCTCGGTACCATATCAAATGCGTTTTCCAAGTCCACCAAACATGTACATTGTACAGCATAATCTCTCTTCCACGAAACTACTCTTGCATTCTCATAAGAATAAACAATGCACGAGTGGTGCCCTTCCCAGACACAAACCCAACTTACATGCCATCTATCGTTACCAATCCTCTTATTCTGTTCTCCAACACTCTCACCACTATCTGCATTGCATGCTTCAGCAGCTTTACTCCTCCGTATGCCCCACAATCCACCACATCTCTTCCTTTAAAGATTGAAACAACAACACTTGTTTTCCATTCTTCTGGCATATCTTTCCCATCAAGCACTCTTTGACAAAGCTTCTTTGTTACTATCACACCAAACTTTCCACTTGCTATTATGATATCCATGGTTGCTTCTGAGGGTCTAGCTGGCTGCCTTTCCCTACTTCATTTTATTCAATGCTTCCATCACCTCCTCATCAGTTACTTTTTCAGCTGGTCCTTCAACCATATCTGTTTCTACCATGTACCATCTGATCCCATTCATTCTCCACATTCATGATCTTTTCCATGTGTTCCTTCCATAATTTCGCACAATCTTTCTCACTGACTGCACGTCTCCCATCTTTTTCCTTCATGCAACCTCCTCCTTCTATGTCCCTTCCTCCTTTTTCATGAACTTCACAAGCTTGAAAGCGTCGTTAGGTTTGGTGCATAGCACATTTATCTCTTCCGCCTCTTCATGGCTTTTGCTATTACTTTATTCGTTTCATTTCTGGCTTTCCTATGATTATTTTTACTTTCCGTTGATCGATTCGTGCTCCACAATTTAAACGCTTTTTTCCGATCTATCTATCCCTTACTTGCTCGTTCCACCACCTTATGTTTCCCCGATCTCCCCTCCCTTTCGTCTTTCCTCATAATTCATCACAAGCCTGTAAAACTCCGTTTTTATAAGATCCCCACAAATCCGTTGAATCAGTGTCCACTAATTCTAGTATTTCTTCAAATTTCTCTTTGATCTCTTTTTCCTTCAACTTCTTCAGTCCACACCTTCCGTCTCACTCTTTTACTCTTCTTCGCTGATTTATTCAATATTAATTTTGGCAAAGAGGTCCATTTTTTGTACCATAAAGTTGCTGTATCTTGCAACTTTATTCAATATTGTTTAAAACACCTACAACAACAATATTGTGTAAAACGCCTTCAAGTTTTTGAAGATGAAATTTTTGATAAACTCTAACAATAAATTAACATGATGCTTTTTGCATGAGTACGGCTGATTTACGAAAGGTAGCAGTTGCAAAATTTCATTACTGCTAAGTTTATGCTGCAAATTCAGTGCCATTGAAGAAATGTAGACCTAGGGCAGCGGTTTCCAACCTTTGTTTTCTTAATAGCCACTTTTGCTGCGAAGAAGCCTCAATTACCCACTACCGAAATGTTTTAAACTAAACCAAATCAAAATTCAGCTGCAAGAACGGGTGTTTTTTAAAAAAAAAATTCTCCGCTCCGCACCAGCCCCAAAGTCAGCGGCAAAAAGCAGTGTTCTTCAAGAAAAAAAGAATTTCACCTTTGGGAGTGAAATTCCGGGACAAGGACGGTGTTTAATTCTTCAGGAGGTGTTAATTCCCCTCCTGAAAACCTTAAATTTCCCATTAGTGGGTAATTCGCCACCGATTGGGAATCCATGGTTTAGGAAAGAGGGGTGATTGATGCGCACGTTGTGAAAATCAATAACAAATGTGGAGCAATAGAAACTATTAGCACGGATAATATTTGAACGTTGTTTAGGACAAAGCTTATCTAGAATTAAGTCTTTGCCCTTGCCAGTTGCTACAAGTGCTGTGAAAGGTGGAAGCTATGTATGTTAAAAATTCGTTGTTTGATCAGATAGTAAAACAGTTTAATGTTGGAAGTAGATTAAGTTCAAATGGTTTATTAGCATGCCTAGGCTGCAAATTTAAAAAAATTTTCAATGTCTTGCATTACTCTTCAAGTTTGTTGGGTCAACAAATGTTTGTAACATCAAATTTTGAATTGTATTCGCATTGATATCCCACCAAGTAATGAGTTTTAGAGAGACTACAAACAGGGGCGTATTCAGAAATTGGTGGGGAGGGGATGTGATTTTAAATTAGGTTGAATGATAACTAAATACAAAGACGTTTAGACTCGGAAACGGGCGTAAATAAGCCCTTTGAAAATGTTTCATGCCACGGACGTGTTCAAAATTTTCTTCAGGGAGGGGGCACCAAATTTTGTCGCTTTTTCAAACTCAGTTTTTTCCCGGCAGAGTCAATTTTAAGCAAATTAAGTAACAAAAACGACTCTAGGGTGGTCCGGGGGCGTGCTCCCCCGGAAATTTTTTGAAAATTTACAAACTGTAATGGCCATTTTAGCGCTTTTTGAACAACTTTGAGGCAAAGTTTGTTCGTATTTTTGGCCCTTTACTTTGAGTGCTTCACCAAAAATGATGCATTTCGTACGTACAGTTTCGATTACGCGTGCTTAAAGGTCTGTTTTCACAGAATACGATGAAATTTTTTGTACGTACAGTGATGTAGGATACGAAACAGTTAGAGATTATGACGTAGAGCTACGTCACTTTGCAAGGCATTCTAGAATACAATCGTCAGGTGCTTCGCGAAACAACCGGTAGAATAAATAACTGAGGTTATTTTCAAATTATATTGAACTGAAAATTCAACAGTAATTGAGGGAGACCGCGAAGTGAGCTTGCACTCTTCGAGTCAGCAACCACCCGTTATATATGTCAAATGCGATCGGCTCCAGCCGTGAATCGAACCCGTCACGCAGGATCTGTCACCTGCGCGCGGTACCGCTAGGCCATGTCGCTGACTGAGAAAGCAAAATTGTTTGGGTTTAAATTGTGCGGAAGATATTTTCTTCAACTGCTTACGTCAAAAATCTTGTGAAATTTCGTACGACAACAAATCGGACTAAAATCGCATTCAGTGTAAACAGACCTTAAGGCGATAGGCATGTTGTTATGAGCAGGGGTGCAAATCTATGTTGAGCATTGGGGAAGATGATTTAGCAAAATTCACTATTTTTCGATATTGGGCGGGATGATTTAGCAAAATTGACGCGTCTGCAGATGCCCAATTTTTTGCCCAAAATGAAGTGAAGACCAAAAAAAAGATCATCACGTTCGCTGATGCCCAGTTTTGGGACATGAAAGTATTGGGGAAGATGCTGCCGGATTATTGGGATGGATACATCCCCCATGGATTTTCTCCCATGGTTATGAAGAGATTGGAAATTATAGAAAAACTTTATTTATTCAAAACATTGTTGAAAATGGCTGGTGGGGGGATGCATCCTCCTTATCTCGCCTCCTGGTTCCGCCCCTGGCTACAAAGTGGAATGGAGTTTTAAATACGTTTAGGATTGTCACCGTTGAACGGATTGGTAACATCGCACGTTACCTGGTTACGACAACGCAACTTGAATGGCGATTGTAGAAATACCCGTAATATTTCGTCTCAGAGGCAAAATATTGCGAAATATTAAAAAAGTAAAGCTTAGTTAGCTTGCTAATATCTTCGTGTAAATAAAAATCAAGTGTATACTAATCAAGAATGAACCAATAAATTTTGAAATGTAATTAATTTTATGGGCAAGTTAGGGAAATCAGCTTAGTCTATTAAGCATTAAGCAATGCATGCTCACAAGTTTGTGAAAATGTTGTTTGTCATTTAATGTGATGAAACAGTTGGTTAATGTCATGAATGTGAGTTAGTTAGTTGCATATTTATCCTCCCATCACGAGAAAGCGATCAAAGTGCTATACGAGCTCGCTTAGGAGTTGCCAGCCATCTGTCTACCACACCAAGATGAGGGAATCCCGCTAAGTGCCTTTCCCAAGGGCACAACAAGTAAACTTGCCAGCTTGCTCTCCACACTGTCCCTTTAACGCTGAGCGTCAAGCAGGAAAGCTGTGAATACCAATTTTAAAGTCATTGGATTGACTCGACTAGAAATCAAACCCGAGTCTACAGCTCAAGAGACAGATGCTCTATACCACTCAGCCATCTGAGCTGCTAGTGATCTTATTATGTCATCATAATAAGATATTTAGATGGGTGGTACTAACGTATTATTTTACTGCATGTTCAGAGAAAACAAAGTTGTTTGATATGCTTTATGACTGACCAATGACCCTGATTCACACACTGTACACGTGGCATAGATAGGCCTATGGCTTGTAGTGATATAAAATAGTCTTGCCTAGGTTTCTTAATGTGGGCCTAATCTGCTCTCAACCATGTTTATGACATTGAAGATGAGTTCATGTTTACAGTACCGGTATTTTTTTTAAACTGAGTTATGAGCAGCTTTGTTTGGTACCTGTATGAAAAATTTAAGATTGATTTTGGTACCGATTATACAGATTCCATATCGACTGTCCAGCCTAAAACGCAGAACATAATCTGCACTGATAAATGTGATTAAGGTTGCAATTTTATCTTGCTTGCTGTTTGAATGTCGATACTTTACACAGAGCAATATTGTTACCGCAAGTTGCTACTAATGATGTTTTAGAATAGACCTCTTTGTCCATTCTGAGTTCCGCTAAGCGCTAACTGCCTAGCTCACACACATCGTAGCCTTACCGTAACTTGTTAACTTTTTTGGCGGTTGTCTGGCTGTTGCATCAGCTCGGTATGGTTGCATAAAACAATTCCAATTTACTTGTCAGCTTGTGAGTTTGTAAGCAGACAATAAAGTAGTTGGCATCCTTTTTTTGTCATGATTTGTGATTACATTGCTTTCAACTATGTTTTTTGCTATTTTTCAAGACAATAGCAAAGATGAAGCTGTGCATGCGATGGAACTAATTGGAGCTTGTTTGAATTAAACCGTGGTTTGGGAGCTTTGGGGTTAGGGTTAAGCCCTACCAACAACTCACTAGCAGTCCTTGTGCTCGTAATATATTGGCTTGTTATAAGATGCGACTTAATTTAAACAAGCTCCAACTAATCTTGCTTGTTACTTAAGAATTATATTTTTGCTAACTAGGAGAGTGTTTAGGGCAGTAGTTCTTAAACTTTTTATGCTACCGAACCCCTCAAGTCTCATGCAGGTGCTCACCGAACCCCTGCTAAAATTAAAGTTAAAAAATGTTTTGAAACGAGTAGAGCACAAAATCTAACAATGGTAGTCTCCTAACCATAGGGTTACAAGTTCAAGTAAAGTATGAACAGTACTTCGAAATACAATAAATATGGGACGAAAATAGCTTAAGGAGGAAAAATAACGCCACTGTAAATCTCAAAACTGGACGTTTCGACAACACAGATTCAGCTGTCATCATCAGCAAAGCATGCAGGCACTACAAACAGTTTTGTAGTGCCTTGCTCCTGTTTCAAGTTATGTAATAATTGCGCAGTGCACACCCAAGGTTGTGCAAAACGCAATACTTGTCTAGTTATGAAAAACTTACTTTCATGATACCAATCACTAGAGACTACACATTAGTTTTGCGCAAAATAAAAAATTAGACCACGTTGCGTTTTTCTAATTGTAGGTGCCTTCAATTTCTTGATGTCCGTCGAACCCCTCAACCGACTCATCGAACCCCTGGGGTTCGATCGAACCCAGTTTAAGAACCACTGGTTTAGGGGTATTGTGCTATGCCCCCCATTTTGACTTTGCATTTTAATAAAAAAAATGAACAAATGTTGGTGACTGACTGAAATATACCAGACTTTTGATGACTTTGCAGTTCATGGCGCCTCCCCCCCTTTTAAAATTATTTGCTAGACCATTTTTGCTAACCCCTAGTTACAGAAAATTATTGTTAAGTTGTGAAGCATTTTAAGTAACACAAAAGCTGAGTTAGAGTGTGAAAAAATTAAATGCAAATCTTTTAAGTACATAGTTTTTATTGCAATAATTTTTAGTTTATTAATCCAGTTACTTGCAGTCTACTGACTTTAGTTTTATGTTAATGCACACTTGGGTACATGCAGCTCTGAGTTGTATCTGGTTCATTTTATCTTTGCTGATCTTTGGTGTATAACTTCATACATTGGTAACGTTTAGGATCAGCCCCCAGGTTTGGTTAGGATTATGTTCGGTTAAGGTTAAGTTAAGTTAGATTCCGGTTCAGTTACAACCCTAACCAAACCTAATCCTAACCAAACCTGGGGGCTGATACTAGACGTTACCCTATACATGTACAGTTGATAGTAGGTACACTGCACGTAAAATATGCATAGTAAAATACTTCAAAAATATTTAGCAAAATAAAGCATTACATCTATAAAAAATAATTCAGTCACAAAGTCTGGTATTTTTACAGTTTTTTGTCAAATTAAGCTTGCTATAGTAAAAATTAATAAAAAATTGAATTGTGGCCTCTTGTGAAAGGCCTTGAAGAAAATTGCTGATTAAAAAAGCATGTCTTCGTCTAAAGACAACAGAGGGCCTCGAGTTGCTGCCCTGGATGCAGTGATTGGACAGGCTAGTCGCAAAGTCCTTCCTCCCATTCCAAGACGTAAAGAGGGAAATTCCGGAGCTGGCACTCGAGATTTTTCTAAAAGCAAACTGATGACTTACAGAAGAAGCAGAGAAGTTCAAAAAGTTTTAAATAACATTATGTAAGTTTGTTACCTTTTTTTTTATTATTGTTATTATTGGCATATTTATCCTCCTATCACGAGAAAGCGACGAAGCGCTGTACAAGCTCGCTTAGGAGTTGCCGACCATCTGTCTACCACACTAAGATGGGGGAATTCCGTTATGCGCTTTTCCCAACGGCACAACGAGTAAACTTGCCGGCTTTCTCCACACTGTCCCTTAAATGCTGAGCGTCAAGCAGTGAAGCTGTGAATACCAATTTTAAAGTCATTGCTTTGACCCGACTCGGAATCGAACCCCAAGTCAACCGATCCAGAAGCAGACGCTCCATACCACTCGGCCATCTGATCGGTTATTACCTTATCGTAATGAGTTTTTAATATTTAAGTTCTTTTGATCATATATTGCTTTAAGTGAAATTAATGACAATTGGCTCTTTACATAATCTTTTCTTGAGAAAGTATTGCTATAGTGGGGCAAAGAGATCGTTCAAGAAAGCATAACCTTCTGAGTTTTGTCTTTGGATTGGGCTCCAATCTAGATTTTGGTATAGATAAGTTTTGTTTAGTTGCATATTTATTCTTCCATCACAAGAAAGCAATAAAAGCGCTATAACGAGCTCGCTTTGGAATTGCCAGCCATCTGCGCACCACACTAAGATGGAGGAATCCTGCTAAGTGCCTTTCCCAATGGCACAACAAGTGAACTTGCCGGCTTGTTCTCCAACTGTCCCTTTAATGCTGAGCTTCAAGCAGGAAAGCTGTGAATACCAATTTTAAAATAATTGGATTGACCCGACTCGGAATCAAACTCGTATCTACAGCTCCAGAGGCGGATGCTCTAACCACTCAGCCAACTGAGCTGTTAAACCTTTTTTATTCAAAACTCTAGCTTAACAAAAATGATCAATTTCTTATATTTTGTACTTTCATTAAAATGATATTTCTCTGCCACAATGCTGTCTAACTAAGCGTTTCAATGCAGTGTCAAGGATGCTGAAAAAGCTTGTGAAGAAACGGAAGAATATCTAAGATTCTCAGCTCCTAAGAAAGCAGAACCAGTAATGCCTCTCGCAGTAAGTTAACATCTTTATGACTGCGCTTGTTTACATTTGTGTTCAAAATTGTCAGTATCTAAAACTGGTCTGTTTTCAGATGATGAGTCATGAACGAAAGAGAAGGGTATGTGGATATAACTGTGTCATGAAATTGCATGATTAAACATGTAAATGTGTCTATTTTTAAGAAAGTTTAAAGTTCCTCTTTTGATTTGGTAACTGGACAATTATGACCAAGTGCTTGTGATAACTTTTGGTTACGGTACTTCGAGTTTTAAAGTATAGAAAAATGCTGGTGTGAAAATGAATGGTTTGTGTTAGAGCTAATACATGTGAAAAGTGGTTTGTACTGACAGTAACATTGAGATTGCAAAATTTTTAGAGAATTTAAAAATTTCACAGCAGTGTAGCTTGACACCTTTCAAGGGTCTTGGTTTTTGATCTCCAAATATTTTTCTGGTAGAAACTCGAGAGATATTGAGTTTGCTTTGTCTTATCGTCTAAAAGTGTTTAATCTGTATGGTAGAAACTGTTTGAAGCGCTTTTTGCAGAGTTGCCCAAGCAGTTTGGATTTATAAAACTGTTAAGAAATAAACTCAACTGTGACCCAGTAATGTGTTTAGTTTTCCCAAGTGGTTATTGTTTCCTGACACTGCTGCGAAATTTCCAGTCGATTTTCAATTTTTTCACTAATTATGTAATTGCTTACTCAACACACTCTCTGAAAACTGACTATTATGATCATTTTGGTGAAATTATTGGATTAATGAGCATAAGAATTAAGAAATTCTTGTGGCAACTCTTTTTCTTTTTTTAGCAAATGTATTTGTACATGAAAAAATGCGTCGAGTCGGGACCAGTTGTCCCATTGCAAAGCCACTGGTTGGATTCAATCATGGACAAAATACCAAATCATTTAAAATCATCCAAAGCGCAGAAAGAACTTATTGATGAAACTGTTGCTGAAATTAAAGCTAATTATGAAGAAAGCACTCGAAAGTCTATGGGTAAGAGGTATTAATATTAACTATACTGAAGTTTAAGCAATGCTGTAGCATAATCTCATTTATTTTTGATTTGTACATTGATTCCCATAATATTCCTGTTTTTAATAAAGCTTATAAATTTGGCTAAATGTCTGTGTTAAAACACGGTAAGCTACTGTTACTATTATTAATGTTGTGATCTTTTTTCCTATTTTTCACCCTTTGTAGAAGCGGTAACGTTGAAATATAATCGTAAAAAAACATACTTTTTAGTTCAACATGTTTTAATGAAGCCGTCAGTAAAAGGACTTGAAAAAGATGAAGCTGGCCCACCTCCTAGTGAAGCAGTGTAAGTAGACGCTAGACCCGTTTTGCAACTACTGCTAACCGTACTATTGGTGCAAATTGCGAAAAATGTGGTAAAACATCATGAGCTCCATTGCTGTTTTCACTTGCAGTTGGGTGATATATGCAGTAGTCGTAGGACCCCTTGCTGTGACAATTTTATAGCAGCCTCTTGCTCAGAGCGATCACGGCCTTTGTTTGTTATGGCTATGGTTAAGGGGAGATTTTTAAAGCTGCTACTACTCTGACTCAAAATGCAGCATGGTCATTTCGTATAGAACCTAGTATGCTTAATTCAATAATGCTGTGCAATCGAATCACTCAGAAAAGTTTTACGGACCTTATCCTTGTTATTTATAGTGTCCGAATTTAGATATTACTGTTTAATGTGGGGAAATATATTCAGGGGTTTGGATTACTCCAGTCCATGGCACAACTCTTTCTTATCTTCAAGAAAAGCAATGGAAAATAGTTTGTGGATAACTCATCCGTCAATGCAAACTCTCTTGCAAATGTGCCAAACAAATCTAAGTGATCTGCTCATGATCGATCTTTCAACTCTCAGGTACTTACGTATATCAATTTGAAGAACGCTGTCAAAATTTGTGCTAGACTTGTAAAGTTTGAAGTGTCCAGTACTACAATGGATCAGTTATTAAAGTTCTTTTCATTCAGTTTGCAACCTGCATTTCAGGTCACAAGGACCAGTCGAAATTGACAGCTTGAAAAATCACGTGACACTAGAATGTGAAAAAAAGGAAGATCGTTTGATGCAGAGATGGTATCCTCGCATCATTAACGTGTTTAGTGATGATCAAAAGTTTAAGATGATTGCAAAAGATAAGCAAGACTCCTTCTATTCTTGCGTCACTACTCTCATATCCAATCAGGTTTGTTTTTCGGATGCCTTACATTAGGTGTAGTTACATTTTCGCGCTTGTTCGTTCCAGCAGGTTATAGAACTGAATGGGCAAAGCAATCAAAAAGAACAGAAGCATTTGCTTTACGGTCATGCAATATTTACTTCTTTTTTGGATGGTAAACTTTTTTCTGAACTAAGCAGCAAAAAAAAACAAAAAAGAGTTGCATTGAGCAACAATCCTCTTTGTAGATAAACCAGAAAAGCATTAGCAATTGTGTAAATCGTTTTAAGTTGTGATAACCAAGCCTGTGTAAATTAATTTTGATTACCAGTTGCATAATTCATCTAAGAGTGCTAGGTGCTTTCTGTTTTGGAATTATTAATCATTTAAAGATCTTTGAAACATGTCATACCAACAAACGAATAATATCATTTTGCAAGTAGATAGCTTTGGTGAACTTTCGTTTGAATGACTGGCCTAGGTTAGCTTCTTACAAGAAGTATAAAACCGATGCAAACTACAAACAGACAGAAATATTTTTATTTTTCGAGCTCCAACAAAATACAATAATATAGCGAGGTTTAATAGCAGCCCGAAGGGAGACTGCGAATGGACCGATTAGGGTCTTCGAGTCAAGCAGCCACCCAGAGGCTAACAGGGATTTTCAACCTTTTTCTTGAACGAGCCGCATTGCAAACTAAAATATTGACTGAACCGCAAAGCCACCAGCGTAACAGTAAAACGTCTTGTTCCTGCTGAAATTTGGGAAAGACCAAAAAAAGGTCTTCACCGACTCAGACGTCCAGTTTTCACTGTAAATGCAGACTTAAAAAATTTTTTTAATGAGGCGATAGTGGGCCGCATCCACGCATTGAGTGCTGAGTCAGGAGTTGGCCGCAATGCGGCCCGCGGGCCCTAGGTTGGACATCCTTGGGCTAAACCCATCGTTTGGAAAAACGATCAGTTGAACCCGCTTGTAGAGTATTAGGTAAAATCGAGTGCTTATTTACAAGATGTATCAAAAATTTGTTTTTTTTTATACCAGTCTTGAGTTTGCTAAATGATAGATTTCTAATGTCTGTGGGAATCGCGTTACAAATTTTGACACCTTGAAACTTGATGGACCTTTGACAACGAGAAGTGGAGTACTTCGGAGGGTAGAGGTCGTTTTGCGATTGGAACCTTGTGGCTTGATTATGAATTGTCGAGGTGGGAATAATAAATCAAAAAAGCAATGGGGGTGAAATTTTTTTGAGAGCAGATACATTAGTTTACTAATTTTAAAGTGATATGGATCCCGTATTTTTAATATTTCTAATTTATGGAAAGAGGTGTTGCAGAATTAAAAGACCCTGTAATTTTGTTAAGTATGTAGGAAAAGTACTTCCCCAAAGAGGCAAAGCATATAGAAGATGGGAATGTATGAGGAGCATAATAAAGAAGGATCTGAGTAGATTTGAGAAAGAAGAATCGTAGTTTACTTAATATACCAACAGCTTTGGCGACTTTTATTTCAATTTGGTTGATAGGAGGTTGAAAGTGAAATTTAGAGTCAAGGTAAACACCTAATTATTTACAAGAGTTTTGGCATACCATCAAGCAATCATTATAAAATATATTCAAGTCTAAACTACGCGAAGTTAACTTAAAAGGAATAGTAAGAACAGAAGATTTTTGAAGGTCAATTTATAATTTATTAGCATTGCATCAAATTTTAAGGTTTTACATTTCCGGATTACAGTCTGTTTCAAGAAGGGATGGAGAAGAATTGCTTAGAACTGAGCAGGTATAGTCAGCGAAAAGGCGCGGTTTAGAAAAGGTGGCATTAGGGAGATCGTTGATGTAAACAAGGAAAAGGAGGGGCCAAGTATTGACCCTTGAGGTTCCCCAATTTGTACAGGTCTGCATGAAGAATTAAAATTGTTTATAGAGTCAAATTGTTGCCTTAAATGAAGGTAACTATCTATAAGTTTATAAGCCGGTCCACGTAGGTTATATACCATGGTGATACAATTTTCGGAGTAATATTTTGTGGGAAACTGTGTCGAAAGCTTTTTGAAGGTCCATGAAAAGGAATGCTGAATGTTTTTTGTTCTGAATTGCATCATATCCTAGGGACGTACCATCTTACAAAGCATGCAAAACACTGTTTTTTCTCTGAAGCCGTATTGATAGTTATACAATATATTGTGCTTATCAAAGAAGCAAATAAAGCGATGTTTTACGATTTTTCCAAAACCTTAAATAAACTTGGAAGTAGGGAAATTGGGCGATAATTACTAGGGAAACTTCTATTTTTTGTTTTTTGCTTTTTTGCTTTTTTTTTTTTTGCTTGCCTTTGTTTCTTTTTCGTTTTTAACATTGCATTATAAGACTGTATGTAATACTTCAACTGTTTGAATATATCGATACCCTGAATATGAGCAGCTTGACTTGGATGACCATGAAATGGTCTTGCGCTGTCCAGTTTGTCACTGAGTAGTCGCTTGTATGAGTGATTTCTTTATTTTTTGCTTTTGCTATTTTCCTGATTTCATTGTTGTTGGTAACTATTTTTCGTGCAAACGAATAAATTTGACTTGACTTGACCAGATTTAAAAATTGGAATGACTTTGGCCGTTTTAAGTATTTGTGGAAAAACACCCTTGTTCGGAAACAAATGCAAAATATTCAGGAAGTATTGGAGCTAATACCTCATTTCCCATCCTTAAAAATAGAGACGAAATATTGTCATGGCCGCAGGCTTTATGTTGACGTTGAGAGTTCATAGCATAGAAAATTTCTAGTGGCTCAGGAGGCTCTAATACAATAGTTGAGGAAATTGCATAGTCCAGAAATTTTTTAAATCAAAATCACCCGATTTGTCAGCACTATTTGCGATTGATTGGCCAATTTCAACGAAGTAATTATTAAATTGCTCCGAAATATCAACTGAGTCATCAAAAATCTTTTTTTCTACTGTAAATTTTGAGGGATATGGGCTGTTTGCACGTTTATTGGAAGGAACAGAATTTAAAAATCTCCATAGTTCTTCTGGATTGTTTTTCCTTCCATTTATTGCATCCTCATAATACATTTTGGAGAGTTTTTTTGAAGGTGAACCACCACAACTTAAACTTTACGTTGCAACTTCATTGGGCATTTCGGTATCAGTTACATCGCTTTATGTTTAGTTTTCATTTTCTGAGTCATTACATCTTCAAAATTTGAAATTCAATCTCTCAGTTTTAGGCATTAGACAATAAAAATAACCTTGTACAATGCAGATTGCGAGTTGTGATGTTAAGAAGCAAAATAAAGCTTTTTTTTTTCGTCAAAGCACTCCTTTTCTTTTCTTTTGTCTTTGTGTTGTTGTATTTTACCAAATACGAGTCCTTTCATCGTTATTAGTTGAAGAATTATGAGCATACTGGCAGCGTGCCATGTTTTTTACACCAGTACTAACCATCAAGATACGCCCAAACTAAACAGTTCAACAATCTTTACCACCATCAAGAAACATCAAGTCCTCATTATACTCGCGGCATTATGCTCAAGCGTGTTGCGAGTGGCGGGGCCCATCTACGCGGCTTAGTGCCTGGGCATTGGGCTCACAGCTTCGAAGAAATACTGTAGCGTGGGCGCGGCGTGTTCGATTTGACTAGACCGGTAATCGAACCCCAGTCCTCCCATGCCCTTAGTCATGCCGTTAACCACTACGCCAATTGGCCGGTTTTATCACAGTTTGTCGGTCAATTTTATTCTGGCAAGATTATTACATAACTCGCGTTTTTTCACTGGTACGGTCTTATCAAGTTTTTCTTTGTGTTTGTTTAGTTGTTCAGCGTGGAGTTGGTCATATCTTTATGGGTGTCTCTATTTATGGAATAGTATGGAATAGTATGGCATAGTGTGGAATAGTATGGCATAGTATGGAATAGTATGCACCCCTGTCTCCTACGGCTATGCCAGGGATCAAAACATGCTGAGACCCATATCCCCTATTGCCCCAAATGCCCTGAGACCCATTGGTCCTAGAGCCCCAGTTATGCATAGGATATGCCCCAGTGCTCTAAATTAACATCTTATTCCTAGGGCTCATTTACTGCTTCAACCATCCTGTCCTGAGCACCTTTGACTCCTTTTGCCCTAAATTAGGCCTGAGGCACATTTAACCCTGAGGGCCATTCACCCTCAATTTGACTCTTTATATGGGCCCCTTTACTCTAGTGCCCCAAACGTCCTATCACCCATTTCTGCTATACTATACCACAGTGCCTTACTTACTATTCCATGCTATACCGGTACCATACTATTCCATACTATTCCATACTATGCCATACTATTCCATACTATGCCATACTATTCCATACTATTCCATGATTAGAGAAACCGTATCTTTATAATATGAATAACATTTGGGCTGAAAAGTTAGATCACAATTACACTAGGTTCCGGATTTTTCCTACGATGGGTGTCATGGGGGTCCCACGAAGCCCATTAGCGCTTCCAACCTTGCCATGTTTTCGTTTGAATTTTCATAAAAAGAATCTTTTAGGTTTTGGTTTCTTAATAAGTGAAATTTAGGCGATGTTTTTTTTATCGGAACTTTTTCTTTAAGCGAAGGGTCACTAAAACAGAAAGGAGCAAAATTTATAATCATTCCAACTACTCCATTTCTGATGATCCCCAATAAGGGTGAAGTGCGTTGATATTGTTTATTGTTTCATGTTGGTGTATCTGGTTTGTGCTGAGTAAATATATACGTTTATTGGAAATTTTATTTGCAAACTCTGCTTTCTCTCATAAACTTTTTTACAAAAATTGTTGTTTTAGTTGAAAGCTCTTGTTGAGCGATCCCTCCGTCACTTGATGTCGCTGTTTGATCTGGAAGATCAGGGTCGACTTCCGATTTTCAAAATGCAATTGACATTCGATGAAGGGAAAATGGAGTTTTTTCCAAATTATCAAGTAGATTTTTAAAGCTTGTTGACTGAACATAGTAATTTTTGGACTTTAGATGTTAAAGATGTAGATTTTCACATAAATCTATAGCCGCAGAATGTTTATTGACTTGTAGTACGTAAGATCCCATCGTCTCGTGGAGAGCTCGCAAGCGGCATAGATATGATTTTAGTATATACGAGGTGTAGCTAAAAAGAAACGGGCCTATCGAATTTAAGAGTTTATTTAATACATATCATACAATATCCACTTTGTGTGACATACACATGTCTTAAGTCATCTCTAGTTATCCCCTTCGAAGTATTCCCCATTGGCTTTGATGCACTTTTCCATTCTCGTTGACCAGGCTTTGAAGCACTGTGAAAATTCCTCTTTTGTGATGGTTTTAAGGTGGTTCGTCTCGCTGGTCTTGATATCCTCGACTCCTTCGAAGCGTGTCCCCCTGAGAAACCCTTTTAGTTTTGGAAAAAGAAAGAAATCACAATGGGCTAAATCCGGCGAATAAGGTGTACCCATAAAGGTACCCATAAACGAATAAGGTGTACCCAAAAACTTTTAAACGTTGCCCGCATTCAACGTTCCCAGGTGAAAGTGATGTTGATTACCTCCTTTGACCATCACGGACTGGTGCATCATGAGTTTGTTTCTCTAGGGCAAACAGTTAACCAACTTGTTGGAGTTCGAGTTTGTTCTAGGTTGAGCGTGTCTCGATCTAAAAGGTAACACAGCGATGTGAGCCGTAAGAGAGCGAATGAATATTTTGAGCAAGCACGCGAATTTAAATGAATGCAAAAAAAACAAAATTCAAGCATTGCCACGTTGGATTGCTGGAAATCACACCTTCTATTTCGGAAAAACCTGCCTGTTCCAGGACGGTGGAGGAGATGATAAACAAAATAACAAAACGTGGGAAAAGATTGGAAAAAGATAAAAAATTGCAATATCGATGGAGCATGTTAAAAAACAGCCAGATTTCGTATGGGAAATAGATTGCACGACGTCCAGCAACGTCCAACGAGCATGTAATCGCCACAAACTTTTCTACAAAGAAGTCCTGACTCGTCTTGTCAACAAAATCCGTCGAAAAAGAAGAGCTTCCTGGGCAGGAAATACCTGGATTTTGCATCACGGCAATGCTCTTGCCCACACAGGCCTTTAGCATTAGACAGTTCTTGGTCTCAAAAGAAATCACCACGTTGCATCATCCACCTTATTCGTCGGATTTAGCCCATTGTGATTTCTTTCTTTTTCCAAAACTAAAAGGGTTTCTCAGGGGGACACGCTTCGAAGGAGTCGAGGATATCAAGACCAGCGAGACGAACCACCTTAAAACCATCACAAAAGAGGAATTTTCACAGTGCTTCAAAGCCTGACGAGAATGGAAAAGTGCATCAAAGCCAATGGGGAATACTTCGAAGAGGGTAACTAGAGATGACTTAAGACATGTGTATGTCACAAATAGTGGACATTGTATGATATGTATCCAAATTAACTTTTAAATTCAATTGGCCCGTTTCTTTTTAGCTACACCTCGTATGTTTCAATTTTCCTCATACAAGTAGATATTGAAAGTTTTCATTTACTGGTTTTTCCAAAAAAAATGCGAAGATTGGGAAGTGAATTTGCTAATTTTCTAGTAGTTAATTATTCTTTGAGTGGAATGATCAATTTTACAAAACCATTGCTTAAGTTAAGAAATTTTTATGTTAGACTGCTAACCAGATCTAAATTGGAGCAACTGAGATGCATATTGTTCACGTTGAATTTAAAAATCGACCTGGCGAGCTTTTTCTGACTGACAGTAGGCCTACTTCAAGAGTTATTTGCTGATAAAAATACAATTTTTAGGACTTGGAGGAATGCATTTTATCAGTTGTTCACACGATAGGAGGAAGTATGCACAGTGTTCCAACTGTGCAGTCGTGGCTGTCTGGCGCCTCTTCCACCATAAATATTGATACCAACGTCACTGAAGACCTGACTTCCCTTGTCCTCAAAAACCTTCAGCATGCAGTGAAAACGAACTTTCAGGAAGTGCAAGAACACATGAATTTTTTCGGTAAGAGTGTTTAAATTTTAAGCGCGTGTCGTCTTCGTGCAAAATAAATCTTGCCTTTATGTTTCAGTCTTTGGTAGGCAAACTATTTTGCAAGTATTTATTTCGACAAGAACACAACAGCAGATGGGCTGCATGACCTTAGCACCTGTTGCTTTTTATGTAAATTTCTAGTGCCAATTTTCAGTGTATAGTTTGATTGGACCTCAGACTACTTGATCCCACCAATTGCCCTACTCGGAATTGTAGCCAAGTCCGCCATCAAACAGGCAGACGCTTTATCTAACCAGGATCAGCTTGAATGGCAAAAGCTGGACTTTCTGCTCTTCAAGGGAGTAGTTGTATCTAAATTTTTCAAAGATGTGTTTCAACTTCCAAAATGACCTTATGAAATAAAGTTCATTGTTTTCAATTTTACTTGCCATTTTGAAACTTCCTCTGTTGAGATTACTAGTCTGATAGAGCCTAATTCAAAAGCAAATATTTTTAGTCGAAAAGTACAGCTATCTAGTCAACGGGGAAGCAGCTGAAGCGATTCAGGAATTTATGCGAGGAGAGCATACTTTCCAAGAGTATATTGAACAGGTTGAAAAGTACCGCCTGGTGGCAGCAGAGATAGCGGACCTCGATAGCATTCTGCACTTTAAAATGGTGAGGGTATTTTTTGTTGAATTGTGTAAGTCTAACTCAGCTATGTAAATGGAAAACATCACACGATAGTTTCGAAGATAAGTGACTGTACTTTAATGTGCAATGTGCGAAAGCTCGGGCTTGGACTATATGTGTGGTGGTTTGAATATATAATTAATGATTTATTTGGTATCAAAAATTAGTGCTAAATTTTATTTCCTATCATTAAACTAGCTTTTATTTATTTTTAATTTTGAAGGAGTAAAACCGGCCGGTTAGCTCAGTTGTTAAGCTTATGCTATGGGGGCGGTAGGTCTAGGATTCGATTCTCTGGCCGGTCAAATCGACACAGTGTCGCGTCGCCAACAGCCCGCCACCGCTGCAAGATTTCTTCGCAGCTGAGTTGCTCCGGCCCCCGCTACTCGTCACACACTTTGGCGTAACAACGTTTTGAAGGAGTTAAGTAAGAGTTGATGTAAAAAGTTAGCTGAAACTTCAGTCAATTTAACATTTTTTGGGGCAATTCAGTGTTTAGATGTGCCTGGTCATCCAGAAACTTGCTTACTTCTGTATATCTCAGACATAATCAGCATAAATAACGCAGATTTTGTTAATTTTTCTTCTTGTTTTTTTAAATCTTTTTATAGGTTCGACTTGATTGTGACGACATCAAACGCGGATTGGTTGATTTTGCGCGTACGCACACCGACACCTTGCTTGAGCGACTAACACGTGATCATCGGGAAGATAATGAAGAGTAAGAGTTGCTTTTTTCTCTTTTCCAAAACGAGAGATTAATTGCGTTTTTTTTTTCAGAATCTGCTCTCGTTTTGAGACCATCAAGGAAAGATGTTTGAAAGTCCCAGATAATAGCGAAGAAATGATGGATATGATCACGTTTGTGCGAGAAGCAAGAACAGTAGGTAGGGATCGCTGAAAATTTGATTACAGTACTAAAAAAGTAAACAAAAAGCAGGTGTGGCTAGGAGGTGTTTAATGATTTTGTATTTGCGCTATTTGCAACGATGCATTTGCCTGCCTCAACTAGAACATAAATGATCACACATAGCAAAATTTTGTTTTAAATCAAAGTTTTCTTTATCAGGCTTAAACGAACTGAAAGAACGCATCAAAGAAAGCCAGAAACGACTTGACTATCTACTGGACGTTCATCTTTTCATAAGTGAAGACATACATCTGAACAGCACTGTACTAACCTGGCCTCACAATATTCTTCCGATATTCTTGAGCAACGATGAGGTAAAATAGTTTTGTTTTCGATGGACGATGCAGTGAGTCTAATACAGCACACTTATGTCGTTTGTGTTTGGCCTAGCATGTGCTCCAGCTCGAGCGGAAACAGCTCTGATGCCGAGGGTCTCTTTTACCACATCAGGTTGTTAGCACATAGACTAAACTTTGCATATTTATGTAGAGCAAGTTTCTGCTCAACGCCTGATTGCTTTGCATTCCAAACACTTCTGTGCCGGACGGTTTTACAAAAGTTAAAATTCGCTTAACCACTAGCTTATTTAAAAAAGCTGCTCTGGCTGGATTACTTTCTTGCCCGTTGAACTTTTTTTTATACGCGAAAAACGTGTGGTAGGCGTGTTGTGGTTGTAAGGCTCAAAAGTAAAATGCGGGAAAAGTCCTTTGATCGTGAGAATGGGAATACTTTACGCAAAAACTATCTTTGTGATATCAAATAGTATTTTTTTTATTTATCACATTAATTTAAAATGACGCATACTTAGATTGTCGAGGACTCAAAACAAGCCGGTGAACGAGAATTATTGGCGAAACGAGAAAGAGTCACGCTCGAACTTGAAAAGCTGGTTCGACGTGCCACAGAGTTCGAGGAATGCGGAGAACTTGATATGATGCAGCAGTACGTGAACGATACCAGGAACGTGCTGAAGAAAGTGGCAGACCTACAAGAACAAATTGCTTTCATCAACAAAGTAAGAGCGCTTTTATTTTTCACGAGGTATTATCTAGGTCAGATAGTGAAAGCGCCAGGTTTACGCTTGCAAAGTTTGTCGCACATGCTCAATTCCCGTGCTGAGCATTGCTTGTGGTATCTTAAGAAAGGACACTTATCGGTTGTTTTTCCCTTTGAGTCAAAGATGTCTAATTGTTTTCCCGTCATGTTGTCCAGTTCAGCATGGTAACCTCCTACCCAAGAAGAGATTAAAGGGAAAAACAAATCAGATTCCTGCTATTTATTTTAGTCAGTTTTTTATCAACTAATCGATTCACAAGCCTTATAGAAGCTGGTTTTTGTTGCCACTAGTTTGTTATTTCTTCAGAAGTAGTTTTAACGTAAAGCCTACGAAAAGAAGTCTGCTCTAAAGGTTTTGCTTATAGGTTTTAATTCTTGAGACTGCAATATGCTGTAATTTTAGGAAGAGGAGCTATTCAAATGGGATGTCACTAGTTATCCTCTTGTCGAGCATATCCAGACTGCTGTGGAGCCATTCCAGAAACTATATGGAAACGTGCTGCGTTGGCAGCGTGCAGAGAAGCGCTGGATGGATGGGGAATTTTTGAAATTGGAGAGCGAAGCTATAGAAGGAGAAGTGGATGAGTTCTGGAGAGAAATCTACAAAGGTTTGTCTGGAAATTTTGTGAATCTTATCGTGCTATACAGAATTGCTGGTTTATCTAATCTTTGATGGGATGCTGTTTCGACCTTGTTAGGTCTCATCAGAGGAATTCAGCGTGTACGTAAAAGATTTCAAGGTGCATGCCACAAAACAAAAATTTTCACCACTGTCAGAGAGGTTAGATTACAGAGCAATGATTTTTGCGCAGTTAATTTTATTATATTAGTTCAGCCATGTTATTTTGCTTTTACGCTTTTACCGGCTCTTTTACGTTTATCGGTTATTCTTAATAAATTTATTGTTCTGCAGCTAATAAAACTTTCGTTGTCAAAAAGAAGAAGGCTGATGAAGAAAAAAGACAAAGTGCTCCTCGTAAGAGAGTGGGAGAAAAAGAGAAAAAAGAGGAGGAGAAAAAAGATGTTATGATCGAGCTTTGTGAGATCATAATGAATGACGTAAAAGACTTCAAGGTGTGTGTGATAATTTTCAGTCGTGGTTTCCGAATCTTGTAAAAATTGCTTTCAAATTACGTGTTTACGGCAATAATATCTGATATGTTGCAAATATGAGTAAAGGTCTGTTTACACTAAATACGATTTTCATCCGATCTGTTGTCGCACGAAATTTCATCCAATTTTTGACGCATGCAGTTGACGGAAATATCTTCCATGCGATTCGAACCTAAGCAATTTTGCTTTCTATCGGTTGTTTTGCAAAGCACTTTACGATTGTTTTCTAGAATGTCGCGCAAAGCGGCGTAACTTCACGTCATAACCATCTAAGTGTTTCGTAACCTACGTCACTTTACGTACAAAATATCGTATCGTATTCTGTGTAAACCCACCTTATAAGGTTTATAATCTTAAAATTTAAGTATCGCCGACTCTTTATGAGTTTGGACAGTCAATATTTTCAGCCTTGATGTTAAGAGCAAGAGCTTAGGTTCACATCAAGAATTCACTTGTCTTGCTTATTTTAGCAATACATTCCTCTGATATCCACATTATGCAATCCTGGAATCAGGAAGAGACATTGGGTCAAGATGTCGGAGATATACGGAGACGACTTAACTCCTGATGCGGGAACAACTCTTCGCAAGATGCTCAAAAAGAACTTGGACGAGCACATGAACGATTTTGAAGCGATCAGTGGAGCAGCCAGTAAAGTAATGAGCTAAATCAGATGTTATGATTGCTGTTGTTATGAATTTAATCCTATAGACCATAATGAACCAAAGTCAGTAGATTGCCTTGATCATGGATCATAAGTTTTTCTTTTTTTAAAAATATATTCATGGCATTAAGATTTACTTATTTTTACATTTTCAACTTCGAGTAAGCGACAAAGGCGGTGTGCGTAGGAATTTCCTATCTCGTTTCGATTATTTCTTGTTCAAGAAAAATGTTTGTTTTTTCAACTTGTTACTTGCTAGAAAATCCGCAGATCAGATTTGGTCATTTCGAAGCGTTTATCCTGAAGAGCCTTGACAAAGCCTGGTTGTGGGTTGATTCAATTTTGCAGTGATTTTTGTCATCGAAACGAAACTCCGTCTAGCTGCACTGCTCTTCCCTTTATAATGAAATGATTTATGTTCTAAAACTGAGCTGAATGTGAAGTACCATAAAACATTAAAGCTCAGAACTAAAAGGGTGTTTTGCAATTCTTTTGGGCTTTGAAAAGATTGCAATAGCTAAAATCTTATAGAGATGCGAAGCACTCCATACCTACCACATCAAGTTTGAGAGTTTTCATTAGTTATTGCTAATTGACAACGTTTGTTCTTTAGGAATTTTCGTTGGAGAAAGCTCTTGTTAGGATGAAGGAAGATTGGGAGCAAGTTGTGTTTAACACTCTTGAGTACAGAGATTCAGGCGTGTCCATCCTCTCATCACTGGATGAAGTTCAAACTCTCCTGGATGATCAAATTGTAAAAACTCAAACTATGAGAGGTTCCCCGTTTATCAAACCCTTTGAAGAAGAAGCTAAAGTGAGCATATTAGTTTGAACGTTTTGTGATAAGTTGATAATGAGACGGTTTCAATTTAACTTTTTTGTTCTTGAAGACCAAATTTTTTGTTTTGGGTAAAACGTCGTATTTTGTAAGATGCGTTTTGCTTTTTCCGCACAAGTGAAAATTATTTTGTTGATCGAAGAGACGTTTTGGCATATACTAAATGATCAGGTCATTGAAAAAAGTAACAAAGTGAATTTGAGTCAAACATTTTTGAAAGTTTGTCAAGAAAATGACGTTATTGCAGCTTATGAATCAGCTTTTATAAATTGCATTGCAATGAATGCTTTTGTAGCAAACTAAACACTTTCATCTTCATTGATCTAGGCTTGGGAAGAGCGGCTTCTCAACATCCAGGACACACTTGATGAGTGGCTTAAAGTCCAAGCTCAATGGCTGTACCTGGAACCGATTTTCAGTTCTGAGGACATCATGCAACAGATGCCAGAGGAAGGGAGACTCTTCCAGACTGTTGATAAGAATTGGAAAGAAGTGATGAGGTTCACAATGAGAGATCCTCACGTGAGTCTGATTGTGACAGACTTGATTTTTTTTTGTGATTTACTAAACAAACTTTGGAGTATGGTTGATGAGAAATTTTAGAAAGTTTAATTACAAATGAAATAGCCAAGCAAAAATGAAACATATTCAAATAAAACATAGACGTTTCGGTCAGAATGCATTAACCGTTGTCAATCTTATTCTAATAGAGTGATTTCTGATATTCTATTTGAATAAGATTGACAGTGGTTAATGTATTTCAACCGAAACGTCTCTGCTGTGTTTGAATACTTATGTTTCATTTTTGCTTGGCTATTTTATTCTTAATTAAATAAGGTTTAAAGTGACGTAGATTTTATGAAAAATTGATTTACAGAAGGGCAAAGTAACTTCTGTGTCCTGTAAGTTTTACGATTTAGATCAAAAATATCAAAATGATTTTAGTCTGAACAGCTCTGTTTGGCTTGGTTTCTTTTAAATATATTTTAAATGTGAATTTAGTGTTTCAGTTTCATCAAAAAACTTTTAATTGTCGAGGTTAAACTGTGGTCTGTAATTGGCAACTCTGTTTTTCAGGTTATGGCTGCCACATCGATGAAAGGACTTCTTCAGAAGTTACTCGACAGCAACGGGTTACTTGACAAAATTATGAAGGGACTAAATGCATATCTGGAGAAAAAACGATTGTTCTTTTCAAGGTAAGCTATTTACTACTTCTAAAAAATGGGGTAACTGCATACAATCTCAATTTACGTGCAACTCCACTGTAGTTGCAGTCTGGGTGGATCACTAAATAATAACTGTTTATTTCCTTCAGATTCTTCTTCCTTTCAAATGATGAGATGCTAGAAATTTTGTCTGAAACCAAAGATCCTACCCGTGTGCAACCTCACTTGAAGAAGTGCTTTGAAGGCATTGCTAAACTTGAATTCCTTGAAAACCTTGACATTAAAGCAATGTTTAGTAGCGAAGGAGAGAAAGTTGAATTGGTTGATTTAATCTCAACTTCTGCTGCAAGAGGACAAGTCGAAAAATGGCTGCTAGAGGTACTATGTGCACGATGTTTTTGACTTTCATGATAATATCGCAAGTACTAGGCTGCGATGTGTCTATTTGTACGTGTGTTCTCTAAAAAGAATTAAGGTGGTTAACGTTATGCTTAGAAGCTATGCATACCATTTTAAAGTTATTAAAACGATTGCTGTACTACCATCTATACCTTAACTGCAAACCGATTGTCCCAAAGGTTTTACCAGAGCATGAACACCGATGACTCGACTTCATACTGGGGCGATACCAATAGTAAAAAGTGCTAAGTTCAAAACTTACCTAGACCAATGTCGCGTCGTAGTTGAAAAACCGCACCACGTGCCATATTCGAGAATGCTTCAGACAGCTCAGATGGCCAAGGGGCAAGAGCGTCCGCCTCTGGAGCTGTAGACTACTGTTGGATTCCGAGTCGGGTCAAACCAATGACATGACATCTGGCATGTGCAGCTTCCTTGCTTGACGCTCTGCATTAGACCGACAGTGTGTTTAGAACAAGCTGGCAAGTTTACTTGTACTGGTGAGTACTTAACGGGATTCTCCCATGTTGGTGTGGTAGGCAGGTAGCCGGCAACTCCTAAGCGAGCTCGTCGCTTTCTCGTGATTGGAGAATAAATGATTAAATATACAGGAAATGCTTACATTTTGTTACATGATTTTATTGGGAAAAAAGTGATGAAAACAGTGAGGCTGAGGTTGTCAAAGCTGCAATATTCTGCTCAGCTGCTCACGTTTTAAGATTTATGCAGAACGACGTCATTAGTGTCAATTACAGAATTTTAAAAGATATTTACGAAAAAGATTTTTTTGCTAAAATTTTATGCTATGAAGGTTGAAGAAGGAATGCTTGAGTCCATTCGTGACGTCATAATCAGAGCCAATGAAGCGTATCCAGAAACCGATCGTCATGTGTGGGTGACAGAATGGCCTGGACAGGTATTGCATTGTTTTTGTGCTTCTGTTTTCAGTCCAAAAAGACCATTAGTAAAACAAGTCAAAAATTATAAATAACGTCTTTCCAAACATGGAGATTCAGCCTGAATGTGTTCTGTTTAATTATGTTAACCTCTACAGTAATGTTTTTGAATGACATTACGCAAGCAGACCGGCAGGTTGGCCTTGGTAAAGACATCGCCATCGATGCCGAAGGTCCTCGATTCTTGGGTTGGTTAAATACGACACAATGCCGTCAATGGCTCGCTACCGTTGTGACGTTTCTTCGAAGCTGTGTTGTCTAGGCGCTAAGCCGCGGAGGAGGGCCTTCACACTCGTCACACGCTTCGACGTAACACCGCGAGCATGATGAAGATTGGATTTTTTTGTACAAACAGGTGTTTTTCCGCTTAGGTTGTTTTGTTCGTTTCACAAATGTACTGGACGTCGGAAGTCCACGAAGCCTTGCGTGCGAATGGTCTGCAAGGACTGAAAGAGTATGTCGAGGTTTTAAACACTCAGGTGAGAAAGCTGTTTCACGTAATAACGGTACAGTTGATGGTTATTTTCTTCAGTTTACTGCTGAAGTCAATAATGTGTGCTGGTCGGAGTTTTTGGAGCGCAATTTTTGGAATTTTTAAATGATTTTCTTTGAAAAAGAACGAAAGTAATTGGAAACGTTGGAATATTTCGACGTTTCGATGTCTCTCAAATTGTCGTTTATCATTATTCAAACCGAAATATGGTTGTGGAAAATTTAGTTAAAGAACATGCACATTAATTTTAGCGAATGTGGAATTGCTTTGACAAAGCACATGTTTCAAGCTATTATATTTTTTCGGTAAATTAAACCTATTTAATCTTTCAGGTAATTAATTGTGTTGAATTTACTCTTGCTGATTAACCTATATTTTTAGATGAGTCACATCGTCAACCTCGTACGTGGTAAACTATCCAAGCAAACTCGAATCACTCTCGGTGCCTTGGTAACCATTGACGTACACGCTCGCGACGTCATCTCAGAAATGATTGGAGAAGGTAACGTCATTATTGTTATCAAATCTTCAGCGAAATTAGCGTCGTATTGTTAAAATGTCTTCATTTTTATTGTGACGTCATATTCTTTTGCAGGTGTTTCGGCTGAAAACGATTTTCATTGGCTAGCTCAGTTGCGATACTACTGGCAGAACGAGCAGGCACGTGCCCATATTATCAACGCTGATGTGAAATATGCGTATGAATACTTGGGTAATTCACCCAGGTGAGTTTTTTTTCCTATGTGGTTTATTTAAGCGCCGTTGGGTTTTGTTATTTATTTCTAAAAATTTTATAAAAAAGGCAGTTGGCCTAGTGGTTAAAGACATAGCTATTTTTGCCGGATATCTTGGATTCGATCCCCGTGCCGGTCAAATCAGACACTGTCGCCAAAGGCTCGTCACCGCTGCGGCGTTTCTGTGTTGTTCAGGCGCTGTGCTGCGGAGATAAGCCCCTTTACTTGTTACACGCTTCGGTCTAATACTGCGAGTATAACAAAGATTTGATTTGATTTTTTTCTTACATACTTATTTCTTGTTTTTTGATACTTTCGTAATGCAACTTTGAGGTTTTCCTTCATTGTTATTCAACTCCAAATTTTAACTGTCCACACTTGATCCAGTGCCGATTTGTCTAGCAATTATTGATTTTTCGATGGATGTTATGAAATTTTTTAGACAGTATTACACTTACTTTACCAAATTATTCCGCTGTAAATTTATTTGCTTGCATTGTTCATTTTTGTTGATATTTTACTAATACTGTCTTGCTTATACAGATTGGTCATTACTCCACTCACTGATCGATGCTATCGAACACTAGTGGGCGCATTTTACCTCAATCTCGGAGGCGCCCCTGAGGGTCCTGCCGGTACAGGAAAAACTGAAACCACTAAAGATTTGGCAAAAGCTTTGGCAGTGCAGGTACGAGGTTTTTCGTGGTAAAGTTTGCATTTTAGTAATGTCATATGAAAAAGTTACTCTTACCATGATTATCATCAGCTTAAGTGAATCAAGTCATTTCCTATTGTAGAGATATACGTAGATGACAGGGTTAACCCAGGAGTTATTGTGGGATTGTTTTTTTATCGTATCGCTGAATCATGATATTTTGAATCTCTTAATTTCTCGCGTGTCCTCAATACCCATGCCCTTCCGGTGTTTAACGCCGATCTTTTTTCGTGTAATTCCGTATCAAATTTAAACATGTCACTAATCTTATTGTTACCATATTCTTTTTTGTGCATGCTTTTTCATGGCTTTAAATTTGCAAATTGTTATTTTTCTGCCAAGTTTTATTTTTACTCCTTTATTTGTCTCTGCGAAAGTTATGTTATCATCGACTTGAAGAAAAAACATGTCGTTTGGTTCAAAACTTCTTTTGCTGATAAGACAGTATTGTGTTTTTGTAGTGCGTTGTTTTCAACTGTTCTGACGGTCTGGACTATCTGGCCATGGGTAAGTTTTTCAAAGGACTGGCGTCCTCAGGTGCCTGGGCTTGTTTTGATGAATTCAATAGAATTGAATTGGAAGTTTTGAGTGTGATTGCTCAACAGGTTAGTAGAGCACAGTATGTACTTAATGTACAAAATTTTTGCTTTCCTAATGTTGCCAGCATGTTTTCTCACTTTGTTGCCTACGTGGGCATATATTGTTTTCAGCAGTTCTTTTATGTGTAGGTGGGTTCAAATAAAAGTTGTGAAACCGGTCTGTACAATGTCGAATCGGTTTTAAATATACTGCCAACGCGGTGCACCTTATTGTGATAATGAACAGTAACTTCTCTAAAAACTCTGATGCATCTTGGGGTCCAGTTGGGCTACGTGTCTAAGGAATGATCCTAACCAAGAGATAGAGCTCTACCCCAATCATTTTAGCGGTCATCCTTGTGCTGAACTTTGAGGAAATTATCAAATCATAATGGCTGATAATTTCGTGTGCAATAGTTAAACGCATGCAATTTTTTTGCAGATGTTGTGCATCCAGAGGGCAATCCAAACGCATGCCGAAACGTTTATTTTTGAAGGAACAGAACTGACGCTAAAACCAAATTGTTTTGTTGCCATCACCATGAATCCAGGCTACGCTGGCAGATCAGAGCTACCTGATAATTTGAAGGTGATTATTGCTGCAGTCTGTTGCATTTTTTTGATTGCTGACTCATGCTCAGACAAGCTGCGAGTGACTTTTCAAACTTGTGACACATAACAGTCTAAGATCGTAATATTTGACTGTCGCTGAGTCATTCTTCTGCTTTTTATTCATGTGAAATCGCAAAACAACGTAATTACCTGTTGCTTAGCAATTTTTTCCGTTTCCACCAAAGTACTCCTTGTACATCAACGTTGGCATAAACAGGACACTTTTTGATTTTTTGTCGAGATTGAACTGCGTTAATTACTATTTTGCCCAGATAAGGAATGTAAAAGCGTTAAGTGCCTTTTCCTCGGGGACAATGATGTACTCTTTTGTTTATTGAATCTAAAGACTGCAACGCTTTTTTGTAGCAAACTTTTGCGTCTTAACCCATTTAGCTTCTTCTCCGTCATTGATAGTCGACCAATTATTTGCGTAAAGCTGTGTAATTTGCCATCAAATGTAATTCATTTTTGTTTCATACCTTTAATTTTAATACGAGCGATTTCTTCATCTGTTGTACAATTTCATTTGAATGTTTGTTTTCAATGTATAATTTTTGTAATTACTTTTTCATTTTAGGTCTTGTTCCGCACAGTAGCAATGATGGTTCCTGACTACGCTTTGATTGCTGAGATCTCGCTTTATTCCTGCGGTTTTCTGGATGCTAGAAACCTCTCAGTCAAGATTGTGATGACATATCGTCTCTGCTCTGAACAACTCTCCTCCCAGTTCCACTACGATTATGGAATGAGGGCGGTTAAAGCTGTTCTAATTGCTGCAGGAAATTTAAAACTTAAATTCCCGGATGAAAATGAAGATATTCTGGTAATGAAGTGCTTCAATTTTACTTTTTTCTCGGTAGTTTTTACAATAACTTGCGCAACAAAAATTAAGTGCCCTATTGTGATTAATGATTATGCTTTTACGTGTAAAAAAAAGTTTTGGATGCTGAATCCAAACAGTTAGTTTGCAGTATATCCTTTGCTCTAGAATCCTGAAAACCTGTAAAGTTTGTTTTACGCGCGCTTTAAAGTTCTACTAGGGTAAAACTTTAAAGCGCACGTAAAACTACCTGCATATTGCATTACCCTGCATATTACATTAGGCCTGCTGGCAATCTTTTATCATGCTAAAAAAATTTTGCTTTAACTCATTTTTCCCAAAAAATCAAATCTTGGTTGTACTCGCTGTATTACGCCGATGCTGTGACAAGTTGCGGGGCCCATCTCCGTAGCTTTGCGCCTGGGCAACAAAGCTCCGTAGAAACATCGCAGCGGTGGCGAGCCGTTGGCGACACTGTGCCGATTTGACCGGTCTGGGAATCAAACCCCAGACCTCTCGCACCGATACCCTTGTGCTTAAAATTCCATTTATTTCAATTTTTTAATGTTCTTCTACAGCTTTTGCGATCCATCCAAGAT
The DNA here is from genome assembly GCA_964006365.1 of Trididemnum miniatum. Classification (NCBI taxonomy): domain Eukaryota; kingdom Metazoa; phylum Chordata; class Ascidiacea; order Aplousobranchia; family Didemnidae; genus Trididemnum; species Trididemnum miniatum. Next base: position 13,982,451 of record OZ023237.1, read on the forward strand.
GTTAATCTTCCCAAATTTCTTTCCCACGATGTTCCTCTCTTCCGGGGCATCACTTCCGACTTGTTCCCTGGTGTCACTCTTCCGGAAGCTGACTACGAACTCTTCCTCATCGCTGTGCGTGAAGCTTGTGAAAAACATCACGTAAAACCAGTTCCTGTGTTCTTGGAGAAAATTATCCAGACTTATGAGATGATGATTGTTCGCCACGGGTGAGTAAATTTAACATTTAAAATAAAGTTTTCAATTTTTGTCGTTCTATTTGGAATTTTTCTTCGTTTAAACCGAATATAAAATGGTTTTAGCTGGACCTCAGTTCATTGCACTAGTTGCTATGTTTTGTGTTGTGTTTTTATAGCTTAATCTGTTCTAATTAAAATGAAGGGTAAGTAAGTAAAAAAACTAAAACTAAACCATGTGCTGTATTATAGTTTAATTAAATACTGTTTAACACATAATTTCTCAACAGCAAAGTAAAAATCATTCTATAAAATTTCGGTGTGAAATTGAAATTATTTGATGCGCGGTCTTTTGCAGGTTCATGTTGGTCGGGGATCCATTTGCCGGCAAGACAAAATGCTTGCACGTGCTGGCGGACGCTTTGACGCTGTTGAACGAGCGTGGACAAAATGAAGAAGATAAAGTGGTCTTCAAGACAATCAACCCCAAAGCTGTCACAATGGGTCAGCTCTTTGGAGAATTTGACCCCGTGTCACACGAAGTAAGTGCTACAGGATCCGATTTCATTCGAAAATTTGCGATATCCTTCGAAAATAGTACTTTAAAGACATTTTTATGAACAAATGTACATTATTTTATGTCCAATAAAATTCGAATTAACGCGAACAGATATTAGTAAATCTTCGCTTTATCTTTGATGGTTGCAATGCTATTACGCCCCTGTTGTGATTGTGTCCACCGCTTCAACCTTCTGTGCCTGGAGAGGAGTTAGGGAACAATGAATTTTCTTCGTTTTGAGTCGATTTTCAACTTCACAACGTGCAATTTTTTTAGTGGACAGATGGAAACGTTGCGAATACATTTCGAGAATTTTCGAGTACCGACACACCTGACCGCAAATGGGTTGTGTTTGACGGACCCATCGACACACTGTGGATTGAGAGCATGAACACAGTCTTGGATGACAACAAGAAGTTGTGTTTAATGTCTGGAGAAATCATCCAAATGTCTCCCCCTATGAGTCTTATTTTTGAAACTCAAGATCTTTCCCAAGCCTCTGTAAGTTGGTATGACAATGGTTTAGGTATAAAGCGAAACGCAACGAAATATCTTGCTGATTTCATTTTCGGTTTAAGTTTTTTGCTAGCTTTATGTTTAAATTTGGAAAAGTGTGTGTTACTTATTCCAAGCCCATTCTAGGTTTGGTCATTATTAAACCAGTTTTGTAGTACAGGTAAGACATAAGCAGTAAGCACTCGTTTATATGCCAAATCATGGAATGTATAATGTAATTTGCAGTGAGTGTTGCTTGTTTTTATTTTAGATAGTTTAAGCTGCCATGCCGATAGTCTTAGAACTGCGTGTGAAATAGTGTAAATACTGTAGGCATTATTAAAGCGATTTTAGAATATGGATTTGACGCTCGTTTGTTTATCAAATCGTGGAATTATGTTGTAATTTGCAATGCGTTTTATATGCTTCCAAGCCAGTAGCTTTATAACCACTTGTGAAATGGTATAAAATTGCTTTGGTCATAGATTCCTTACCTGTGAGTTTTTTTCTTTCAAACCGAGACTATCTTCTATGCACAATAATTACAATGTACATGTAATTGCAAATAACTGTGATAATTAACTGCTTAAAAAGAACTGCCTTTTCGAGTTACCGACGCTGTAAAGTTCTAACCGATTCTATTCATTTTAGCCTGCTACTGTCAGTCGTTGTGGGATGATTTATTTGGAGCCTTTGTCACTTGGTTGGCGGCCAATGTTTGATTCTTGGTTGGAAACTCTGCCTCCGGCGCTCAGTGAGGACAATGAGAAGTTGATTGATGCTTTATTCGAGACGTTTGTGCCTCCCTGTGTACGGTTTGTGCACAAGTCGTGTAAAGAGGTGTGTAGTAGTTACTCTCGAGATTGTTGTGGCACCGCAATTGTTTCTTAGTGATGCATCAGTTTTCCTTTTATTGACAACATATCTGCTTCTTCTTGTTTTGAAAGCATTGGTCTGCTATGCAATAGTTTTAGTCAAATGAAATCTGGTATCCGTTGAAAAAGAAGTTAATCTTCAAGCTATTTGCTTTTTTTGTATAATTTTTACACTTTTGTCTCGTTTTAGATCATCCCCAGTCAAGAATCGAACTTGATTCGAAGTTTGATGTACATGTTTGAAATGCTGTTGAAAGATGCATCCAACGACGACAATGCGAGAGACAACAAGAATCTGAAAATCTGGGTTCAGGTAGGAAGAAAATGAGAAAGTTTGCTTTTTTCTCAAACTAACCAACCTTTTTTCTATAGAGCGAATTTCTGTTCTCTCTCATTTGGTCCATTTCTGCCTTGGTAGATTTGGATGGCCGACAGCGATTTAGTGATTTTTTGAAAGAGTTTCACACAAACAAATTGGAAGACCATCAGCTCCCTGCTGTCATTGGTAAATTCGAATGCGGGTTGCCTGAAAGTGGCCTCGTTTTTGACTATTTCTTTCAACAAAACGGACGAGGCAAGTGGCAACTCTGGACTGACCTGTTGAAGGGTCGTGACCTTGTACCGGACAAGAGTGTCAACGTTCAAAACATCATTGTTCCGACCATGGACACTGCGAGATCAGCTTATCTTCTAGATCTTTGTGTCAGCAATTCCAGACCAATTCTGTTTGTGGGACCCACTGGAACAGGTAAGAAAAATCACAGTTATTTATTTGCAGCAGCATTTTTATCGCTGTTGAAATCTTTAAAAAGAATTGTCTCATTGGCTGATCTAGGGAGGGTGAGGAATGCTGGTTTCCCTAATTTTTTTGGTTACACATCTAAATTGATTATTGCTTTGACACTTATAGACGCAAAATGCTCAATATAAGCATTTTTTATCTTTGCCTCCCCCCCTAAAAATTTTCTATGTTTTGAGTCTGCTCCGTAAAAGTTTTTGTTATGTTGCGCTGTAAGAGCTCTTCTTGAATTATATTTTTATTTTGCTTAAGTAAGTAATATATTGCCGATAGAAAACATTTTCTACATAAGATGTGATTTCATCTCCAACTTTTTGTTCCAGGCAAAAGTGTGTACGTCAAAGACAAATTGATGAACAATCTCCCCAAAGATAAATACTTGCCCGCTTTTGTTAACTTTTCTGCTAAAACAACCGCGAATCAGACGCAAGGTCTTATCATGTCCAAGCTGGATAAACGCAGAAAAGGTGTAAAACTTAACTCGTGCTTTTGATAGGATTATCTTTTGGGACGGCTGGTGAAATATTATCATCAATATCATCTTTTAAAAATCATCTTTCACTCTTTTCAGCAGAAACTAATCCAAGCGCAAGCCATTTGGATTTTGCAATGTAAGGCCTTTCGGAGGGCGGCGGCCCTTTTGTCGAACGACTGGTTGTTGGTACCGGGTTTTATTACGTAGTTATATTCGACTATTACTTAGACAGGGACGTGTGATCAGGAGAGGCTGGTGAACCACCGCCTCATCTATCTAAAAATGTGAAGCAACAATAATTTCATCTCGGAATGAAGGAATAATTTATGTATAAAAACTAAAGCTATTTTATGTTTGTTTGAAATGGTTGAACCCAACTCATGAAATATTTGTTGACGCTTGCTATTTTACTGTCATTTATGTTCCTACGCCCGAGCGTTGCTTCAGTGGTTTGTATGACCTTGTTCGCACTGAGAATCTACGCAGCCTTCGTCGCTGAAATACATGCGTGATTAGAGTATAAATTTCTTTGCAAAAAATAGATAATAAATCTAATTGGCGACTTATAATTGTCTAGTCAATTACAGTATATAACTTGGAATAGGATATGGTTTACTAAAAGTCTGGACGAAAATGGCAATCGGTTGACTTTTTTATTCAATTAAACTTAACTTGCAGTCTTGCATTACCGTATTTACGCTACATTTATATTTCTGTTATCATTTTCTGCAGCATTTTTACGAGCACTTGATTTTAAGATCTTTGAATAACTTCCAAGTCGACTAAAAAGACATCAATCAACCTCAATTTTTATTACTTTTAAGCAATTTATTTGATGCCTACTGCGAGTGAACATTTTTTCATTCTAGGTGTGTTTGGACCACCCATGGGCAAGCAGTGTGTGATATTTGTGGATGACATGAACATGCCAGCCAGGGAAGTTTACGGTGCTCAGCCTCCTATTGAACTGCTCCGGCAATACTTTGATCACGGGAACTGGTCAGTTGATTATTAAAAAATTGCGCCTTAGGAACTTAAAAAATGTAGTTGGTGTTTTTGAGAGCAAGCACTTAAGCGCTAGCACAAAAGACGGTTTTTTAAACACGCTTGATCGATTTTGAGCCCTGTTTATTTGTGTTTTTCTGCCATACGAGTTACGACAGACTGTTTATATATCGTAGCAGCTTTAGCTGTGAGACTCTATTCCAGATTTTCTTAAACTAGCGTCCATAAACTCCAAATGTACTTTGAGTAGCTTGTAAATTGTAATGCAGTTAGGATATGATCATCTACTTGCACGACTATTAAATATTTTAAAGATCTAGGTTTTTTTTTGAGATGACATAGGGTCTGGGGGCCAAAAAGGTTCAAAAAGATTGATCTATTTACATCACTGCAAGCTTGGACATATTGTCTCGAAGAATTTCTTAATACCTGGTGATGGTTTCACCTTATTTATTAAAATGGTCATGAAATGAGTGCTTTACTTCTTGAAAATTTGTTTTTGATTTCAGGTATGATTTGAAGGATACATCCCGTATTGCTCTTGTTGACGTTATTATTGTTGCGGCCATGGGACCACCAGGTGGCGCTCGCAATCCTGTGACGCAACGATTCTTGCGTCATTTTAACATTGTTTCCACTTTGGAGTTTAACGATGAGACGATGGTTAAGATCTTCTCCACCCTTATGTCCCTCCACATGAGGGCGCACGAGTTCCCCACTGATTTACTGGTTGTATCTCAGCAAATAGTAAATGCTACCATGAATGTAAGTGCTGTTTCTTTGTTAAAATCTAAGTATTAACGCCTTGACAAGTCTAAAAATATATAAAAGTAACTTCTTTTTTCAGTTATCTTTTGCTGCAGGGTTTTCTCTTCAATTGTTTGACCACATATTTTTTGTTGTAGTGCGTGAATACGTATCTGAACTTAAGTTTCAATTTTTGCAATTTACCAACATCGATAGTTAAAATCATGCAACTTCTGAAGTAACTCTTAATACTAATTAAAAGTACGAATTGTTTGCATCAATGGCACAGCTGGTCTCTGTTTTATAGCACAATTTTATCTGCGTTTTACGACTTTTTATGCATATCTTCGAGGCTGCCAGCTGTGAAAATTTTGTAGTTAGGCACTCAGCGTTCTAACGAGTTTTGGATCCGGGTTAATAAGTCAAAAATCAGCTAAATAGCAACCCTAGCAAGAATTTAAATCGATCTTTTCGATTACTGATATTTTTGTTTATTTCATGAGTAAGATCACCTCGAATTGGTTTGAAACAACTTTGAATTATTAAAAAAATTAGCATTCAATTTAGCTTTTATTCCATAGTTTTTAATTCCAGCCCAAAAGCACTTTCGTAATTTCTAAACATTTTTCGTTTTTTTTTTGTGGAATTACGTTAATTTTTATGATACTTTATGTAGATCTACAAAGAAGCAATGTCTAACTTGCTTCCAACACCAGCCAAGTCTCACTATACTTTCAATCTCCGCGATTTTTCACGTGTGGTACTCGGCTGTCTGCTCATCAAAAAACAAAGTGTCGAAAATAAAAAGACATTCATGAGGTCAGTATTTCGTTAAAAGCTTACTTTCAAAATGCAAACATTTTTTGTCTAATTCCTCGCGTTTTAAGACTGTTTAGCCCTTGCTTTAATGCTTTAATGAACAAATGGTTAATAAATTGATAAAGTAAATTTATTGTGCTACTCTTTTATACCTGAGGATATTTTAAGTTTTTTTCATTAGGATTTTTTCATACATGAGGATATTTTAAGATATTTTTCATGCATGAGGATATTTCATACTTACTCTTTCATACACGAGAATTCTTATTACAGTATAATGATTTCCTCGAAACATGTGGATTTGTTTGTTTGAAAAAATTCTAAATTTTTTCAATGGAGTTATTAGTATTTTATTATGTCAGCGACATGGCCTAGCGGTACCGCGCGCAGGTGACAGATCCTACGTGACGGATTCGATTCGCGGCTGGAGCCGATCGAATTTGACATATTTAACGGGTGGCTGCTGACTCGAAGAGCGCAAGCTCACTTCGCAGTCTCCCTCAATTACTGTTAAATTTTCAGTTCAATATAATTTGAAAATAACCTCAGTTATTAAATGAGTGTTGTTAAGCGGTTAGTTTGAAATATCTTTCATGTTTTTATGAAGCCCTGTACCATTTACAAAAGTGCTAATCTACTGTTGGTTTTCAGACTGTTTGTCCACGAAGTGTTTCGTGTCTTTTACGATCGTTTGGTGGACGATTCGGACAGGGAATGGTTGTACAAACTGACCAGGACCATGATTAAGGATCATTTCAAAGAAAATTATGACACACTCTTTGAGCATCTTGCTCAGACTGCGCAACCGGTGAGATCACGATTATGACTGTGCGAGTCATCTATGCCATGTTTTTGCATAATGTGCTTACCTCTGCGGGGGTGACTATCTCATTGCTTGACTTTTGATGTGGGGCATTACCAACCTCTTTTTGAGGAAATAGAAACATGATTTTTTCATATCAAAAATGAGAGAATACCCTATTTTTTTTGAAGGGTTAGACCGATTATTATGTTTTTACGATTTTTTTCTGGGAAAAGTTTTATTGTGCTTTATTCACTAATTGGAATTTACTTAATAACATTTTGTTTGCCCAGGAAATCAAGAGCAAAGAATGCTACATTACTTACCGTTGTTACTTTTGCTAATATTTTTACTATAATCATTTACAATAGTTTGTACAACTCATGTTAAATACCACGAATATAAATTTTGTAGTTATGCGAGGATGACATGCGCTCTCTATTGTTCGGTGATTACATGAACATGGATGCCGAGGGTGAAGATCGCTTGTACGAGGAAGTCCAGTCAATAGAGGAATTTTCCAACGTGGTTCAACTGAGTCTGGACGAATACAATCAAACACATAAAGCGCAAATGAATTTGGTCGTGTTCAGGTAGTTTATGTTACATAATTAGCAAAGCATTTTAAATGTAAAAATCAAAGTAAATATGAGACGAAGATAGCTTATGCAGGAAAAATAAAGCCCCTGTAATTCATGTAACTGGTTGTTTTGGCTAGATGCATTCAGCTGTCATCATCAACAGTGTATGGAGGACTGTATAAAGCTGTCTGAAGAACTAGACTTTGCATTTGGATGAAGAGAGTACAGTTTTGTACTGCCTTGCATACACTGCTGATGATGACTGCTAATATGCTGTCGAAACGTCCAGTTTCAAGAATTATTGCGGCTTTGCTTTTTTTCCTTAATGTAAAAAATATTTTTTATGAAGAGACGTTGCCTTTTGCGGAAAGTGGAAATCGGCGTTAACTTGAACTGCATTGTCCTAATCTAACATAATCGTCGAACACATTATATCTTTTCCTTGCTACTATGTTATTTAGGTATTTACTGGAGCATTTGTCCCGCATATCTCGAGTTCTCAAGTCCCCTGGAGGAAACGCGCTGCTAGTTGGTGTAGGCGGAAGTGGCAGGCAGTCTCTCACTCGACTTGCTGCAGCTATGGCTGGCATGCATTTGTTCCAACCAGAGATTTCAAAAAATTATGGAATCCCTGAATGGAAAGAAGATTTGAAGGTTGTAGACTGATATCTTTTCGCTTTTTTTATTGTCTTTTTGCTGAAATAGCTTAGGAAAGTGAGCAATACTTCCACTTACTAAATGGGTAAAACTTTTTGTATGTGATAACTAAGCGTTTTTCAATAGTATCATTTTTCTGGAAAAACGTGTCATGTGTAAGAATAAAAAACGCATTTTAGACGCATGGTTTTGTGCATAAATCATCTGAATTCCCGTCATATAACAACAGCCTACTCTTGTCCTCGTTATTTCAGTTTAAACTTCTTGAAACGATTTAATGTTTTAAAGCTGGTTATATTTCGTTACGAGCTGACGCAAACGATATCGAATTTCTAGATAGGTTTGTAAGTTTAATGTTGCAATCGAAAAAGATGCCATCATCTCCTAACACTCATCATCCCCCAAAACAATACAAACATATTGTTACAGACTGTGTTAAAAGGAGCGGGAGCTCAAGGCAAGAAGACGGTGTTTCTCATCACGGACACACAGATTAAAGATGAGTCGTTCTTGGAGGATGTGGACAGTTTGTTGAACACAGGAGAAGTGGCTAATCTCTTTGCTCCTGATGAGAAACAAGAACTTATGGAGGTAAGAATTTCAATTCTTTTTTGGAAAACCTAAATTTGTGCTGTTTTGTTAATGTCTAGATTATTTGTGTTTATCTGTGGGCTTCATGATTTTTAGCCTAATTTTAATTTTTTTGGTGTTTTTTCTGTTTAGCAGTTTATCGACTAGAGATTGAAAAAAAATTTGCATTATTGTTTGAAACGTTTCAGCTTTTCTTGATCTGCTTTTGCGTGCGGCTTTTTCTCTTTCGTTAAGAATTGTATTTCGGCAACTTGTTTTTAGTCTAAAATACTGGTGATGATTTTAGTCCATCCGACCAGCCATGACTCAGCAGGCCGGTCCCAACGCCGACTTCAGTCCTCTGGCCATGTTTGCATACTTTGTGAATCGATGTCGGGACAATCTGCATCTTATTATTGCATTTTCACCCATCGGCGATGCGTTCCGCAACCGTTTACGACAATTCCCGTCACTAATTAACTGCTGTACCATTGACTGGTTTCAGGTAAGTAACTTGCGCAAGATGTTTAACTGCATGCATATCGCATACGCAAAAAAGATATATTAATTACTTGCAAGCGTTTTACCTCATAATTAAGTTCTATTGATCTACACGTAATCACTAAACAAGTTGTAATTTTTAAACCTGATATTTCCACGACTACCTGTTAAGAATAAAAGAACTTGAAGCATTTTCTTTCACAATGAAACAAACCGATTGAAAATATCTTAAGAAATAAGACTGTGGTGAATTTTTGAATTTGCAGCGATAATTTATGGACACCCTGTATTTCTGATGTGACATTTGTCAGCGACAGTGCCTAGTAGTACCGCGCGTAGATTGCAGATCCTACGTGAAGGATCGAATTACGGCTGAAGCCGATCGCATTTGAAGTATAAACTGGGTGGCTGCTTACTCGAAAAGCGCAAGCTCACTTTGCAGTCTCCCTCAATTACTGTTGAAATTGCAAATCACCTCAGTTGTTATTTTAGCTTTAACATCTACTTGAGTCTTATTTTTTCCGTGGTAATTTGAAATTCAAAATCTTAATTTTGAATGGGTAGCCGTGGCCAGCTGATGCTCTGGAATTGGTTGCGAACAAGTTTTTGGAGAATTTAGAACTCACAGATCACGAAAGAACCGAAATTGTTCCGCTCTGTCAGCATTTCCACACTTCAGCGAGGAATTTATCAGAAGCGTAAGTTAACCATTTTGATATGGTTTGGTAACACTCCATTATTTTTCTGGGAAATTATGTTGTTTTTATATAAATCATGTGGTTTCACCCTACGTTTGCTTATATTTTAGGTATTTAACCGAGATGGGACGTCATAATTACGTCACACCTACGTCATACCTTGAATTGATTGCGTCCTTCAAGAAACTTCTGAACGAAAAGCGAGAAACGGTTGAAAAAGCGAAAAAAAGGTACACTGGTGGATTGGACAAACTGAAATTTGCCGCCTCCCAGGTTGAGTTTGCTTTTATTTATCATTGCTTGCAGTTATGTGTATAATTGCGCTTTTGCATTTGTTTATTTATCAAATGTTAGTCCATATACCAAAGTTGAACTTTATAATTGTATTTTGCATTTTATTACACCAGTTTGTTTCAATATACACCAGTTTTCTCACCTTTAAATCCTTTTTTTTAATACATTTTAATACGCTTTAAATTTTTGTTGCTTCTCATGAAAATTGTGGTAGTCAGTCAAGTCTTCTTGAGCGAAGAATGATGCTGTTAGCGCCTTTACTTCACAATTTGTGAGAACATTTTGTGCTGTGTGAGGGCTGTATTTTTGCTTAACCACCCGGAAATGGGCAAGAAAGCTACCACCAAAACGTTTTCCAATCATAGGTTAAGCTAAGCTGACTTCAGTTAGGTGTAACGTTGCAGTGTACTTCATTAGCTACTTTGAATAGAAAAAATATCCATTTAGTGTTTCCTTTTATTCGATTAATTCATTTTGTTTTCCTAGGTTGCTGAAATGCAAAAAGAACTGCAAGACCTTCAGCCTCAGTTGATTGTCACCGCTGAGGAAAACAGCAAACTCCTTGTGGTAAGTTGATTTGTTCTAATGCTTTTCCCGATTAGGTGACACAAAAAAAATCGTTCACTTTTATCTACTGTAATAATATATACAAGGCTTGGTTTTGAAAAAAGCAATAGATTATAGGTAGTTTTGTTAATTTTGTACAAATAAGGATCGATAACTTGATTTCATATGATTCTGAAAGTTTGGAATGTTATGCGTTTATTTGGCCACACTATTCCAGGTGATAGAAAAAGAAACAGTAGTGGTTGAGGAACGTACCAAAGTGGTGCAAGCTGATGAAGCCGTGGCTAATGAACAAGCTGCTGAGGCTAAATTGCTCAAAGATGAATGTGAAAGTGACTTGGCTGAAGCCATTCCAGCACTGGAAGCTGCAATGGCTGCCTTAAAAACACTTAAAGTAAGAAGAATACTTTTGCTTTTTTCACCACCTTGAGTGTTTCAGTCTGTTTTTATCGCGATATCTTACTTCTAACTCGGAGGTGGTTTAGTTGAGCTTTCCTGAGCTTCTTTTCGAATAAAACGGATGTCCAATGTTTTATTTTTAACTTTTTTTGCTTCTGCCATGTTACTGTGGTCTAAAAAACAGCAGCAGAAACGTGTTAACACGAGCTAGCTTATATGTGTAAGAATGGAGGCACAATGCATTTCATATGTTGTTTTATTGTTATTTTTCAAGGCTAGAACAAGCATAAGCGTTAGTTTTCTGTAGATTTTTGCATACCTTGCTTATCGTATTATCGTGTCAGTTTATTGGTCTAATTACCCTTCCCTCTCACCCCCTCCAAAAAAAAAACAGTCCAGAAATCTTAATTGTTTTTTATTTTCAACTTTAACAGTTTTCAATTTTACGTATGGAATAGACAGCAATAATTAGAAGTACGTAATAACACGTTAATTTTTGTTCTGAAAGTTTAATAGCGGTCACCAACTTATTTTGTATGTTTAGCCTGCTGATATTACCATTGTAAAATCGATGAAGCAGCCGCCAGCTGGCGTTAAGCTTGTCATGGCCGCTATATGCGTCATGCGTGACGTCAAGCCAGAAAAGATAGCTGACCCTTCTGGAAAGGGGGAGAAGATTTTGGATTATTGGGGTCCAAGTAAAAAACTTCTGGGAGATATGAACTTCTTGCAGTCCTTACAGACTTATGACAAAGATAATATCCCAGTAAGTCATCCATACGATACTGTATTTGATACCTACGATAGTGAATATTTGGATGTAAGATATGCGTATTAGTTCACCGACATAGCACAGCGTTACCGCGCAGGTTACAGATCCTACGAGACGGGTTCGATTCACGGCTGGAGACGCGATAGCGTTTGGCATTGTCTTCCGGTAGCTGCTAACTCGAAAAGCGCAAGCTCACTTTGCAGTCATCTTCAATTACTGCTGAATTTTCTGTTGAATAATTTGAAAATCATCACCTATTTATTTATTTATTTATTTACTTGTTTGAATAAACAAAACTGATTTGCGATGTCAGAATTTACTCGTAAACATTTTTTGTTGGTTGCCTTGATATTTTGTTAAATTTTGAGGTACCAATTATGAAAAAAATCCGTACGGAATACATTACTAATCCTGACTTTGATCCCGCCAAAGTAGTGAAAGCTTCTTCTGCGGCTGAAGGTTTATGCAAGTGGATTCTTGCTATGGAAGTGTATGACAGAGTAGCCAAGGTAAGTCACGAGAGTTCAATTCGTTGATCTCGTTTTTAACCGACAAAGTTTTGAGATTTGCTTTTTGGCGTGCAACAAGCGACAAATTTTTCGCATGCGTTTGTAGTATTTTACTGTTTATCGACCACCCAAAATCCTGCTCAAGTTGCTTACATTGTAATTGAGAGCCGCTCGTTGCCTGTCGCGTGCCGACAAAGGCAAAATCAAAGGAAAAATCTTCATCATACCCGCGGTATCACGCCGAAGCGTGTAGCGCGTGACGGGACCCATCTCCGTGGCTTAGCGCCTGGGCTACACAGTTGCGATGAAACATCGCAGCGGTGTCAAGCCCTTGGCGACACTGCGTGTGAATTGACTGGTCATAATCTACGCCAAGTGGCCTTTCATAATCTCATTGCAATTTTTTTGGGTATTATGAACTGAACCTAATTAGTCATGCCAGCAAAATTGACGCCATTTGAGTATTTCATCAAATGCAAATTTTCTCTAGGTCGTCGCACCAAAGAAGATTAAATTGGCCGAAGCGGAACAATCCTTGTCTGAAACGATGAAGATTCTGAATGCGAAGCGTGCTGAGCTGAAGGAAGTTCAGGATAAACTGGCCGAGCTTCAATTCAACTTCAAAACTGCAACAGAGAAAAAGGAACAACTAGAATTTCAAGTAAGACATGAACGAAATTCGGTGTGATCAAGACTTGCGTCCATGCCAATTCGGTATCAAAACTTACTCTGATGGCCTAATTCCCATTTGAAACCATAAATTGGATGCCGTAAGCTCCACAGGGCATTTAATTTTACATAATATGCACTATGCAGTAATGTAGTTACTGATATTTGGACTGACCAGGCCACAAGATGTATCGTGCTGTTAGTATTAGGCGTAAGTTAATGCGTTATGATTATTTAGCGTAAGTTGGTTAGTGGCTAGAGAGTTGTTCATCACGAAATCATGATTAACTCATTATTTGATTACCTGGAATGGTTAAAACTAACAAGAAAAAAACGTCCAGTAAATTTGCAAGAAATGGCTTTTTGGGTGCGTTTTTACTTCCCTGTACCTACTTTAATCTCAAAGCAGCTTTTTTTGCCTGCAGGTCGATTTATGCTCCAAGAAACTGGATCGAGCTCAGAAACTCATTGGAGGACTAGGTGGAGAAAAGGCTCGCTGGACGCAAGCTGCTCAAGATCTACAGACTCAATATGACAATTTAACCGGTAAGTGTAATTGGCGTTGTTGGGTCTGATTGTGGATCCAATAAGTTTTAGCAAATCGGCGTTATTGTTATTGGGTTATTGGGTCTGACTGGTTTTTCGAAACGCAGTATATCAGCATTTTTACAAAGTTAATCATTTTTGCGAAGCTGATTTCAAGTAGATTAGGAATAAATTTTTCTGTTAGTAGCCAACATTTTTTGGAAAAAAATCCAATTTTTAACTTTTGCTTCTTTATTTTATTAGCTTGATTTGTTCTGCTGATTAGCTTTAATGTTCAAACAATTTAAAATTGTTTCGGCAAAATCACGCTATTCTAATGCAGAAAAGCTGCGTTTTGACATAAATTTTTTTTGCGTTCAGGTGACGTTTTGATTGCGTCTGGTGTGATTGCTTACTTAGGAGCATTCACTGCTGCATTCCGAAAGCGCTGCACAAATGACTGGACCTCGTCATGCAAGGTAATTGCAGTGGTGTAAGAAGAATTTTGAAACTGTTTGACTTAAAAAAACACTTAAGTAAAAGTGAAAAAGTAGTCATTTAAAAACTACTTAGGTAAAATTATAGCGTTCTCAAGTGTTGAAGTGTCAACCACACACTTGCCGATGCTTCGATGATGGACTTGCTTTGAAGGTGGCAAAATGGTGAACCAAAAGAAACTATAACCGCCCGGATGACCTAGTGGATGGAACGTCTGCTTCTGGAACGGTAGACTTGGGGTTCGATTCAGAGTTGGGTTAAAGCAATGACTTAGAAATTGGTATTGATGGCTTCCCTGCATGACGTTCAGCATCAAAGGCGACAGAGCAATTCGTATCGCATGGAGTGAAGTTTTCCATGGCAATGACGAGACGGAGTGTTGTGGAATTGAATAATGGAGAATCGGAGTTTAAGACAGATTTTAGGCGCATCAAAGGATTTCAAGGCGAGACTAGCAACTCAAGAGCCACAATAGTAAACTACTTGTAATTTTCTAAAGTAAAAACTACCCAAGTAATGTTACTTTATACTAAAAGTACTTAAGTAAACGTAAAAGTAGCCTAATAAAACTACTCAAAAAAGGACTTGTTACCGAAAAAAACTACTCAAGTAATCTACTCAAGTAAAAGTATTTCGTTACTTTACACCACTGGGTAATTGTGTTTGAATTTTTTGCAAATTTGTTAAAACATCTCGAGCTTGATCAAAAAAGAATGGATGATTAATATAGGGTAATGATTGCTTGTAAGTGTAAACGAGAACTTGACAGGTAGCAGACCAATATGCCAATTCGACGGTTCGTATTACGTACTGCACACAAAAAATTTTTAATTATATTTTGCGCCGCTTCAGTTTTATGCAAGTGAAGTTCATGTATCGTAAAAGAAGACCTGGTTGAGCGTTGAACCGATGATATTTGGTGCCTGAGTCTAATGCTTTACTGTAACTACTCTATCTAGTTCATACGCATGTTAATTATTTTTGCCTATTTTTAAGCCTCATATACTTGCTACTTAGGTTTGAATTAGTAAAGTAGATGCATCATGAAAGATGACCTAGTTGAGCATCGAATTCACAAAGCCAGCTCCGCATTCTTTTTTTTTTTTTTTTTTTTCTTTATTAAGTCACATAATTGTAGCTAAGATTTTCTTATGTTGGTGAATTACATGCATCATGGAAGATGTTGTAGTTGAGGATCGAACCCGCGAAGTCGGTTCCGGATTCCAATGCTCCAACCACTAGACCAACTTCTTTTTTTTTAAGACACACATTTGCAGCTTAGGTTTTTAAAGTAGAAGCATACATGCATCATGGAAGGTGACCTGGTTGAGCATCGAAACCGTGAAATTAGCTCCGGATTTCAATGCACCAACCACTCGGCCAACTCCATGTGCCATGTGTTAATTGCAACTAATTGTACTTTTTCAGAAACACGACATCACGTGTTCGGATGCATTCAGTTTAAGTACGACTCTAGGTGACCTCATTAAGATCCGAGCGTGGAATATTGCTGGTCTCCCGAATGACAACTTTTCCATTGACAATGGTGTTATTGTCGACAACTCAAGGCGATGGTAAGTGAGTTGATAACCATTCTGTTTCAAACATCTCTAAAACTAAACCAATTTTACGAACTGAATGACTTTTTAGCTTTGTAACATAATTTTAATAAAGCAACAGTTTCTTCACCACTTATTGCTTAACGTGAAATATATTTATTTACGAAAAATCAAATCTTCATTATACTTGTAGTATTATGCCGAAGTGTGTTACGAGTGTACGAGTGTCTGGGCCCAACTCTGCGGCTAGCACCTGGGCAACACATCTCCGAAGAAACGTGGCAGCGGTGGAGAGTCTTTGATTACACTGAGTCCGATTTGCCCGACCTGGGAATTGTGTTTTTCTAACTACGCCTGCTGGCCGTTTTTTTTTTTTTTTTTTTTCGCAAATAATCTATTGTAAAGCTTAAATTACAGTTTCTGTAGAGGTTTGTACACTGACGTTTCAAATTGAAATATGAATGTTAACTGAAGAGAATTACATGCTTTCTTGATTTTATATAGGCCATTGATGATTGATCCTCAAGGTCAAGCGAATAAATGGGTAAAGAATTCAGAGAAAGAAAACAAGCTCAGTGTAATCAAACTAAGCGACTCCGATTACATGAGAGTTATGGAGAATTCGATCCAGTTTGGAACCCCGGTACTCCTAGAGAACGTCGCTGAAGAGCTGGATCCATCTCTGGAGCCTCTACTGTTGAAACAAACGTTTAAACAAGGTAATGATTTTCAAAAATTTTTGATAGTAGTTTTGAAATGTGAATTTTTTTTTATTTGCATCTAAGTCCATGACACGAAAAAGATGTTTTTTTTTAAAGATAAGAGGGAAATTTTCAACACAAACACCCGTACTCTGTGCCCTAAAAGGTGAACAGTATTGTTGCGAAGGAAATCACAAAACGATTCACAAATTGCATCATTATGCTCTTTGAATAAAATATTTTTCATACTTACTTTTTACGTTGATACGAGATGCTAATGCACTGCTGCGACTTAAGAGCATAAATGCTAATGCAAAATCTGCTGAAACAATTACAAATTACTGACGAAACAGTGATCTTCTGTTTTGGAATTTTTGTTGGGCCCCAGCCTAGAACTGAACTCGGATTCCAAACTTCAATTATTTAAAGATGTCATTTGATCGCAGGTGGTGTGCTGTGTATTCGACTCGGTGAGAATGTGATTGAATACAGCACCGACTTCCGGTTCTACATCACAACTAAACTAAGAAATCCTCATTATCTTCCGGAACTTGCCACTAAAGTATCTCTTCTCAACTTCATGATCACACCAGAAGGACTGGAAGATCAGCTCCTTGGAATAGTAGTCGCCAAAGAAAGGTATAATGATATATTGACTTCTAGAAAACGATCGGTTTGCTATGAAGTGATAAAAATGAAATCTAGACTAGCTGCTAAAAGTTTCCGCTGCTTTCAGTTTTCCTCTATAATTTTTGAAATTAACTCGTTGAATTTACGCTAATTTTAATGTTATGGTAGATAACTGTAAAGTATTGATCATGAAGGAATAGCTTTGTTGTATAAAACTTTGCTTGTCGTTAAAATGCTGTTTCATTTGCTCTGCTACTGTTCATACGATAACAGGTGATCCGCAGCTTTCTGCATCTATAGTAATATTTTCTGCTTTTTAGACCCGAACTTGAGGAGGAGCGAAACATTTTGATCCTTCAGAGCGCGTCCAACAAGAAGCAGCTAAAAGAGATTGAAGATAAGATCCTGTACACTCTTTCTTCATCTGAAGGAAACATCCTTGAAGATGAGAGCGCTATCACCGTCCTGGATTCATCCAAAGTTCTCTCTGATGAAATTCAAAAGAAGCAAAAAGTAAGTTGTAATTTTACTACCTTGTTATAAGAAGGTCATTTTAATGTCACTTTGCAGATACTCAGTTAACAAGTCCCCATAGAGGTTACTCAATAGAAATATTTTAAAATTAAGTGAAATAGTGGTGTTACTAACCGCTATATATTACAACGACCTTATCTACACATCTAACCATTTTTATTGATAATTTGAGTTTTTGTTGAATGCTGAAATATTTTTAACTTAACTTTCTAGTCCAGTTTTTTTACTCTGAGTTAAGCAATTGCGTTTTTCTGATTGGATTACTCAGACAGAGTTATTTGGTGCGTTTTAATTGTAACTTCTCATTTTGCTTACAATTCTCTTTACAGATCGCTGAATCAACCGAGCAGAAAATTGCCGAGTCTCGTGAGGGTTATCGACCAATAGCGAAGCACTCTTCAATTCTCTTTTTCAGCATCACTGATCTTCCAAACATTGACCCCATGTACCAATACTCCCTCTCGTGGTTCGTCAACCTGTATGTGAATTCAATCGTTGAAAGGTATGGCTTTCATGAAGCATTTTTTAAACATTTTTTATAAAAACTTTTTTGCTTTTATACAACCAGAAATCACGAAAATTTTCGAGTTGTTTGTGTTCGTGCGCTTTGCTTTCATGTTAATCTATAACTTGAAGCTTCAGATTTGCGTCTGATAGACTTTTGCGAGACCAAACAAAGAGTTTACTAACATACCTGTGAACACAAAGTCGCAAAATTCAACGAGACATTACTGTTGATTGTTAGGATTTGACAGTGAAAGGGCTCATCTACAAAAAGAAATATGAAATAATGTCTGATGCTTTGAACTCTGCGCCAATGGAAACTTCAACGACATCCGCCCTAGCAATGTTTAAAGTAGTGTAGTAAAATCGTCTTTTGCTGAATTGGTATTCTGCAACTATTGATAGTGTTGAAATGCCCTGATGTATAGGCCTTGATTTGACATTGAATTCGATTCTGTGCTAAATTTGGGTTGTTTTACCTTTATTTTAACGTGGGCTCATTTATTTATTCTGTTTTTAGTAATAAATCGAAGATTTTGGAAAAGCGACTTCGATACTTAACCGACCACTTCACATACAATCTCTACTGCAATGTCTGTCGGTCGCTATTTGAAAAAGACAAATTGTTGTTTTCGTTGATTCTATGCACCAATCTCACTATGTAAGTTCGGTATATTATGCTTTCTGTTATGCATTTTTGAACGAAATGGAGAGAAAGGGGAATATTTTATTGTGGGCAATCCGACTACCTCCGTTAAATGGGAACAAAACCAGGTGATGGAGTTGCCACCATTATCATTACTAGCAGAGATAAAAGCGTTACTAATACATTAGTACCCGTGAGTTCTATGTTTGTTAAAAAGCGTATAGTGCTATAATTTTCACCCGCAAGTTTGGTTCTATTTTTGAAGTGAAACGTTAAAGCAGTGTTTTGCGTTAGATAATTTGTGAGATAATGAACAATTTTTGGAATAACCGAGATAATAATGGTTTATTTTTTAACTTAGTTTTATTCATAACTCTTCAAATCAAATCTTCATTATACTCGCCACGTTACGCCGAAGCATGTAACGAGTAACGGGACCCATCTCAGCTCTGCGGCTTGGCGCCTGGGCGACACAGCTCCGAAGAGACATCGCAGCGGTGGCGAGCCTTTGGCGAAACGGCCCGGGAATTGAACCCCAGACCTACCGCACCGGTAGCGATGTGTTAAGCAATTGCGCCTAGCGGCTGTTCGTAACTCTTAGCTTTCTTATTTGCTTGTTGCAGTGTTTTTTGTGTATTTTTTACACAACGGTAATTTCTATCTTAGGGCTAAAGGAGATCTGGGCCGGGATGAATTCATGTTTTTCCTCACTGGCGGAGTTGGATTGGAGAACAAAAGAGCAAATCCGGATCCATCTTGGCTTAGCGATAAATCTTGGGACGAAATATGCCGGATGAAAGATCTAAAAGCATTCCAAGGTTTCTTGTAAGTTACATTCTCAGCAAATTATTTTGTATTAAATATGCAAACCAACCAATGAGTTATGACGCTAAGACAATATCTTCAAATTTTCAGATTGATTTTTACCTTGGCTGAAAAAGAGATTATGTTGATGCAGAAAGCACTTAATATGCAGTTTATTCAAACAGCTGATTCAAAATTTGCAAACTGTTTTTCCTAATTCTAAATCATGCAATTTAACATTTTTCTGTGTTCTCTCAACTTTAATTTTAACGAGAAGACTTTTTGAATAATGCAGCTAATAATCATATCCGAGTAAGTTTTTTTATCACCGTGGTGTTAAAGGGGTTGATTCTTTTTTACCTTCTTGTATCCTCCAGAGATCACTTCCAAGATAAGATCACAGAGTGGAGGAAGGTGTATGATCTGAAAGAGCCTCAAAATGCTCATCTTCCTTCTCCGTGGGATCGAAGATTAAATGAATTTCAGAGGATGACAGTGATTCGATGTTTACGTCCAGACAAGGTGAATTTTAGTACAGATTTTGACTAGCCATGCCAATGACCATGTAGATCGCTTGCTGTTGAAATGAAATCTATAATATGGTTGTTCTCAAAGAAATATCAATCTCTTTAGAATCCGGTCTGCACTATTTACATTTTAAGCACTTCAGCACATCCAGTATATTTGTGGTCTTCAGCAAATAAGCCATTGTTTTTAGCAAAGAATAAGCAACAAGGAAGAGTTTGCGCCTGAAAGTTTCCGCTTGCAAGTTTATGCGCTCAATAAGCTTAGCGTTATCCTGGCTTAAATATTGAATTACACTAAACCGCAGATCGCCTTGTTGGTCTGTGGCAGAAATTTGTGTTGTAGTGACAAAATATGATGTTTTTTTTGCTTCCTTCAGGTCATCCCTATGGTCCGACAGTTTGTTCTGGAGAAATTGGGACGAAAATTTGTGGAACCTCCACCGTTTGATCTGGCAAAATCCTACGCTGATTCCAACAAAGCAATCCCTCTTATTTTCGTTTTATCACCAGGAGCAGATCCAATGGCAGGTAAGTTTACGTATGAACCACTCCTGATGAAAGCAAATGCATAAAAGTTTAAATTCTGAAAAGAGTTCTTTAATGAAATTATATTTATTTGAAATAAATTAACTGAAGAAAGTAATTGAAGGTAATAGTTTACACTTTCTTTCAGACGCATAATATTATTGCAAATGTTAATATTAACTGCAAATAGGAAATAAATTCGCACCAGTTTCGACTTTATTCGAGCTCATTAGATGGTTTAAAATAGAATGAAAAACAACCTTCTTTAATTTCTTGAAGTTTCAGTTTGGTGTTAATTTTTTTGCGTAAATTACTGATTAATTGTTTGTATTAACTTTGTTTTTCAGCCTTGCTCA
This sequence comes from Trididemnum miniatum, assembly GCA_964006365.1. Lineage (NCBI taxonomy): Eukaryota > Metazoa > Chordata > Ascidiacea > Aplousobranchia > Didemnidae > Trididemnum > Trididemnum miniatum. Next base: position 14,003,229 of record OZ023237.1, read on the forward strand.
AATTTGCAGCCGACAAAGGCTTTGAAGGAGATAAATTCAATGCCATTTCACTGGGTCAAGGTCAGGGGCCAATTGCAGCGAAAATGATTGATGCTGCTATAAAGGAAGGCAGTTGGGTGGCCTTGCAGAACTGCCACTTGGCGGTGTCGTGGATGCCAGCCATGGAAAAACTATGCGAAGAATTCAACCCAGATACGATGCACAATGATTTCAGACTCTGGTTAACTAGCTACCCGTCTGACAAGGTAGGATGCCCTTATAAATAGGCATTGTAAATACTGGTTGTAATAATAAAATCTTCATCATACTCGCGGTATTGCGCCGAAGCGTGAAACGACTGGCGGGGACCATCTCCGCGGCTTAGCCATGTGCAGCACAGCTCCGAAGAAACATCGCAGCGGTGGTGAGCCGATGGCGACACTGTGACCGATTGAACGGCCTGGGAATGAAACCCCAGACCTCGCGCACTGATAGCTATCTGCTTAACAACTGAGTTAACCGGCGGAATTTAACTTCTACTAACATTTTACTGATGATTTACTTTTGTTCTTTCTTTTGGTTGGACAGAATTTCTTAATTCAGATCTAAATTAAGACAGTTAATGATCAAAAATTAGTTTGAGTTTATCGCAATGCACATTGGTTTTGGCTAAAAAGTATTTCCTCATTCATATTTATGGTCTATTAAAGTAGGCTAGCTATAAATTATAATTCACAGCAATTTTTTAAATTTTTTTGAAGAACTACAATCTTTTTTTCAGTTTCCAGTTACAGTTTTACAAAACGGAGTCAAGATGACGAATGAACCCCCCACTGGTCTACGGATGAATATCCTTCAATCTTACCTCACTGATCCTATATCCAACCCTGAGTTCTTCGCCAGCTGCGGCGACAAATCAGCGGCAAGTTCTTAATTTGGCTTTTTTTGGCATCATTGATTTATGCTGAGTTCTATTTCATGTTTGTAGTTTGTAAAATTTGTGATTGTTTTAATTCAGTAGCGTAAAATTTAAATTTTTACAGTTTTTTGAATGGATAGTTTGCGCTGGTTTAGTTTTAATATTCTTTATTTTTAATAACCACCTCCAAAATTTTCAGGTTTTTGAGAAATTGCTGTTTGGACTTTGTTTCTTTCACGCTCTGGTCCAGGAGCGGAGAAAGTTTGGTCCGCTTGGGTGGAATATTCCCTACGGATTCAATGAATCCGATTTGAGAATCAGTGTGAGGCAGTTGCAGGTATTTATTGTACAATTTCAACAAAGCTTTTATAAGAAACAAAATCCTTTAATCTTGAGTTATCGCATTTAACTTTCAATTCCACATTTCCGCAATTTTAGCTCATAACATAGCTTTATTCATTTGGAAATCTATGCTTTAGTTTTTATTGCTTAGTCAGCTGATACTTTAGTAACTGAAGCCGTCGACCAGTTGGAAAAGGCTGCGGTTTGATTTGATCATCTTGTTAAGAATGGTTTATATCAGAAAAAGCATTAATCTCTGGAGTTACAAACCTACCTTTGTGGAATCTCACGACGGACAAAAAACCTGACACCCCACTCCATCTCCAGATCTCTTGTGCTTTATCCATTGATCTGGTTAACTATAAGTTATTCGCGGATAAACAGCTTGACTTTTAATATTACGCATGAATGATATTGTTTATTAACTGTTTAATGATTACTCTGGTCCTTTGTTCACAGATCTTCATTAATGAATATGAAGATATCCCGTTTACAGCTATCACTTATTTGACCGGAGAATGTAATTACGGGGGTCGAGTAACCGACGATTGGGACCGTCGTCTACTGCGTAGTGTACTGAAGGATATTTACTGTCCTTCCCTGGTCCATGAGCACAAATACAAAATGTCCCAAAGCGGTACTTACTACGTACCCCCGCCCATGGGATATGAAGAATACATTGAATTTATTAAAGTAAGTTTATTGCGTTGATGCAAGAATGTCAAAAAATCAAATCTTCATTACACTTGCGGTGTTGCGCATAAACGCGCTGGGGTGGGGTGGGGTGGTTTGACAAGCGGTGGGGCCCATCCTCGCGATTTAGCGCGTGGATAACGCAATTCCGAAGAAACGTAGCGGTGGGGAGCCGTTGCCGACACCTTGTCCGAGTTGACCGGCTCGAGAATCGAACCCTGGACCTCCCGTATGGATAGCGATGGAATTACACTGCGCGATCCAGTGAGTGGAGTTTTTATTAACAGCGGATATTTTTTCATTTCTCCATTGCAGGAATTTCCTACCACTCAGCAGCCTGAAGTATTTGGAATGCATGAAAATGTGGATATTTCAAAAGAACTGCAGGAGACAAAGCAGATTTTCGACTCAGTGCTGCTAACATTGGGCTCGCAGGTACGTGGAATTGAATAGCCTACATAATAAACTTTGGCAAACGGTAGGCTACAACTGGGAGTTAATTAGCTGTTTGATTAAAAATGTTACGGACCAAAAACATCCTTTTTTTGCTACCTGGCATAAGAGCCAGCTCACTGAGCTCAGCGTAAGCTTGTAGCGTTGACATAGCACCAGATGTGAGCCAAAACGCCCGCCAAGTGTTTCTAGCCATTTTTTGGATGTAATATTTGTTTCAATTCATAATGGGTTGAAATTTCATGACAAATCGTTATTAAGAATCACTTTTTGCTCACTTTTTCTTCAAAAAAAGAAGTTTCCAAGTTTTCTCAAAAAAAGAATCACTATTTTTGAGAAAACTTGGAAGAAAAAAATAGAAAAATACAGTAAAGCCAAAGAGCAGTTATGATAAGCATCAAAAAATTACGGCTTGAGAAGTTTTGACTTCATTTTGTTTTGCAAATTGAGTGGAGTTTCGATATCAACTTAAACTGTAGTTTAATTTTAAAATGATTTTTTGCCAGCTATTTGGATGACCTATGTCGTGCCGTCAGTAGGTAGCTTCGCGTTCGCCCGAGCTGTTGCGATAATTTCAAGATCCTCAAATCATTCGAACGAATCTTTCCATTTGTTTGTGTTTAAATAGGTGGCCCAGGGCTGGGCATATTGCGGCCCTCGAGAGCATTTTATGCGGCCCGCAGGCACTTACAGAAATATAAACTTCTACGGTGAATCAAGCCGATGACCTTTTTTGCTCTACACTAATTTTTAGAGGAAAATAGGATATCTGTGGACGTGATGACCTTTTTTGCTTTTCACTGAATTTTGGATTTTAGTGGAAAGTAGATCTGAGGACGTGTTGAGCTTTTTTATTTTTGCTCCACCAATCAGTGCGGTTCTCGACTTCGAAATTTTTTCCAATGTGGCTCTTCGTGTGAAAAGTTTGCCTACCCCTGACGTAGCCAATGCAGGAAAATTGAGTTAAGTTGTGCCATCAATTTAGCTGTGATTAGCAAACACGATGATAAATACCAGTATATTATGTTGAACTAATTGCGAATTAGCGATTTTTTCGCCGGTCCGTGAAATTTTTTTTTGGTTCTTACCGGTCCCTTGATACAAAAACTTTGGGAACTACTGTCTTAAACGATTCTTTTAACTAAACTGGATGACGATACCAGAAGCTGGTTTGCCAACATCACTGCTAGCTTCTGATATGGTTCTACGCAACAACCTGGGTTGGTAAAAGTATAGACCCTCAGCTTCAGAGTTGTTCACGTTTGGTCCAGAGTGGACGCACGGCTAAACGACGACGATCAACTGATGCAATGTTGTGCTTTATTTAGAATGTTTATTTTTCAGTCACCTCTCCTATGGATTGCCACCTTAACGTGGTGGGGAGGTTTGAGTTTTCAATGATCCTTAGAGCAACGCCGTCGGTAGTGTTTAATCACTTCCATCAGGGTCACCCATGGCGGTAAGGTCGAAGGAGAGAAACAGACCAAGTAGCAATCCAATGCTGTAGCTAAATGGAAAGTTGTAATAACAATATTCATGCTGCATCGGACGGCGCGCAGGATAAAAAGGTCCGCGTTCGAGTTTTAGGCAGAGGGACTCGTTCGAAAAATAAGCTACAGTCTCCCCCACAAGCTGACCGTCACCGGAAACCCACCAACGCAGTCGCTAAGCGTTTGGGGAGGCAAATGGGGGCAGCGCACAGAAAACGTACTCGAGTTGGTCCAAACTGCCGGGATCTAGCTATCGGGAACTGGAACGTTTCGTCACTGACAGGAAAAGAGCAGGAGCTTGTTTGCGAAGCCCAACAGTATCGCCTTGATGTTGTGGGAATTTCATCAACAAAGCGCCGGGGTTCTGGAACTGTCGAGTTGAACGATGGGTGGAAAATTTTCTACTCAGGTGTTGATGCAGCAATGTCTGCTCAAGCTGGTGTTGGCTTACTTGTGAGCCCCAACATAGCTGAATGTGTCGTTGACTGGGTACCACTAGGAGGAAGGGTTTGTCTTCTAAAGCTAAGGCTGCAGGAGCGATCTCTGTGTATATTGCAGGTGTACGCACCTAACATAGAATCACAGTACGAAGCCTTTCTGGAGGAAGTTGAGGTTGCATTGGGAAAAGCAACTTCATCAGAATCCCTTGTCCTTTTGGGCGATTTCAATGCACATGTGGGCATCGACAATGCAACCTGGAAAGGTGTTATTGGGCAACATGGTGACCCTGACATTAACAAGAACGGAAGGTGTTTATTGCAGTTCTGTGCCACCAATGGGCTGTGCATAATGAACACATTTTTTCAGCACAAAAGAATTCATAAGTACACCTGGTACAGAAACTCTCTGGGACAACGCTCCCTGATTGATTTTTGTATCGTTTCGGCGGACTTGTTTTCTACCGTGTCTGATGTCCGTGTTAAAAGAGGGGCTGAGTTGTCAACTGATCACCACCTAGTTGTCTGCACTTTGAAAGCTTTGAAACCCTTGAAAAAACGAAAGATTTTTCGACCACGAGAAACTTATCGAATCAAATGGGAATCATTGGCTGACAAAGAGGTACGAACTGCATTTGCAGACAACATTGCATCTAAGTTCAAAGAACTTCCGACCTCTACTGAAGACATTGAAACTGAGTGGTGTTTGTTTCGAACAGCAGTCATTACGTCCGCTACTAACTGTTGTGGACGTAAGCGTGTTGGAGGGACGAAGAGTAGCGAGAAAAGAACTCCTTGGTGGAACCAAGAAGTTAAAGAAGCTATTCGTGCGAAAAAAGTGGCCTACAAGGCCTGGCTTGCAAATAAGTCATCACTTGAACTTCGTTCGCAGTACTCTGAAGCACGTAAGACGGCAGCCACAAAAGTTAAACTGTCTAAGGAAAGGGCCTGGAAGGAATTTGGAGAAAGGTTAGACGATGATTTCAAAACGGCAAACAAAGTGTTCTGGCAGACCATTCGCCGTTTGCGTGGAAAAAGATCTCGAGCCGCTTTCTTTATCGAAGATTCAAATGGTGTGACTCTGAAAGATCAAGATGCTATTTTGAATCGGTGGAGAGAGTACTTTAGTGATCTTTTAAACCCAGTTGATGCTACACCGATACAAATTCACGAAGAACAGGTTGGGGAAGATATTCAGATAACCGAAGCAGATGTGAATGCAGTAATCAAATCATTGAAAACTGGAAAAGCACCTGGTGAGGATGATATCAGACCTGAAATGTTAAAAGCAATGAACATACATGGTGTTCGTTGGCTGACTCGTGTTTGTAAGGTGGCGTGTAGTACTGGGCAAGCACCAAAGCAATGGCAAACTAGTGTGATAATACCTATCCACAAGAAAGGAGACAAGAGAAAATGCACCAATTATAGGGGCATATCTCTCATCAGTGTCCCGGGTAAGGTCTATGCCAAATGCCTTGAAAAGAAATGCCGTGAAATAGTCGAGCCTAAGCTAACAGATGCTCAGTGTGGCTTTCGTCCTGGCCGAAGCACAATGGATCAGATCTTTGCCTTGCAGCAAATCTTTGAGAAGTCGTGGGAATATGCAAAAGAGGTCAATGCATGTTTTGTTGATCTTGAAAAAGCATATGATCGCATTCCTAGAGACAAGCTTTGGGCGGTGCTGTTGCAGTATGGCATTGATGGCCAGTTACTAACTGCCATTAAGTCGCTGTACATGCATTCCGAGATCTGTGTTCGTGTTAACAGTGCAACGACGAAACCTTTCAGAGTAAGTGTGGGACTACGGCAAGGCTGCTCTCTTTCACCTATTCTGTTCCTTATTTATATGGATAGAATAGTTAAGAACAGTGAGTCTTGTGGCGGAGTAAAGATCGGTGAATGCACTGTACAACGTCTGTTATTTGCAGATGATCTCGTGCTACTCGACTCTACCCAAAATGGTCTCCAGCAAGCTCTTGACAGGTTTTCGGATGCATGCTCTGTTGCCGGAATGAAAATCAGTACAACAAAAACAGAAACCATGTGCCTGTCCAGACAACCAAAGCAGTGCTCTCTCCAAATTGATGGAGTACCACTAAAACAGTCAGAGAAATTCAAGTACCTCGGCGTCTCATTCACAAGTGACCACAGACAAAATAGCGAATTGGATATCCGCATCGGAAAAGCAAGTGCAGTAATGCGCCAGCTCCACCGATCTGTGGTACTGAAACGGGAGCTTTGCACCAAGGCAAAGCTATTCATTTTCAGATCGGTATATGTTCCTATTTTGACTTATGGCCATGAGTGTTGGATCATGAATGAGAAAGTGAGGTCTCGAGTTCAAGCAGCCGAAATGGGATTCTTGCGAAGAATTAGCGGTTTGATCTTGTTGGACAAGGTTAAAAGTGCAGATATTCGTGAATCTCTAAACATCGAATCGCTGCTTCTCCGACTAGAAAGATCGCAACTGCGTTGGTATGGACATGTGACACGAATGCCCCAGGAAAGAACAGCCAAAAAACTGCTCTGTTCAACACCGATTGGTCGAAGGCCTAGAGGCCGTCCCAGAACTCGATGGCGAGATTACGTAGAAGATCTTAGTTGGTCTCGCCTTGGCATCCCAGCAGAGCATCTATCCTTTGTTGCAGAGGATCGAGATGCTTGGAGGCTCCAACTTGAGCTGCTGCCCCCGCGACCCCCCAAGGATAAGCGGGTCCAGAAAATTGATTGATTTGATTGATTTTTCAGTCAAGTGGAGGAGGCGGTGGAAAAACTGATGATACATTGAATGAAGTCGCAGTTGACATCTTGGATAAACTTCCTAAAGATTTCGACATTGAGTTGGCTTTGGAGAAATATCCGGTTACGTACGGAGAGAGCATGAATACAGTGTTGGTTCAAGAAATGGAGAGATTTAACAAGTATATTGACGCTATAAAGTTGATGATATAACCAATTAACCATGTCTATTTTTACCTCTGACATGACCTTTCTATCATAGCTAGCATGCTATTGCGTAGATTTTCTTTTTCTCGTGCTCTTAGTTTAACTTATTGATACTTTTCTATTTTTATTTTCATGTTGACCCGACGCAAATGATACTTGGGTGCAGTGCTTTAATAAGGAAAAGTGCTATATGCCCGATATGCCAATGTTTGTTATGGTAGGAAGCTGGTCTTAGACCCTATTAATTTTTTTTTATTAGAAAACAGATTTTCTATTATAAGGAACCCAGTCGGGTCAATGAAATAATATTCTGATCAATCTCGGGTGCTGCTTGCCTACCATTATTGTCCTACCAGACCAATGGCGTTGCACCAAATGTGAAGCTCTTCTCTTCGATTGGGGCTTATCTCGCTTTATCAATAATAGCTCATCAGCTGCCTCTTTATTGAATTACTCCTAGGCCTAGTATTTTTCATTAACGAAATCAAGCTCGTTACAATATATTCCTAGCTTAAACCTAAATCAACTCAGTTTGTATTGCGTAATATAAATTTCTAAACTGCGGAGTTATGTAATCTTTCTAGTCAGTCATTTATAGTTATCATTTTTTTCAGTCTGCTCCGTGTAATCCGCACGACGCTCATCAATCTCCGTAAAGCGATCCGTGGCTTGGTCGTCATGAATGCTGAACTTGAAAATGTGGCTGGGAGTTTGTTGATCGGGAAAGTGCCAGCGTTATGGATGAAAAAATCTTATCCCAATCTAAAGCCGCTGGGAAGTTACATCAGCAACTTTTTGGCTAGGCTCAAGTTCTTGCAGGTAATTTGATCACTATTTTTAGTATTTTTTGTTTTCCTGTCACGGTAATGAGACCGAAGCGCTGAAACGAGCCTGTTTGCGCGTTGCCAGCCACCTCCCACCTGTCTACCACTCTTAAACTGCGGGAATCCCGTTATGCAGTGGCGTTGGAAGTATTTTTCAGTTAGGGGGGCTGAACTTTGTGTTACCGTTTTAACGTCTGGGGGGGCGAAGCCCCCCAGATCCCCCTTTTTGTTATCGCAACATACATCATGCATATCAATGTATCACGCACTTTGCTTCAATAAAAGTCACTCGGAGACTGCTTGATGAACTCAAGCTTTCCTCTAGCTAGCATAACGCACAGTAGCCAGATCGACGTTTGTAAACGTGTTAACTTCCTTTAAATGAACTCCTAGTCTCAGGATGCTGGGCAGGAGCTATTTAGGGGGGGGGGCTTTGTGCCGTGCCCCTTACCTCTTTTGTCTCTGCCTTTTAGTAAAAAAAGACAAAATTAATGGTACCAAGTGACTGAAATACACCAGACTCTTTTGATGGTTTCTGTAGCTTGTGTCCAGGGGCTGATCCAGGAGGGTAGGATGAGGGGTATGCATTTATCCACCAGCCATTTTCAAAAATGTTTTTGATGAGTACAATTTTTCCATAACTTCGAACTTCTTTGATAGCAATAATAAGCCTTACGCCTTAAGCACGCGTAATCGAAAATATGCGAACAAAATGCATCGTAATAGGCGAAGCACTCGGAATCAAGGTCAAAAAATAAAACAAAATTTGCCTGAAAATTATTGAAAAAGCACTAAAATAGCCAAACAGCCATTACAACATGTAAATTTTCAAAGTTTTCTTGAGGGAGCACGCCCCGTACTCCCCATTTCTTCTGCCGAAAAATTACTCTTGAAAAAAGTGTGAAAATTATGCCCTCCTCCCTTTTAAAATTTCTCGCAACGCCATTGCGTCTAGGATAAGCTAGCTAATTCTAATTTGGTATTTTATTGTTTCACTGTTATTTGCCCAAAAGTTCGTTTTTTAATCCGAGAAAATTTAACTGTGACATCTTAATAAAGCTCTAAAGGCTTTGCACGCAAAGTTTCTTACCATAAAATCCAACAGTTTTTGCGATTTTGTTCACCTTTGTCACAAAGTCGCAAAAGTTAGTACTGTACGTTGGTTTGATAGTATCAATGAAGAAAAGAAACGAATAACAAGTGACGCCATAAGTCATCGTTAAAGTGCAATAGGGTGTACTGACTGTGCTGTAGTTATAAATTTTTAAGAGGGGAGGATGAAGGGGGGCTTAGAATTTCTATGGAAGGGTTAAAAAATATAGGAGGGGCTTCAGCCCCCACCTTCCAACGCTCTTTCCGTTATGTGTCTTTCCCAACGCTATACGAGTGAGCAGTTTTGTTCTCCTCACTGCCCTATTAACCCTGAGCGTGTTGGTTATGCAGACCCAGCAATTTTTTAGTCATTGGTGTGGATCGACTCGAAATCAAACCCCGAGTCTCCCATTCCAGATGCAGATGCTCTATCCACTCGGCCGTCCAAATCTGCAAGGGCTGAATTGAAACTGCCTTCTCGTGTCTTTACATTCATGAATCACATAGATAATCGTTCAGTCACTGATCAGTTATGACCGGAGTATCGGTTAGGGCAGTTTTCGGCAGCCTGTGGGCCGCGGCCCAACTGTGGGCCTTTTAGCAATTTTTCGTGGGCCGCGGTCTATTCGGTTTTACAAAGTCTTTGTGGGCCGCATGCTAGCTGCAAATAAGAAGTAAGCCCATACAAAATAATAGAAACCTTCCCTTTGATGCTTTGCGCGTAAAACAATCCAATTCATTTTCTCCCGGCAGTACATGGCTACAAAAGCAAAACCCGTAGTACCGTGCACAAAAACGGGTGCTCTTTGTCTGTATCTCTTTCATGCAATGCTCGCTTTGTTTCTTCTGTTCCGTCCATGCGAGCGATTAGAGAAAAAAGCACGCGCTTTGCATTTTCTCTGCTTGTTAAAACAACGCACCGTTTTTTTCATTAGGTTTTAAATGGTTTTAAATGCAGTGAACCTTCAATAGTTATTGAAAGGGTGATCTGGGCCGCGTTAAAAAAGGTTGCCGACCACTGGGTTAGAGGTTTTTAAGCGCTGTGAGCATTGCACAAAGTTGATTGTAGTCTCTCGTTGTCGGTACCACTAAGTTTAACATTGTTACCAATCGATTAGCCAAATTTTTTTAACAAATTGCAGGATTGGTTTGACAAGGGCAAGCCTGATGTTTTTTGGATATCGGGATTTTTCTTTACCCAAGCTTTCTTGACCGGTGCACGTCAAAACTATGCTCGAAAATACACAATTCCAATTGATAAACTCGACTTCGAATTTCAAGTTCTTCCTTTTGATGAAACTGATGACGGGGCGCCATCTGACGGCGTCTACGTTCATGGTTTGTTCCTCGATGGAGCAAGATGGGACCGACGAAAGTAATATATTGTGAACAAAACTCAAAAAAGTGTGGTTTTTTAAGGCCCGAGTGCAAGGCAGCCCTGCTCAATTGTGATTGCATTATGTTAAACCATTCTTTTGTCTAAATTTGTCCTAATCAGCTATTGCTGTGGTCCTGGATAATGGATATTGACATAGCTTTAAGGTTGCGAATATTTGTGCCAATACACCGTGTTGCTTGTCTTCTTCTAGCTTGGATAGCCTGCAAGGCCTTGCGGTCACGAAGATTGTAAACCAATTTTTGTTACTTTAGTTTGTTCAGGTCTATCTCGAAGCCAAACTAAGTGTGTGACATAAACGATATGCTTAAATATTTACTTGCAGGTTACTTACTGCGAATTTAATAGCTGAATTTTTTTTATTTCAGAGGTGTGTTGGCTGAACAACTTCCAAAAGTTTTGTTCGACACTGTTCCTATAATCTGGTTGAAACCAAATAAACTGGAAAACATCAAGCCTGGTGAGTCATATTTTTGCAAATCCGCTATTTCTCAATACGTTACGTTAGATACTATTTGCAATCAGATGCAAGAATTTTTCACAGCTATTCACAAAACTAAAGCACCAACTGTTTTGCAGTTGAAATGTGCTTTGCAGCGAAGGGACAATTTTGTTCTATCACTGGCTTGTACAAGCTTTTTTATGCAAACAGTTGGTGTATTTTTTCTTTGCGCTAAAATGTTTTGTTCAAAATGTCCTTATGATATGCATTTCAAAAAAAAAAAAAACTGTTAAATTTTTAAGTAGATGACATGAATCATCACATATTTTCCAGAATTCACTTTCAGGTTAATGTACGCGCTTCTAGCGTATTTACCAGTTGATTTCTTCTTAGGCAAAGATTACAACTGCCCAGTGTACAAGACCAGTGAAAGAAAAGGAACACTGTCAACAACTGGCCACTCTACCAACTACGTCCTGGCCATCCGACTACCTTCGGATAAGGTCGAGTCTCATTGGATTAAACGTGGAACCGCTCTCCTCTGCGCACTAGATGACTAACTGCACGAGATTATCATTAAATGTTTTATGTTAAATTACAAAAATTTCAATCAAAATCTCTTGAAAACCTTGGGGTTCACCACATTTCACGCACGACACCAATTCACTTTACGTTTTTCACTTGCACCGCACTTGTCATCTTTTGATGAAATATCACTACTTTATATTGCCGCGTATGTACATATTTTCAATAAATTGCAACTTTAGGTAGAACGTACTTTGCATTTGAAGCTTCTTAAAATTAATCTGTAGTTAGCAATTGGACTGTGTCGTAAAGTTTATCGCCGTAGATCGTATTTCCTAGTACTTTATCATTACTGTACTATAATTTCCACCGTAGAGTAAGTAGATTTTAGTAATTATCCCCATTGTTTGACAAAAATTCTTTTATCAGTGTTCTATAGAATGAAATACACCCAAAAATCATCTTGGATGAGTTTACATTTTAAGAACACTGTTGTAGATGTTATTTTTTAAGAATCTGTGTGTTGGTTTGCTGTGCCGTGCCTTTAGTTATCCAGAGCCTGCTTAGCAGACCTGAGTAGAAAACCTCTTTGCTCTTCTGTACTAACCAATTTCTTCGTTTGAAGTGATTTTTGACTAAGTTTATTGTACAATTTTTGTTTTCAAATGGCCTTGACACTGTGTTTTGAAAAGCATAGAAATAATCCAACATTCTTTATATTAAAATTTGTTGAAACAAAACGACTCTTAATTGCACAATTTAAAGTTTGCAGAAAAAGAATTATGAACTGAACACATTAGCGAACCGAATCGCAAAGGAAAACAAGCGATATAAAATTGCAATAAAGTACATAACAAACAATAAAACATGAATGTACCAAAGCAACATTAACTTAGCAAACGTAACGGAAAGTTTTTTAACATTTTGTAGTAAAACAGTCAAACTTGATAAACCAGGTTTTTCAAATTTTTATTTCTAATGAAACCTTGCAAGTATGAACTTACTATGCCTGCTTTGAAATAAATGACGTACGCTAAGAATGCAGGTATGATATCTAAAAAAGCTCTCATTTGCTACAAAATGACGTAAGCACAACTAAAAGCTGAGAAAAAAGTGTTTTGACATACCAGGTCTTCAATCGGCATTTCACTATGCACAAACAATATAAATCCAAAACATAAATGAATGCACTTAATTAAAATATGCAACGCTTTCATCCGAAATTTCATACTTAAGGAAACTAAATTTTAACCACAATCACAGAGCTTTCTTAAATTGACAACATGAGGCACACGTTGCAATACACTATGAGATTTGAATAATAGTCTTGGCAACCTAGATCTAAAGCAGCACGTAAGAGAACCTAATGTCGATTTGTTGCCGGCCAAGGCTGGCTATGACTTAACGGTTTGCTATAGTAGTTTTACATCGCAAGTAATAATGCTCACGCTAATTGCACTTTTTGCAGCAGGTTAATTGCGCTAAGCACATTATTTTCAAGGTTGAAATGACGATCCGCTTTTGGACTGATATAATTTTTCTTGCTCTTCCAATTTTGATTGAAGGACAGTTTTTTCAACTTGAACTTTTTCAGAAGTTTCAAATAAGTGTTGACTTGATTTGTTTAAATCAATTTGTCCATCAACCAAATTATTGTAAAGTTTCACAAATTCAACTACTTTATTATGTTGTTGTTCAACTTTTGTGATCGTTTTCAGATCAGGTTTTCCATTTTCATCATCTAGTTTTAATTTCAAAGAACTAATTTCAATATTTGATTCTTTTTCATCAATATTTTGGCCCGATATAAAGACATAATCATCATCGTCTGCATTTTGAATGTCAATTTGTATCTCATCAAGACTTGGAGCAAGGGGTCGAACTGGCAAGGCAGATGGCTTATCCCTGTGCTTCCTTTTAATAATATTCATGCTATGTATCAACAAAAGCCTATATTAGATTTTTTGGAAACTGGAAATGAAAAGCAAAGAGTAATAATTTACCGTAGTAATTATATATATTGATACTGTTTTGCCAAATTTGCAAGGAACTTTAGCTTCATGAAGTTGATCTGTTATTTAAGCCAGTTTTGAAAAAATAAAAGATCATAAGCAGGTATGTGAGTTTAGTTACGGTACTTGCAATTGCTACTGCGAAAATGCAGATGTGCTATGCTTGCTATTTTTTATTACAATGACAAGTGTGCAACAAAATAAGTAACTACAATATTGGGCCTCATTGGCATCAATCATGCAACATGCCAATAAACAAAAAATATAAAATCACCACTTATCACTCAGTCATTGCTTGGCAGTATGGATGTGCCAAGCCCGAGTACTCGGTCGAGCATTAAGGTATTTTCATTCGGCCGAGTATTATTTGATACTCGTTGTTTTTTTTTCAAACACACGGGAGGACCCCCTTAAATTGTGAGGTTGTTTGAAAAAACACCGCCGAAAAAATTTCGGCGCAAAAACTCCAACATCCGCTCCGGAAAACAAGATTTTCGATTTTTATTAAACTCCGGGGATTCCCCTAATGTCAATAACACAATTTTTGCTGTTTTTATTTACTTCGCTGTGTTATTTCAAAAATTTTTTTGCATTTACATGTTTATGAATCTTGCACTCATTTTATTGCGTCATCAATGACGTCATTCACATTTCTGGGGATTTCCCGTTGTTAATTGTCATAAATCCGCAAATTTCATGCTTTCAGCCTGGAACTAAGTGACGTTTAAAAGCGCAAACATATAGGCCGGTAATTCGAGGTCGCAGTCAACTTCACAATACTAATTCAGTAGCGTTTGAATGAAATCATTGCAAGGTCAGCAAACAAATGTTGCAGCTGCTCACGACTCCCCGCAAGCAAGCAAAAGTTACATTCCTTTCTTGTTATTTCTTCAAACCAGTTCAGTTGATAGCAAGAATGCTGTGCAAGCAAGAAAACCTTTACAGTATTCAATGCACTTGAGTCGTTAGGTTCGCTTTACCCATATTAGCAGGTCATACGTTTATGGCACTACTATCATGGAACCAAAGTCAAAAAACATTGAGTACCCTCAGAGATGGGCATTTATCGTGATAATTTATCGGCGATAATTTATTACCGATTATCGTTACTGCTCCAAAGCAATTTTGATTTATCGATTACCGATATCGCTTTTGTTACATATTTTGTTATCGCCGATAAATTTTCGCGATAAACGGTTTTTTATGCAAACAGTGTTTAAACTTCAAAGTTAGTGAGTTGGCACTATGAAAAAACCAAACGATGTCCATTAAAATTTGTTGCAATTTTTAAAAATTTTCTCTTTGTTTTGTTTAATTTCACGGCAGAGTCCGTGAATTGCTCTCTTTTCTTGAAAAATTTAAAAAACATTGTTGCAATTCAACTTACAAAAAAAAACTTTGTCAAACACATTAAAAATTTACTGCAACATTTATCAAAAAAATTTATCGGCGATAATTCATCGATTATTGATATTGCTTTAAAAAATTGAGATTTATCGATTATTGGTATCGCCTTGGGCTTTTTTGAAGTTATCGATTATCGCTTCAGTACAGAAAGGTTTATCGTGCCCATCACTGAGTACCCTTCCATTGGAAAGCTGTTACATGACAGTTTTTCTCCTCTGCATTTGCGATAATTCATCGATTACTGATATTGCTTTAAAAAATTGAGATTTATCGATTATCGGTATCGCCTTGGGCTTTTTTGAAGTTATCGATTATCGCTTCAGTACAGAAAGGTTTATCGTGCCCATCACTGAGTACCCTTCCATTGGAAAGCTGTTACATGACAGTTTTTCTTCTCTGCATTTGCCAACGAATAAAGACCTTTTACGAAGATTTTTCTATCATTTCAAAGTCCACGAGATGATTATGAACTAATGAACTTGGCAATATTTCATATTGAGAAAGAGTCATTGCCGAGGTTTTCTTTTCGACAATCGGGAGTGCAGCACAGAGCGAGATGAATGTCATCTTGTAGTTATTCGCTGAAAATGCTTTTACTGCAGAAACAACTTAGCCTGAAGCCAGAATGTTTGGAAAAACTGCTAAGGTTTAGCAAATTTGTTGCTGTGTATTATCTCACTGGTTTCAATCTCTTTTAGCTGCAAAAGCAGCATTTAATGATCTTCAATTCTACAAGATGCTTGAGTGTCAAACTATTCCAAAGGTCAAGCAAGTGGCAGACACAGTCATTCAGAAACTTTGTCACATGGTAACTTTGCCACACTTTGAGAAGGTGAGGGAGACGTGGGGATGGTAGGAAAATGTGTTGAGGTGTGGGGGGAGGAAGGGAAGATGTGGGAAGAGGTATGAGAGGAGGTGTAGGAAAGTGTGTTGGGGTGTGGGGGAGGTAAGGGGAGATGTGGGAAATTGTGGGAGGAAGTGTGTTGTTGCCCCACACCCTAACACACTTCCCTGCACCTCCCCCATTCTCTCCCCACACACCAACACACTTTCCCACTCACCCCATACACTCTGCCACACCCCTCCCCACACGTCTTTCCTTACCTCCCAACACACTTCCCTACACCTCCCTTCACACCCCCCATACCTCTTCCCACAGCTCCCCTCACTTCCCCCTACACCCCAACACGCTTCCCACTCACCCCATGCACTCTTCCACACCTCTCCCCACAGTTTCGATTATGTGGCGAAGTTACCATGTGATGATATTGCCGGTACCTTAATAAATTTAACTGGAAAAGCTCGATAAAATTTTTGCAACAACTGGGAATTTTAAGTCTTGTTTCAGTGTAAGCAATGTAAATTTTTGATGTATGAAAGTGGGGCCAAGTTACCATGTGGCGAAGTTACTGGCAACCCTATTTAAATATCAATATTGCTTTGTAAAGTGGGATCACTAGTTTTCTGTAAATTATTTCAACTCACAGAAAATTCAAGCACAATTACAAATTAGACAGACCTACCGGTAATTATTGTAATGAACATTAATTTCAATGTGCCGGTATATAATTAAAAGCCTACCGGTACTTCTCAAACGCCTACCGAAGATTCTGACATGAAAAGCATACCGGTATCTATTACCATTGTAAGTAGGCTGTTTTAGCAGTATAATTCTTCATGATTATAACAACAAGCAGTGAGTGAAAAAAACTTGCATTTGAAGGAAAACACTGACAGACTGACCTGTGTCACTATCTGTTTTCATTAGAACTTCTGCACCTGAACACACAACACACTACCTGACTCTGTGACTAGCCTACTGGACTACGGAATTTGGTAAAACGCGGACTTTCAGCAACTGGCAACCGTGGACTTTTTGCTGGCAACCGTGGACTTTTTTGCCAGGTGGACCTTTCAAACGCGAACGTCCACGGACGCGGACTTTTAGCAACTGGCAACTATGAACTTTTTCCTGGCAACCGTGGACTTTTTTGCCAGGTGGACTTTTTAACCGCGAACGTCCGCTTGCTGGCAACCGTGGTATTTTTTGCAAAAACAATATCTGATTTGCCAGAAACTTCCTGCAAGCAATATTCACCAGACTGCAACTCCAACAATCAGCAAGGCTGAGAGATTTATTGACAACTGACTTTGCCATTGACTTAATTCTACATTTTCTTCACACTCAACTTGTTTAAAAAACAATTACCGGCAGGCGTACCTACCGGTATATTGTTACTACTTACTAGACCAGCTAGACCCCAATGCCATGATCTACCTCATCTAATAATGACCCAGATATCATTTCTGGGCAGGAGGTAACATCCACTATCAGCCCCCACTGCCCCAGGTTCCATAATGGCTGGTAACGTTACCTGAGAAATACGTTGTTCTGCCTGAGAAATAACGTTGCAGGGCTAGAAACGTTACCTGAGAAATACCTTGTTTTGTCCGAGAAATATGTTGCAGGTCTCCGGTTTGTCAAAATAATAATGACCAATTAAGGGGCACCCTATTTTGGGGCATGACAATGACTGATGCAAAATGATATGTAGCACCTTAATCTAGTGGCCGAATATATCAAATTATTGTTTTTGGTGAGGAATGAAAAACATGCAAATGTTCGTGAATCCACGTAGGCTCTATGATTTCATGTGGGGTACGACTATGCATAGGGACACACGCACTACAATTTTAACAGCTCAGATGGCCGAGTGGTATAGAGCGTCTGTCTCTTGAGCTGTAGACTCGGGGTTTGATTCCGAGTCGGGTCAATCCAATTACTTTAAACTTGGTATTCACAGCTTTTCCGCTTGACGCTCAGCATTAAAGGGACAGTGTGAAGAACAAGCCGGCAAGTTTGCTTGTAGTGCCGTTGGGAAAGGCACTTAGCGGGATTCCCCCATCTTGTTGTGGTAGACAGATGGCTGGCAACTCCTAAGCGAGCTCGTATAGCGCTTTGATCGCTTTCTCGTGATAGGAGGATAAATATCCAACCAACAAACTAAACTAGCACCCCCTAGCGGCAGAAACCATTACTGTTTTGACTTGGATTAGGAATGTAAAATAAACGGGCCCTGGAGCAAATGGTCACTTAGCTATTTGGGGCAAATGGGCACTTGAGCAAAATGGGCGCAATTACAAGGGCAACTGGTCACTGGGGCAAATGGGTATTTGGGGCACTTAATTGGGCAAACGAAAAATTTTGAGACCGATGAGCTTTGGGGCAAGTAGGCATTGGGGGCAAATGGACACTCGGGGAAAATGGGCACCAGGAATAATGAGCACCAGGGCAAACAGGTATTTGCGGCAAGTGCTGGGCACTTTGGAGCATAATGGGCACCTTGCGACCAGTAATGGACATTGGGGCATGTGAGCAATGGCGGAAAAATGGGCATTTGGGGCAAATGCACACCAGGAGAAACGAGAACCAGGGCAAATCAGCAATTGAGGCAAATGGGCGCTTTGGGGCAAATGGGTATTTGGGACAAATGGGCGTTGGGGGCATGTGGGGACTAGGACAAATGGACATTTGGGAAATGGGCACTTTGGGGCAAATGGGCATTTGGGACCGATGAGCATTGAGGTAAGTGGGCATTTAGGGCAAATGCTCGGCACTTGGGGGAATGGACACCAGGATAAGTAAGCACCAGGGCAAATGGGCACTGTGGAGCAAATGGGCACATTGGGACCGATGGACATTGGGGCAAGTGGGCATTGGGGGCAAATGGCCACCAGGAAAAATGAGCACCAGAACAAATCGGCATTTATGAGGCTAATATAGGCACTGTGGAGCAAATGGGCACTTTGGAACCGATGGACATTGAAGCAAGTGAAGTGGGCATTGGGGGCAAATGGGCATTAGGGGGAAATGGTCACCAGAAAAAATG
The DNA here is from genome assembly GCA_964006365.1 of Trididemnum miniatum. Classification (NCBI taxonomy): domain Eukaryota; kingdom Metazoa; phylum Chordata; class Ascidiacea; order Aplousobranchia; family Didemnidae; genus Trididemnum; species Trididemnum miniatum. Next base: position 14,022,079 of record OZ023237.1, read on the forward strand.
AGCACCAGAGCTAATGGGCATTTATGGGGCAAATAGGCACTGTGGAGTAAATGGGCACTTTGGGACCGATGGACATTAGGGCAAGTGGGCATTGGAGGCAAATGAGCATTGGGGGGGGAAATGGCCACCAGGAAAAATGAGCGCCAGAGCAAATGGACATTGGACAATTGGGGCAAATGAGCACTTTGGGCAAATGGGGGTTTGGAACAAATAGGCATTTGGGGAAATAAGCATTTTGGGGCAAATGGGCACTTTGGAACCGATGAGCTTTGGAGCAAGTGAGCATTTGGGGCATAATGGGCACTTTGGGGCAAATGGGAACCAAGAAAAATATGCACCAGGACAAATGGGTAATTAGGGCAAATGGGCATTGGGGGCAAATAGGTAGGCTATATGGGACAATTGGGCATTGAGAGCATGCGGGGACAAGTACAAATGGGCATTATGAGCAAATGAGCACTTTAGGGCCAATGGGTATATGGGACAAACGGCAGGGCTCCCAGCACAAAATGGTGAAAAAGCCGGAAAATACGGGTGGTCAGAAAGTGGCAACAGGAGGGCTATATCAGGGGTCTGGGAGCGAAGCCCCCCAGCTGCCGGAGGCAAGGGGGTGTGGGGGCAGAGCCCCCAGCCACTGAAAATTTTTGCATTTTTTACCTAAAAAGAATAATTTTTAGTGCGTTTAATTGTATAATACGCTGTAACAATGTCTTATGTACTATGCATTACGCAAACACAAAATGCTCTGACATGTGACAATCGCTTTCCAGTGGCGCACTCAGGATTTGGCAAGGGGAAGGGGCTGCAATCGGAGGTCTGGGGGCGAAGCCTCCGGCGAATGTTTAAAGTTTTCACATAGAAAAACACTCATTCTAGCACACTTTTTATCGAAAAAAGGTGTGCAGTGAGCGCAGTCACAATGGACAATGCAAAAATATTCTCGCAACTTATGTTTAAAAGCAGAAGCTTGGCTAAAGTAAGTGAAAGGAGGCTGCAACCAGTAGCGTACGCAGGGGGGGGGGGGGTTTCTAAGCGTGTGCCCCCCCTCAGGCCTTTTTCGATACAGGGATCACGTCAATTAACCCTGAACAAATTAACCGGCGACAATTGGTGTTGAACAACTGACCGGCAACAAATTGGCCGGCGACACAAATCAACCGCCATACTCAAATCAACCGCTTGTTGTTTCTAACTAAAGTTTTTGCTAAAATCCAAATTTTCTGTGTGCTTGACTGGCTCGAAAGAGAATCAAACTTTCGACTTGTTATGATGCTCATTCTTCAGTGTTGGCGTACTTTGTCTAATTCGAATGTCACCTTTGAAAACTCCGCATTGTATCTTTAGGCATTTTCAAGCATTTACAGGCATTCACACGCATTTGATTACAGGCATTTACACGCATTTGTTTACAGGCATTTACAGTTAGGTAAAGGCATTTCCATTTACGTAACTTTTAAGCTAGATGCTGACACTTTTAGAAAAAAACTGATTTTAAGGTCTGTAAATATAGCACATATTATTTCTTAGAAAAAAGTCTGAAAATGGCAGATGTTATCTCTGAGAGAGGGAAGAAAAAATTAGTTTACAACCGTTACATTTTCTGGAGAGATGGACAAAGTTCAGACTGAAAAATTACATTGTGGAGATGCAGCAATCGCTACAAGAGTTTTTGTAAGGCACGTGTCCATACTGTAGATGGGTTAGTTACGAAAGAGTTGCACGAACACAGTCACCCGCAAGAAGAGAGATATGTTCTAATAGCCAAAGCACTTACGGTCGTCAAGCCTGCGATGATCAGATACTGCTAGAAAAATCGTACCTTCGTGAGGAAAAATTTCTACGCGCCATAAACGCATGCAGGGCAGGGGGAACGATTCCATGCCCCCCCTTTGGCCTGGTAATAAGGTGCTAAAACCTAACTTTCAGTCTATAATTTCACAAACTAATAATGATTGCAGCCTTCTTTCACTTATTTTAGCCAAGCTTCTGCTTTTAGACATAAGGTGCGAAAATATGTTTAAGTTAGTTAGTTAGTTGCATATTTATCCTCCTATCACGAGAAAGCGATCAACGCGCTATACGAGCTCGCTTAGGAGTTGCCAGCCATCTGTCTACCACACCAAGATGGGGGAATCCCGCCAAGTGCCTTTCCCAACGGCACAACAAGTAAACTTGCCGGCTTGTTCTTCACACCAGTGTTGTAGTCGAGACCACATGCTTCGAGACCGAGACCAAGACCGAGACCGGATAATTTTTTCGAGACCAAGACCGAGACCAAGACCGGGTGTTTTTCGAGACCCATGGTTCGAGACCGAGACCAGCAAGAATCGAGACCGAGACCAAGACCGAGACCGGCAATTATTCGGCTTACTAAAACAGATCTAAAACACCAACAATAAACTGTATAGCAAATTTTTATTTTTCTAAAAATTGCGAATTACACTTCAAATAAACAAGCATCTCCAACATGTCCGACGAGAGCCTTGCTCGGTGTGGCCGCATCATTAACCCACCCGCACTAAAAATTCGCTCAACGGGAACTGATGAAGCGGGTACACAAAATGCATGGTTAGCAAGTTTTAACAACGCAGGAAATTCATTGCTCTTTTTTTGCCAAAAGTCAAAGATGTTTGAAGGCCCTGCAGTCATGGTTGCCACTTCGCTCAAATACTTCGTGAGTTGTGATCTTGGGTTCGCAGTTTGATTTACGGTCTCTGCAGTTCAATTTCTATTCTGTAACCCGAGGTCTATTCTACCTAGCTACCGCGTAAGCCATTGACTATATGCAGCTAGCAAATGTTCACGTTTGCACTATAAATTGTCTAGAAGTAGAATGCCTACCTTCCGTCAGAAAAGAAAGCATCGAAAGGTTGTCATTACATTATTTTGTAACCTAAAATAAATCGTTCCTGCTATTAATTAGTTTCGCTGTATACGAAATCAAATTAATGTGGCGTGAGCGTGGGATATAAAAATTCTGTTTTGAACTTTTGAGTTATGTCGAGTGAGCGTGCTGGGATTTAGAGCATTCTGTATTGAGCTATGAGTTGCGAGCGTGAGATTTAAAAATTTTGTTTTGAATTTTTGAGTTGTGTCGTGGTAGCGTGCTGGGATTTAGAGCATTCTGTATTGAGCTATGAGTTGTGCGCGTGGGATTTCGAAAATTTAGCTTAAGTCGCGACACGAAACAACTTTCGCACCTCACAATCACGAGTTAAACCAGAGTCTATTGCGTCCGAGAGGGGCAACAATAGTACATGTTTTAAAAAACAGCCAAAAGGTTTGCATGGTGTATCAAAAAACAAGCCGGTCTCGAGACCAGTTTTGACCGTACGAGACCAAGACCACAACACCTCGAGACCAAGACCAAGACCACGAAAATATGTTCGAGACCAAGACCAAGACCGCTAAAAATCGGTCTCGAGACCGGTCTCGAGACCGAGACCGGTCTCGAGACCTTCATCACTGCTTCACACTATCCCTTTAATGCTGAGCGTCAAGCAGGGAAGCTGTGAATACCAATTTTAAAGTCATTGGTTTGACCCGACTCGGAATCAAACCCGAGTCTACAGCTCAAGAGACAGACGCTCTATACCACTCGGCCATCTGAGCTGTTTTGATCTGCATGCATCTGAATTGATTTGCATTGTCTATAGTGACTGCACTCACTGCATGCCCTTTTTCGACAAAAAAGTGTGCTAAAATGAGTGTTTTTTTATGTGAAAACGGCAAAAATTTGTTAAAGGCTGGGGGCTTATGCCTCCTCCTTTGCCAAATCCTGGGTGCGCTTCCCCCCCTCCCCCTTAGAAAATTTTTGCGTATGCCACTGGCTGCAACTATTACTAGTTTGAGAAATTAAACACTGAAAGTTAGGTTTTAGCATCTTATTACAAGGCCAAAGGTGGGGGGGCATGGCACCGTGCCCCCCCTGCATGCGCCTATGATCACTTCTTCTTAAACCGAATGTAGGCCTAATCACTTCCACTTAAACCGAACTGAATCTGAATTTCGACAATTATTTTCATAAGCCCTACCATCATACCTTCAAAATAAGCTCTTCCTAGTTGGGAGCGCGTAGTGCAATAACCTAAAGTTACGCAGGGATCAGACCACGATGCAACATTGTGTGATGTCACAATTATGCTATTTCAACTTTTTATGGTCTGTAACAAGGGAGCTTCTTGTCTGTCAACATGGTTTATGACGTCAACAATCTTACACTAGTGAGGTTAGTTTCACTGCTGCATGATGAGAATTTACAACACTGCAGGTAAGTATGTTAATTTTCTTACTCGTATAAAAACGCATGCATGAGAGAGAAAAGTCAAGTACCTAACGCAAAAAATTCCGGCAGATGACACGCGAGGAAAGGTAGGTGCTTTTAGAAAAAAAGCATTTTTGGAATAATATCGGTAGGTGCCGATTTGAAGTGTAAAATGCCGGAAATCCGTCAAAATCCGGAACTCTGGGAGCCCTGAGAAATGGGCATTTGGGACACGTGGGGACTGGAACAAATGGACATTTGGGGCAAAGGGGCGTTTTGGAACCAATGAGCATTGGGACAAATGGACATTTGGGAAAATGGGCAGTTTGGAGCAAATAGGCAAATGGTGGCGAGAGATATGGGGAAATGTGTTGAGGTGTAGGGGGACTGGGAAAGTTGTGCGGATGTGTGTTGGGGTGTGGGGGCATGTAAGAGAAAGTGTGAGTGGAGGTGTGTAGAGTTGCGTGGGGGAGGTGAGGAGAGGTGTGGGAAAGTGTGTTGAGATGTGGGGTAGGTGGAGAGAGGAGTGGGGGATGTGTGTAGAAGTGTAGGGGAAGATGTAAAGGGGGTTTGGGGGGTGTGGAAAAGTGTGGAAGGAGATGAGGGGAGATGTGGGGAGAGGTGAGGGAAATGTGGGGAGAGATGTGGGCGGTGGGGGAAGGTAAGGGGAGATGTGGGAAGAAGAATGAGGGGTGTAGGGAGATGTGGAGGAAATGCGGAAAGAGGTAGGGGGAGATGTGCAGGGGTGAGGGAAGTGTGGTGAAAAGTGAGGGGAGAGAAGGTAGATGCTGTGTGGGGAGTGTGGCAAGATGCGGGGAAGGTGTGATGAAGAGTGGGGGAGGGAGGGGAGATGTGTGGGAAGGTCTGGGGGAGGTGAGGAGAAGTGTGGGGGAAGATGTGAGTATTTGTGAAGAGAGGTGCGGGAGTGTGGAAAAGTGTTGTGTGGGGGGTGTGGGAAAGCGTTGGAAGACCAAAAAAGATCTTCATGGTCGCAGGCGTTCATTTCTCTGCACAAAATCAAGGGAAGACCAAACAATGGTCTTACATGTTTCAAGAGTTATCGCCCCCTTTCGCCCCTATTTCGCTTTTCACCCCCTGGTGTCTCTCTTTCGCCCCCAATGAGGCGATATCACCCAATTTGAGAACCGCTGCATTACAGTACCGGTACAGTTACACCTATGGTTGCTGCACTGAAATATAGTGGGATTTTTACTTCCGTAACTCATCATTGAAGCGTGACAAGATAAAAAAGTTGAAAAAGAATTGTTGAATCATATTATAGAGAACCAAACAGAGGTGGGCACAGCGGCGCTCTTGAACAGCGCCGCTGTTTTTTGAGCAGCGGTAGCGGAAGCGCCGCTGTTTTTTTCTGTTAACAGCGAAAAGCGGCAGCGCCGCTTTTTTTAAGGTGGAGTAGCGACCAGCGCAGCAGCGCTTCTGTGAAGATAATTGACTTATCGCTGCCGCTGCTGAAAAAAACTTTTTGATTTTGAAGACTGTGTGTTATGCAGCAGTCTAATAATAAAATCGCAACTTAAATTTAGACTCGCTCTGCTTGAAATTAATATCATGAAACAAATAAATAAAAACGTAAAGCGAAGTGATAGCTTGAGATCGCAAGCGATGTTCCATTATTTCATTAACACCATTTCGATCGTTTTCATCGCCAGACACTAATCCTGATTGACAGTTGCTGCATCACAAACACAGCTGCATCTTGCCATCAGAAATCCAACGTTCAGTAATGCCCCCCGCTGGTTTGACTTCTCACTTCTTTGATTCGAATATCTTGGATTGTTTTACCTCATTAACACTAGGACCCGCTCAGGGAAAAAAAGCGAAGATATTGTCTGTTCGATGAGATAATTAATGTGAAAAAAAATCAGTAACCAGTCTTTGCGGTCATTGTACAAAACTCAATGTTTAGCTCAAGATTTTTGAACAAATTCAGTACTAGTAAAATAGTTATGGAAAAATGGTTGTTTATTTTAAACCAAAAATGGTAAAGACAGCATGGCATAACAAACAGCAGTTCTAGTAAAGATAAGTGTGAGAAATAATAATTATTTTTTAAACTGATTTATAACAAATCAGTGGCGTAGCCAGATGAAAATTTCAAAAAGGCCAAGTTGATTTTACCTTGTGTGCTTACTCGCGATTGCGTGTTTTAAAGTATCCAATGATAGTCCCTTTGATTTGGGTGAAAGTTTTCTCATCACTTTTTATGATGCGAGAATTTGCCTTGAGCTTTAATTTATTTTGGCTCGTTAAATAATCAGATCGAAAGAAATCGCAAAAGTACATTGACTCTTTGTCTCTCCTGCCCCCTCCCCCACCAGTTACGCCTCTGATCAGATTCCTGCGAATATGCGTTTTTTATCCCCAGTATTTGTTTTTCATGAAAATATCATTGACTAAAATTGACTCTTTGTTTTTCCTGCTCCCCTCTCTCCCCCCCGGCTACGCCGCTGATCAGATTCCCGCGAATATGCGTTTTTTATCACCAGTAGGCTATTTGTTTTTTATGAAAATGATTGACTGAAATTGAGGAAATTCACTTGCGTGTCATTGTTAATCGCAACTTTTTAGTTTTTACGAAAACTTTCGCAGTTTCATAATTTTAAAGCAGCGGCAACGCCCGCTGTTTTTGTGCGAACTAGCGGCAGCGCAAGCGCCGCTACTTTTTTTGATTCAAGTAGCGGTAGCGGCAGCGCCGCTGCTTTTTTCGTCAAATAGCGGCAGCGACAGCGGCGCTACTATTTAAATAGCGGTTGCCCAACTCTGGAACCAAAGTCCTTATAACTTGTGAGTTACACGGACTTTGTAGAAAACTATGTTGGCACGGTAAGGTCTACAACATGGCTGCTTAACTGGCGGACCGCAGTCCAATTATTAGGCCTAATAAAACTGATAGGGCTTAGAATTAATAGAAATATTGTAACAAAGCTATACAAATATTAAGTTTTTAAGAACTGATAAGGATGATAGAACTAATGGACATTGGGGCAAATGAGCACTCAGAACAAATTTTCTCGGTCCCCATCTAGAGATGGGCGCGATACTCAATTTTTGAGTTAATCGATATCGATACACGATACTTGAAAATAGAGTTAATCGATACCGATACACGATACTTTGAAGAGGTGTTAAATCGATACCGATATCGATACTCGTATCGCTGATACAAGTATCTCGATACAATATTAGGAAAAAAAGTCAATTAAAAAGATTGGTTTACAAATGAATTAAGAAAACGCTACAAGTTTGCAATCTGCGGACAATTGCAAAACGTAAAAATACCACGTATTTTTTTTTTATATTTTGTTGCATATGTATCCTCCTATCACGAGAAAGCGATCAATGCGCTATACGAGCTCGCTTAGGAGTTGCCAGCCATCTGTCTACCACACCAAGATGGGAAAATCCCGCTAAGTGCCCTTTGCAATGGCACAACAAGTAAACTTGCCGGCTTGTTCTCTACACAGTCTCTTTAATGCTGTGCGTCAAGCAGGGAAGCTGTTGTTGGAGTTCGGGTTTGTTTTAAGTTGAGCGCGTCTCGATCTCAAAGGTAACACAGCGATAAGAGCCAGAAGAGAGCGAATGAATGTTTATTTCGAGCAAGCACGCGAATTTAAATGAATGCAGAAAAAACAAAATACAAGCATTGCCACGTTGGATTGCTGGAAATCACACCTTCTATTTCGGAAAAACCTGCCTGTTCCAGGACTGAGGAGGAGATGATAAACAAAATAACAAAACGTGGGAAAAGATTGGAAAAAGATAAAAAAATGCACTATCGATGGAGCATGTTGAGAAACAGTCAGATTTCGTATGGGAAATAGATTGCACGACGTCCAGCAACGTCCAACGAGCACGTAATCGCCACACTGTGAATACCAATTTTAAAGTCATTGGTTTGACCTTACTCGGAATCAAAACCCCATCTACAGCTCCTGAGGCGGACCACTCGGCCATCTGAGCTGTTAATTGGGACATGTTATAATTTCACAACTAACGTCGTTCAATGGCGTTATGAAACAGTTGCAAATAGGCTAGTGATAAGAGAAATTTGCGGGCAGTACGTCGCTTTGAATCAATAAGGGAATTTAGCTTCATTTCACATTCTTCAGAAACCGTAAATGAACACGCAGTCAACACCTGGTAAGATTGATCTTGCTCAAAAACAGTATCGAGATACTTGTATCGGCGATGCACAAAAAAATGCTTAATCCATACCGATACGCGATAATTGCAAAAATGTTTTTTTAGATTTTTCGAAAAGGAGAGCAGTTCGCGGACTCTGCCTTTGGATTGAATAAAGCAAACAGAGATTTTTTTAATTGCGACAAGAGCTTATGAACACGGTGCATTTTTTCCATAGCGCCATCACACTAACTCTGAACACTGTGTGCATAAAGAATCGTTTATCGCGATAATTCATCGGCAATAACAAATATATCACAAAAGCGATATCATGCAGTAATCGATAAGTTAAAACTATTTTGAGCGATAACGATAAATGATTAATAACCGGTAATGAATTATCTCGATAAATGCCTATCTCTGAACATAAACCTGCCGCTGCAGATTTTTTAATCTTTGATTTGTGGTAAAATTTTCGTAAATTCACGGGAAATTTGACTCTCCGCGCAGGTTTGTATTTTGGAATAAAAGAGTCATGGTGTTGGCTAAAAGTATGCAGTACAAGGGGGAGGGGATGATTCGAGCTTTGACAAGTCTTCAACAAATTGATTCTGCTCTGCTTCGCTGTCGTTGCTAGTAGGCGCGCGCAAATTCGATGTCGTGGCGTTTACTTTTATTTTCGCGATAACGTTACGCCACAGCTGCAGAGTAAAATTCAATATCGCTAATTTCAGCTACTTCAACTTTTTTTACAAAATTTATGTTTCTCTGACAAGCTTGATCTGCAAGAAATTTTTGTATATTCGGTACGAACGGCTGCTTCTATTTTAAATATAAAAAATATGACTAAAAATACTGTGTACACAGGGTCAGAAGAGGTTATTACAATATCATTCAATGCCCTTTGGACAGCGTCTGAGTAGTTGAACTTGCCCGATAGGTCCTGTCCGAAAGGTCCCCTGGTAGCCATTTTGAACTTTTTTTTCAAAATATTCTGGTTTAGAAATGTCACCTAGATGTAGGCTATACTCACTACCAGGGCTGCGAACTCGATCGATTTTTAATCGAATTCAAGTTCGAGATATTTGCAAGTCCGAGTTCAAGTTCGAGTTCTAAGAATTTTTGTTTTTCGAGTTCGGCAAAAATGACCGAGTTCAGCGAGTTCGAGTTCGCAGCCCTGGACTTTATAGGTCGCAATGGCATGAACAAATAAACGACATGCAGCTTTTCTTTTGGTAAAATCATAATTTCAATTCACACGGATTGTGACTATACTTGAACAACAAACTATATTTCGTAGTGATCTTTTATTTCTTTTCAACATTTCAAATACCTTTCTAATGAACTCGAACAGTTTTATGCGAGTTCGAGTTAGCAGCCCTGGACTTTATAGGTCGCAATGGCATGAACAAATAAACGACATGCAGCTTTTCTTTTGGCAAAATCATAACTTCAATGTACACGGATTGTGACTACTTGAACAACAAACTATATTTCGTAGTGATCTTTTATTTCTTTTCAACAATTTAAATATGTTTCTAATGAACTCGAACAGTTTTATGCGAGTTCAGAAAAAATATTTTTTCGAGTTCGGCAAAATGATCGAGTTCACTTTCGAGTTCGCAGCCCTACTCACTACCTTCAGTAAGCACGTGACTCACTTGGCTACCAGTGCAAATGAGATCTTAACACTGTGTGCAAGCTTCCTAAAATCTCAAAATTATCCAGCCTAATTTTTTTACTTTGAACCAAGAAAAACGGTTTGCTTGTTGTAACCACCACGCTTCTTGCTCCATCCTTGCACGATCATGTGATTTTACCACTAGTGAAACTTCACTTCTTTCGCTAAAATAAAACCGTAAATTGATCACGTGATCACGAAAATATGCAGCTGTCCGATAGGTCTCACAATTTCCCCACTTCAAATGTAAATATCCCCAACTATAAGTTTCTGCGTAATGATTCAAATACTCGTGCTGGAGGAGTTGGCTTATATATTAAGGACACTATAAAATCCCGTGTACGTGATGATTTGCTTCTTAATTCGCAACAATGCGAAGATTTGTGAATAGAAATTGAATCAAAATTTTCAAACATTATTTTTACGGTTATTTATCGGCACCCAAAGCAAAAAAATTCCTTTTTTCACGTAAAACTTAATGAAAATTTAAGCAATCTATAGAAAACAAAAAACTTAATTGCATTGTGGTAGGTGGCATCAACATCAACACTCTGGCAAAAACTCCACAAACTGAAAAATACACGAACGTATTAAATTCATGCGGATGCAAATTGCTCATTGATCTTCCAACTAGGTTTGCAGATAATTGCGAATTTTCATTGCTTGATCATATTTATACAAACACCACGAATCAAGTTCATGAAAGCGGGGCATGCATTTTTGATATTTCTGATCATCTCCCTCCATTTTTCATTGCAAAAATCATTAAATGCGTATTGAGCGAAAAAACTAAATTCAAGAGAGATATGAAGTACTTAAGCTAGGCGATTTTTTAATTGAAATGAACAATAACCTGTCCAAACTTAACTTAAAACCCGCTGATGATACCAGGGTGAACCAAGGCGTTTCTACTCTAACCACTGTTTTCAACTCCACCCTTGATAAGCATGCACCCTTGCGACTAATGTCCAGAAAAGAAAAACGACTAAGCTACAAGCCTTGGATAACGCGTGGTATTATAACGTCAATTAAAACTAAAAACAGACTTTTCAAAAAGTTATTTAAAAACAAAAGCGCTTACACCAATAGCACTCTTAAGGAGCAATACAAAAAGTATTTAAACAAATTAACCCAAATTAAAAACTTTGCTAAGAGAAACTACTACGAAAAGTTGATAAGAAATAACATCAAAGATGCTTCCCGAATCTGGTCCATAATAAAAGAAATTATAGATCTCAAAAATTGCCACAAAAAAAACTGCCTTCTGCAATAAATATTGAAGGTGAATATGAGAGGACTAATTCTTCAAAAGTTCTTGAAAGTCTATGCAAATATTTTCCTATCATTGGACAAACCATGTCAAAAAATCTGCTGTCATCCAATCCTTCTTTTTTCAAAATTCACAGCAAATTGTGCATGCAATCGTTTGTCATGGATGAAATTACTGCGCAAGAATGATGTCAGCAATTCCATTGATAACATGTCAAATCTCATTCTGCCCTGGGAGTGGATGGCATATCTCCAAAGTTTATAAAATTAGCAAAGCCTGTTCTATCACCGTATCTTGCTTCCCTTTTCAATAAATGCGTTCAACAAGAAATTTTTCCATGTGATTTTAAATTGGCTCATGTTATTCTAATTCCAAAAACTTCTCCAAAATCTCTTGATGAATTCAGCCCAATCTCTCTGCTTCCTGTTTTTTCAAAAGTATTTGAAAAAAAATTAAAAGTAAAATTTTCAGACTTTTTGGCTAAAAATAACATACTAACATCATCCCAGTTTGACTTCAGAGAAAACAATTCCACCAAACTTGCAATTACTTCATTTTATGATAAACTATTAAACAACTTAAACGAAAACAAAATCACCTGCTTCATTTTTCTTGATTTAAGAAAAGCTTTTGATAGCGTTGATCACAAAATTCTACTGAAAAAATTATATCATTATGGATTTCGCGGTAAAATATTCAGATTTTTAAATTCGTATCTTGTTGTACATCGAATTTGCGCAAAAATAGACGGAAAAATCTCTTCACCGCGCATAGTTGAATGCGGAGCACCGCAAGGCTCAATACTGGGTCCTCTTTTTTTCTTACTTTATGTCAATGACCTTCCGCAAGCTACAAATTTTGAAACTACTCTTTTTGCGGATGACACCAATTTACATCTATGTCTCAGCAATCTTAATACGTTACGTTCCAGAATTAGCCCAAGTGCGAAACTATAAAATTTAATGACTGGATGTCGTGCAACAAAATGATTGTAAATTATAAAAAAAGCTGCTTCATGCTTGTTAGCAAACGGTCTCTTTATGACTGTAACTTTGATATTTTCATTAACCACAACCAAATTGAAAAAACTGAGTATGTAAAATATCTTGGAGTTCATTTAGACGACAAGTTAACATGGAAACATCAAATAGACAACGTCATTAGAAAAATCTTAAAAGTTTGTGGCATGATATACCAGCTAAGGTACTATGTTTCGTTATCTACTCTGAAGCTAGTTTAGTATTCTTTATTTCAGTCACATATTCAATATTTTTTGTTAAACTGGGGTAGAGCGGCAAAAAGTAGTCTTCGTAAGTAAAGCATTCTTCAAAACAAAATTCCAGGAGCTATTATGCTCTTCTGTCCGACTCGATTCCTTACCAATTTACTTCATTCCAAGCTCAAAGTCATATGTTCAACATGGAATTTGCTAAATTTATGTATAAATTCAGTAATCAAATGCTTCCTAAACACTTTTCTGATTATTTTGTCGCGATTATTTTGTTACATCACAAGATGTTGAGCCGAAATTTGAACATCTGCGGAGGCTATGACCCTTTTTTTGCTCATCACTTGATTTTGGGCCGAAATTCGAACATCTGCGGACGCTATGACCTTTTTTTTGCTCATTACGTGATTTTGGGGCACCACTGACCAAAGGGCCCAAACGAAATTTTTGCCCCGGGGCCCGAAAGTTCTCTCGGCGCCCCTGCGTATACGGTCACGGAAAGAACGAAAGCAGTAAGCTTTTTTGGAGCATACGAAAAGATAAAGTTGGTATGATCAATAACTTAACTCCAATTAACGTTATCTTTTACATCGATAAGGTGATGCGTAGAGAAATAGTAGAACTTTATAAATCGCATCGCCATACGTAAAACTAGAATGGAAACGTTTTATTGCTTTCTCTGACTAGAAAAAGCAATTTTGTTGGCAAAGGAATTGCTAGGGTTAGCACTGCACAGCAAAACAAAGTGAATTAAAAAATTTAAATACATTCAAAAAATTTTAACAGCTATAGGCTAAGATATTTTGCACAGTTTGCCGCTTTCATTTTATGACAGCTGTTTATTTTATCGGTTTTAAAGTTTGATTGTTAACGTCAAAATTATGTCTGAAAAAAAGCAAAGCTCCCACCTCCCCGAGAATAAGTTCCGCCTCATGCATTATGAAAAATTACACTGCAGGTACAGTAGGTTACATTTCTTTTGAGTGGCTGTCTGCAAAGTCATTGTAGATAGTAGGGTATACAATACATTGATGGATGGGCCTAGTTTTGAATTTAGTTGCTATTGTTTCGAGTAAACGACACTTACGACAACTACTGTAGGCCTACCTCGCCTCGTCTCAAAACCCACTGCAAATTGCTTTTTCCACACTGAAAGCTCATATCAGTGATTCTCAATCTTTTCTGAGCCGTGACTTCTTGACTGTATCTCTAAAAAACCGTGGCCCCTATAGTGTAAATTTAAAAGTCCTAGTTGGTTACGATTCATTAATGATTCCTACCATCATGGCTGCCAAGGGAATACTCTGTTATGTGGTCCCTTTAGGGGGCCAAGAGCCACGGTTGAGAAGTTGAGAACCCCTGGCTTAGATGCTACCAATCACTGGTTTGCTTTTTATATGTTAAAATGCTCAATTTGACATTTACAAGCCGCAAGTAAATTTTTTTTGCTACAAAAAGATTACACTTTTTTTGTTCCCCCACCCTACAAATAAAATTTTAAAGAAAATATTTTTGGGTTTAAGCTCTTTCCGGGGTTTCAATTTCGATGTAGGCCTATTAAGTTTCAAATACATTCCAGCAGAGATATTATTATAGAAATAAACGCTTAAATTAGGGCCCTCCCAGGGCCTCCCCTGAAAAAAAAGTGGGGGGCCAGGGCCCCCCGCTTCCGCCACCTATAGGTTAGGCTTGGGGTTATCAGGTCGTTTGTCACACCTTGCGGTGTTTAGTAAGCCCTTTGTCGCTCCTTTGCGGTGTTTCAGTCCTTTGCGATGTTTGGTAGGACCCGGTAATTAATCCCGATGGACAACAAACTTAAAAAAAAAAAAACGCTGGGAGCTTGCATGAAAAACAGCTAGAACGTATTTGAGTTGCAGATGTAAGACTGCTGGCAAAATTATGAATTTAATGTGGAAGATGCGTGATTCTATTAAGTGAACCAATTTCTGGATTTTTAGTTGAGCCAAGTGGCTAAAATAGTATCAGTTTGGTCGAGAATGAACTACAAAGCATTGGTGTTTCAATTGACTGCATCTAAACTGTGGTAAAAAACTTTCGTTTTGCAACCAAGCTACCGCATCGGAAACAGCACTATAGTCTATTGCGCATATCTTTGCGTTTGAGTGAATTGGAATAACAATAATAATAGCGGCTTAACCATAACGACCTAGTCCTAGATCAGGGGTGTCCAAACTTTTCTCAAGGAGGGCTATATTTGATAGCGTGAAAGTAACCGAGGGCCAACAACCTTTGCACAATGAAAGATGCATATTAGTGTGAAATAGCCTAATTTAATGTTGTCATTTTCGCACAACTTAGCAGCGTACAAGCTAAAGCACTTTGTTCTACAACACAATATCTGCGCTTCTACCAAAAATTGAAACATCCAGAAAGTAAAACGCAGCTGTGTCAATGCTGATTGTTACGTAATAATAGGTAAGTTTACTCGCTAGTTTTTTCTAGTTTCTCTCAGAAAGCTTTGCTATTATTCTGAATCAAAAAAAAAAAAAACAAACTTGCAAGTTGGATTAGTATGATTATTAACTTAATGTGTGTCTGTAACTCTGTGGGCCAAAAATAACACATTGTGCGACAAGGGCGGGCCGTATGAAAACTCATCGCGGGCCGTAATTGGCCCGCGGGCCGAACTTTGGACACCCCTGTCCTAGATGAATCATTTAAACAAACAAGGTTCTGCAGTAGAGTCAAATGAGTGACCACTTTGACCTCTTGATAGGTAAAAGATATCACAGACAACAAAGCATGCTTTTTTTTGACTAGGAGAGTATGAGTACCGGTATATTTTAATTGAAATGGCAACAACACAATGGGAGAGCGGAGCATCTAAGCGTAAGCGACGAAAGTTGTAAGAAAGTGCTGTAAAAAATTCACTCTCTATTGTGCAATTTTTGAACCCAAGACATTGTGCTATCGAATGTCTGCATCAAACCACCATGCGGTAAAAAATTAACTTCAAAAGGCAAAAATGGGGTCAGAATTTACAGAAGAGTATACAGTATACTGATTCTATCGTTTTCGCAGCCTAAATTAACAGTGACGTCATCGAGGACCCCTTTTCGCTTTGTGGCCCCGGGCCTCTATTGGCAACCGACGGCCATGCCTTTGATAAGCAATGCAAAAGTACTGTAAGGTGATTGCTTAAACACTCAAAAATTTGTATAGGCCTGTACCGGTAGCCTACTACAAAAACTTGGTGAGGGAGTAGCGAAGGTCTGTTCGCACTAAATGTAATTTTCATCAAATTCGTTGTCGTACGAAATTTCATACGATTTGGTCGTAAGCAGTTTAAGGAAATATCTTCCACTCAGTTCGAACCCGAACGATTTTGCTTTCTATCGGTTGTTTTGCAAAGCATCTTACGATTGTTTCAAGACTGCCTAGCAAAGTGACGCCTAGCTTTAGCCCACGTCATAAGTTTAACTTTTTCGCAGCCTACGTCAGCTAGCGAACAAAAAATCGTATTGTATTCTGTGTAAACACACTTTAAATGCGTCTTTTTTAATCTGGAAGTAATCTAAAAAATCTCAAAAAAGTACGAAGAAAAAAAGCTTCCTGGTTTAATTCTCTCTATAGGCTCACCTAAACTGATACATTACGGTGTTGACCAAAAGAAATAGCCTACAAATTAATTTAATAAAATCGAAACAATATTGCACAAGCTTCATGGGCCATTCAAAAAACATAATTGAGCTGACAAAATAATGATGAGTAATCTACCGGTACGTAATAACATTTAAGCGTAGGTGTTAACACAATTAAGTTATTGGAAACGCATAAGTTACAGAAACAGCAGTCAAAATTTCTGGGTAGCCCTAGAGCGTGCTAAATACTGCAGGCCTACATACTGATACGATTAATTATTGCTAGAAGGATTTACCATAAACTGCTGTATTTTGATGGCTATTGAAAAGACACTAAATTGAAAGATATCTTGCAATAAGTAACGCAAAAGAGCTATACTATTTTAGGAGGCCAAATCCGAAATACTGTTGTTCTTTTTTTTCTGATAGTTCAGAAACACTAAGGCCAGAGTAAATATAAACAAAAAGCTATTACAAGTAGTAATATGAACGCAATTATTTTAACTTCCCGAGCCATTTTCTTAGCAATCCAGGTGTCTTGTAGCATCTTGTCTGTAATGTTTCGAGACGAACTTGCCTGATTTTCACACGGAAAAGGAACATCGGGAACGTCCTTTCCTAAAAACTTGCAAAGTGGTCCCCAACCCTACAAGTAAAATAAAGTTTTACTGCGTACATTAAGATTTTAAGCCATTCATTTTTGCTTTAAAGACTGCAATTAATGTAATAAACATATGCTTCACGATATTGTTAGTCCCGTATAGTTTAACAATTTTTCCTGTGCAATGTTTTCCTTCAATGCAGTATCAAGTGTATTATTGCATGCATGAACATGTTTTCTCTTTTTTGGTAGCCTATACAGACAAATCTTCATTGTGCTCGCAGTAATACGCCAAAACGTGTAACGAATGGCGGGGCACATCTCCGCAGCTGAGCGCTAGGGAAACACAGCTCCGAAGCAACGTCGCAGCGGTGGTGAGCCGTTGGCGACCCTGTGTCCGATTTGACCGGCCCGGTAATCGAGCCTTAGACTTCCCGCATCGACAGTGATGTGCTCAACCACTGAGATAGCCGGCCGATTTTTATACAATGTAAGTATGAACCAACAAACAAGAGCTACCGGAAAAATGTTCTAGTTTTTCAGCCTCATTTACGCCTAATTCAAAGTAGAGCTAGTTTTTCTTAACTTCAGATTTCAATTAATAACTTTTGGATAAGTCGCATCTCATTAAAAAGTCGTTGTGATAAACTAATAATTAGGGGCGGCTCGTCTAGAGGAGCTGCAGCACCCCCAAGAAAATTCCAACAAAAATTTATGCATTTTAATTGTTTTTTCAACATTATTATTCAATGTTTATGTGCTATTGAAGTTTTCTTGAAAAAAAAAAAAAAAAAAAGGATGGGGGTACATCCCCTACCCCTTATTTGAAAAACGAATAATATTTTTAATTTTTGTAATTTTTGATGAAATTTCTTAAAAATGGCAACACTTCTGCGGCTGCAATGGAAACATTAATTTACTCAGCGCCAACCAGAGATGTACACAAACCGGAGTACCGGAGTCGACTACGGCAGGAGTTTCAATGTTTCAGCCGGAGCCGGATCCGGAGTCATAAGTTTCCAATTGTTGCAGGAGCAGGATTCGGAGTGAAAAATTACCGCATTTTTGTGATATTTGTTCAAAATCTGCCATAATTTGGTTCTGATAATTGCTTGTTTTGTGCAGTTTAATTCTACCAACATATCGGTATTAATATATAATTACAGCCCATATTTTGCATCTTGCAGAGCAGCCATAGTATATTAGTATATCTACAAACAAAACAAGTTTAGTAAAACAAGTTCTTCTGATGTTAGCAGCATAATGCAATCACTTGGCAAATAAACTGAATCAAAAATTTAGATGCGGGTAGTACCAGACGAAAGACCATACGCGGCAGGCCTAATCTAACCGACTAATTATGACTGTGTATGGTTTGGGTAAGGGGTACTAGTGCGAGGGGTAGTCAGCTAAGCAATGACAAAGCAGTCTTGCAGTAAGCCTTTGTGAACTGCAGATAGGCTGACTTAGTCCAGCAGCTACTGAACCAGCATTTCTTCACTGTACATAGGCCAATATTATAGCAAAAAGTCTGAATTTAAAATGTTTGTAATCCCGCTTTTGCAGTGCGGAAAGTTGAGCTTGTGAGTTACCGATATATATTACAATTAGGCAGTGGGCACTTCTACAGACAGAGCTTAGGATCAGTGTACAAAGGCTGTTTCGTTTTGAACTGCAGTATTTGGTTCTTTCAAAATAACTACCGGTACGTTACAATTTTAAATTGCTTTTCAACTTTCATGTAGCTATTGGTACGCATCAAGGTTGAATTGAATTCATTTGAACAGTTTCACACGCCCAAAATGAAAATTTAAGTCTTGATATTCAGCAGTGCGTTTATATGAAAATACAACTTAAGTATCTCTTAAATGCCTGAATTTCAGAAGGACTTGAGCATTAACAATTGATCTTTTTCTGCTTCTTCCCAAGTACTTAAAAGAAATGTTACAAACCACTGAGCAGTTGCAGCGATGCGGTAAAATAGCGTTCTGAACTATTTGTCCATTTCCCTTCCTAAGCAGACACTTTTGCATAAAAACAGGAGTCGAACAGGAGCAGGAGTATAAAAAGTAGTTGACCAGGAGCAGGATCAGGAGTCTGGTTGGTCAAAACAGGAGCAGGAGCAAGAGTCCAAAAGAGGCGACTCCGCACACCTCTGGCGCCAACTTCCACCCTTTCATGTTGCCATTTCAAAGCAAGTTAATGCTTGATTGTTAGTTTTCTATTCGATTAACAATTTTTCGTTACTTTAGTGCAATAACAAGATCAAAATATATTATTTTTAAAAAGTATGAAATGTCATGCTTAGTGGCTTTCTCACTAATGCCATGAATTTTCAAAACGTAGAAGGAAACTTTGATTAAAATGTAGGCCTACTTCTTTCTGCTATATTGCAATACTGGAGCTGCAGAAGCATTTTCCGACTTAGCAGCGACAGTGCAGTTACAATGGTACAATCATAGTTACGTAATACGGCTTGTTAGTTGAACGACAGGTGCCGCTATTAGACAGCCTGAGATGCGTGTGTGAAAACGTTGAACAAATTATTGAAGATTAGGTTTTTGTTAGCGGTGCTGGTTTAGCTATTAAACTTAGGAAGTTAGGTAATTGCAGCAGGTGTATGTTCAGATTGTCAGGCAGTAAGGTTATCTCATTATCTGTCTGTTGGAGGCAAGGCAAAACATTACCATATAGGCTAGTCAGCTAGTTTCTTAGGTACCGGTAGCTCAAAAAAAAAATGTAAAATTTGAAAAATGATTTAAGTGTTATATAACCTGTTAACTGCTGGTAGTTCAAATAGCTAAATTTACAGATCTAGACCTAGTTGAAACAGTAGAAGCTGTAATTTAGACTTAAAAATCGCTTAGCTGCTTAGTTTCTGCTGGTGTACTTGTCCCACATGGTCCAGTGGTTTTACTAAAAAGTTTAACTGCGGACTTGTATTTGTGGGCTCATCGGTACCGTACTGAATAGGATATGGTATTCACGAGTAGCTACCGTAACTAATTTGGGTATAATGTTAAGCATATACCACTGACCAGTACACCTGTAGGTATAATTAATTGAAGCAGCTAGGCGTATTCGATATCTACCGGTACTGCACATATAGTATACCTATGTGGAAATTTTATTTAAAAGCAATACCACAGCCCCCCATCAGTGTTTTGTGTGATTATTGCAATAATTTCATTTTATCGACATCAGTTTCATGCTTTTCGGTTTTCATGATTACTAATGTGTGCTGATCTTCACTAGTGAAGCAAAATATTTTGCACTAGCTTTGCAACGAGTAATCGTCATTGTTGGTGGCCTGGTGTAAAAACGTTGATTTCACGTCAGCCAGGTTTATTGTTTTACTTACTTCGTTGTTAGTCATTTTGTGAAACGTTTCATAATTACTTCTACTCGGCCAAGTTTGCTAAACAGCTAATTAAAGACGTAAGCTTCGAATAGAATTTTAACATAAGTTCGAGCCGTGCGCGTGACTGCTAAAAATCCGTTTAACTTTTGTAGCTTCATAAACATGTTTTTTTAGACAGCTTTATCGCATTAGTTCATATTTTTATGATGTGCTGTTATTTATGAATGAAATTATTTAACCATTCTTGTCGAGTATCCTTCAATTGCTAATTGTTATTATTACCTACAGTAAAAAGTGACCATGATCGTTTTTATATATTGTCAGACTTCGTAAAGCGCATGCTTTTATTTTTCATTTGCTTGGACAATTTTATGTAACATGCCATCCATAGTGACAATAACTGAAATATTGGGAGATCTGACTCTGGGTCCGCTTGCCGTTTTTTTTTTTTTATTTTTTGACGCGCCAACTTGTGAGATATTTTACAGTTTTTAAAGCTATGGGCCATAGCAAATATACGTACGGCTTCTTTATTACAGTAGGGTACTTTTGTTAAAAAATAACCAAGTCACTTTACGTTAAAAATACACTACTTACTTCTTCAACTCTCAATTCCAGCAGCTGAGAAGCAGAAACAGTTGAACGAACGTAAGAGTTGTGACGCTTGTACCAAGATTTCCACAATACTTCTCGAGGCTCCACAGTGCCCTGTATTGGCATAGGATTGAGTTCAATCAAGTAGATTGTTTTTCATATAGTCAGTGGCGTAGCCAGAGGGAGTTTTGAGGGCTACAACCCCCTCATTGAGTCTCAAATGACGTCATACTTACTTTTTCTGTAATTTACTTCGAAGTGCTCGACACTTCGTCATTGATAATCTGGTTTTGTAATTGTCATAATAACAAGAATTACGTAGCGTTGTTTCCTGAATCTTGTCCTTTGCCGTTATGCTTAATGAAGCAATGACGCAATTTTATTAGCAGGGCACTGCCGCTCCTGCACATACAACTGCCCTCGGCCCCTCAGGTCTTCCGTAGAAAAAAGGCTAAACGATTTCAAGCAAAAATGATGTACGTACTGCTAGCTCAAAAAAGAACTAAATCGCTAACATTTGAATATCGTTTTTCCAGTTTCACCAGAAAGCATTTTTATGACTTCCTTACAACGATTGTGCCCTAACTGCCTCCGGTATTTTTAGTTTAAAACATATCTCTTTTAAATTTGAGGCCATTTTTTGTTATTAACAACCAGGGGCGGATCCAGGAGGGGATGTGGGGTATGTATCCCCCAACCGGCCACTTTCAACAATGTTTTGGACGAATAAAATTTTTCTATAATTTCGAACCTTTTCGTCGCCATCAGCACGCTTAATCGAAACTGTGCGAACAAAATACATCATTGGTGAAGCACTCAAAGTTAGGGGCCAAAAATATGACAAACTTTTCTTTAAAATCGTTCAAAAAGCACTAAAATGGCCATTGCAGCATGCAAATTTTCAAAATTTTTCCGGGGGAGCATGCCCCAGGACCTCCCTAGAGCCGTTTTTTGTACTTAAGTTGCGTAAAAATAACTCTGCCCAAAAAAATACGCTTGAAAAAGTGACAAAGATTGATGCCCTCTCCACGAAAAAATTTTGAATACGCCCCTGACATGAAACATTTTCAAAAGGCTTATTTTCGCCCGTTTCCGGGTCTAAACGTCTTTGCATTTAGTTAGCATTAACGTAATTCAAAATTACATTCCCTTCACCAAAACTTTCTGGATCCGCTCCTGTATACAACGTATGGTTAAATGTGACGTCATTCTAAACCCCCCCCCCCCCCATTGCAAAATCCTGGCTACGCAAGTACATATAATATCTTACGATGGTAGATTTGGACATTCCCCAGCACCAATCCAGTAATCTTCGTGTAGATGGCGACAAATAATAAATAATATGAAGAAGAAAATATTTGTTCATCGCTTTCTCCACCATTGCTTTGTAGCTTTCATACCATTCGTCAACATCTCGCACCATCAAAACCACCTGAGATAAAAAATCTTTGAAAAATCACTAATAATAAAAACAATGAAATGATACATGAACTTAATTGGCGTGTTCGCAATGTCGAACCATTGGTCAAACCTATCTGGTCCTAATTTGTTATTAATCATTATTTTTTCTTTTCAGCTGTTCTTTCGTCTGATGAAAAGCCTATCGTTTATTTGTTTGTTACCCATTTGAAAATTACCAAAAAAGTTTTTGAGTTAGGTTGGACTGAATTACCCTGTCCATTTGGGCTTTAGGCCTGCGTTTTTTGGTTCAAGTTTCTACATCATAATCAATTTTTTGACGTTATGATCACTTTTTTTAACTATGACATTAAAAAATTGATAATGTACGAAAGGGATGATAGGGGTGCAAGTGATGCTCAATTCAGCTGGCAGTCTCCAAAAGCAGCTGTGACCCTTTTCTCTGATTCTATCTCTAGAACCCAGCACCCTAAGATGTAACTTCAGATTAGCCAGTGAAATAATGTATTATTAACGAACTCCAATAGCCTAGATAGCACTACTCATAACAAAATCACTGGCGTTACAAAAACAGCTAGGCTAGTGCTGAAACATAAACAATCACATAGGTTCTAGCTAGCCTAACTGCTCCGTAAAAGGCACAACTTACCCCCAAAAAAAACTGAAACTAAGCTAAATTTCAAGTCCTGTTGCTGAAGGCTCCTGCTGCAATCGTCTCGCAACCGTAGCAGGAGCGCAACCGTACAGGGCTCACAAACACAAATGAAAGAGTGCGCGTGAACGTGCGTGCAATGCATACGAGTCATATAAACAAAGACAGCCAACAATGGCCAAATGTGGTCACAAAGTTGTAAAGATTATCGGCAATCGTTAATAGTCCCCTCTAATTTTCATCCAGCAGGAAAATTATACAAAATAAAGATTGCTGTACCGGTACTCAACTGGTAGTGTGGTGCATGTTCATAAAGAAAAATGTTTGTGGCGCCTATAGCGGAGCGTGCTTTATAAAAATTGTTCTCAGTATGCGTTACATACGCTAATAGAGTATAGAGCGATTCCAAAAAGTCTGTGACTCAAGCGGTGTGGAAGCACCATAACGGTAGCTGGTAGAACCTCGTTCCGTACTATGTTTGAGTGCATTGGCATCATCAGGATATCTTCCAGTGCTCTGGGTAGTGTTGTAGAAGGACAGGTCCGTATTTCTATCGTTTCCGCCTAATTTGTTCGTGCGTTTGACCAGACAGTAGCGATTGATTGTCTGACTAGCTGCGCTGGCATCATCGAAACGCTTGCCAGCACCACGGATAGCATTGTAGGACGATATATTGCTATCGTCTCCGCCCGTGCGTTTGACCGGACGGTCTGCGTCCCTTCGTTTGACCGGACAGTAGCGATTGATTGTCTGACTAGCTGCGCTGGCATCATTGAAACGCTTGCCAGCACCATGGATAGCATTGTAGGACGATATATTGCTATCGTCTCCGCCCGTGCGTTTGACCGTACGGTATGAATCCCTTCGTTTGACCGGACAGTAGTGATTGATAAATCGTCAGATTGCAGCGCTGGCATCATCGGAACGCTTGCCAGCACCCTGAACAGTATCGTAGGACGATGTATTACTATCGCCTCCGCCCGTGCGTTTGACCGGACGGTCTTCGTCCCTACGTTTCACCGGACAGTAGCGATTGATAGATTGCAGTGCTGGCATCATCGGAACGCTTGCCAGCACCCTGGAGATTGTGGTGAAACGGTGTGCAGCTACCATCATCATCGGTACGTTTGGCAGCACAGTAGACAAGATTGCAAAGGATAGAAAGTTGGGAAGCAGGGATTGGATGGTGTGGGAAAGTGAGAACGTATGGTGCAGGGGCTTCAGCATGATCAAGGTTTTGCAAATGGTTGTCGGGAGGTAGGCCATGGCCAAAGAGGGGTCTGTTTAGAACGTTAAGAGAGGGTGAGGACTCATCATCACACCATTTTCTGGGACAATGATTGAGCATCCGGGATATTGAAGGAAGCGTTATAGATCCTATGCTGGAAACTGAGGTGGAGTGATAACGGTGACTCTCCATTTTGTTCTTGGGACATTGATGTGTGAGCGCAGGAACATTGCGGAAGTATTCAGTCGATCTTGAGACCTTGGGAAGATAATCAGCAAACATGAAGACGTTAGGAGGCCGATTAGTCGTCTTACAAGCATTAGATAGACAGTTATTCACCATAGAAACATTGGGCAAATTATCAGCTACGGTAGAGGTCTTGGGAGAACACTTATCTGACTGAAGTACCTTGTGGAGATGATCAGTCGATTTGGAGATCCTGGGATTTGATCTTTGGAGCATGCAGGCATCAAGCAGACATCTATGGGGTTCGTGAGTGGTACCTCCAGTACAGGCACTACATCCGGTAGAGAGAATAGATAATTCAAGTTCTTCAAGGTCAGATTCCCTATCCTGAGGTGAAAGTCTTACTTTTAAGGTATTTTCCAAATTGATGACACTGGGAGCCTTCTCAGACCTTGGCATTCGTTTAGTTTGTCGCTTCGTCTGAATGCTAGCTAGGGGTTGGGCATGATATTGCTTACAAGTCCGTTGTGATAAACTTCAGAATTAAGCCAGAAGTGTCCAAGGTAGAACTCGAGAGCGTTGTCGATACCAACCGGCAAGGTAATTAAATCACGATTTCCTACAGTAAGTGTAAAAAGATATGCCCATACAAAATCACTGCCAAATATTAACCCTCTGTGGTAATTCCTCAGTAGCTGGTAGGTACTGTGAAAAGGGGAAGTTATGGTCGACGAAGTCCACTGACCTAAAGGAGATAATCTCCCCTTCCCATTAGCCTTTACAAGGTCGAGTCATGACTTCGTGCCGCCTTGGGTCACCACTAAACATGCGGAACTCTTTGGACCCATCTGTATCGAAGCCACCATGCAGTTGAACAGCCAATTCACGAAAGCACAAAGACCTCGCAGCTCCAGTATCAATTACAGCATAGAACGGGAAGAAATTGTTAACTTGGCCATCACTACTTTGTGCTGCAGCAGTATTCTTCGTAATGTCAATTTTCTCTCTAGCTGCTCCGTTAATGTCAACCAGGCCAACTGTAGGCATATTAACTTTAGGTTTTTTTCTCATCGCAACACTATCATGTCTCATGCCAGACTGTGAGGCAGATCCAGATGCTTTCTGTTGCCTATCTCTGTGCGGCCACGCATGGTGAAAAGTACCGCATCTGTCTCACTATGACTTCAGTTTACACCGTCGAAAGCTGTGCTTCCCTCCCAGGCAGTTGAAGCACATACCGCTTTCCTTGGCAATCGTCCACCGCTCATCAATCGGCATCAGAACAAAGTCTCGACATTCGCCCAAGTTATGTGAGGTAGCATCTGGATGGACAGGGCATTGTCTTACTTTGTCACCTTCACTAGCAGTTGCCACTGACAGGTGCGAAGCTGCTGCCATCCTTGGGGGGACTTGGCTGCGAGACCAAGCAGAAGAAGTGCGTCTGCCTTCCTTGTCCCCTCGTATACGGTCATTACAGTCAACTTGCATCTGATGCAGCGAGTCGACATGACTGATCTCTGAGCTCAGGAACTCAAGGAATTGCTCGAAGATCCAATTGAAAGCTGGGTATTGTGCAACAAATCGGCTGCATAGTTTTTCACTGAAGGGAATAGAATTTACTCAACAACTGAGGGTTCTTGAGTGCAAACTCATGTCCAACTGACGCTGCGACACTTCTGAGGTTGCGCAGATTCGCTCTGAGTTCAAGCAGTGACCCTCGCTCGTGTTCGATGGATCTACTGCGGCGCTTCTCTTGTTGAAGGGCGTTTTCCATTATAGTGTCCCTTTGGCCATAGACCTCGTCCACAGTTTGCAACATCGTAACAGTTTGCAACATCGTCCACAGTTTGCAACATCAACATCGTATCATCCTCACCAACATCAAAAAATGGCAAAAAATGGTCGATTTTGCTAAATCATCTCCCCCAATGCTTAACATAGATTTGCACCCCTGTTCATAACAATAAACCTTAGTCGCCTTAAGCACGCATAATCGAAACTGTGCTTGCAAAATGCATCATATTTGATGAAGGACTCAAAGTTGGGGGCCAAAAATATGAACAAACTTTGCTTGAAAATTGTTCGAAAAGCGCTAAAATGACCATTACAGAATGCAAATTTTCAAAAAATGTCCGGAGTAGCATGCCCCCGGACTCCCCTAGAGTCGTTTTTGTTACTTAAGTTGCTCAAAATTAACTCTGCCGGGGAAAACTGAGCTTGAAAAAGTGACGAAATTTGGTACCTTCTCCCAAAAAAAGTCTGAATACGCCCCTGACATGAAACATTTTGAAAGGGCTTATTTACGCCCGTTTCCGGGTCTAAACTTCTTTGTATTTAGTTAACATTCAACCTAATTTAAAATCACATCCCCCCCACCAAAACTTTCTGGATCCGCCCCTGCTGGGACGGCCTCCAGGCCATCAACCAATCGGTTTTGAATGGAGCAGTTTTTTTGCTGTTCTTTCCTGGGAGATTCGTGGCACATGTCCATAGACTACCAGCGCACTTGCTACCTTTCTTGTCCGAGAAGCAGCGATTAGATGTTTAGAGATTCACAAATATCTGCACTTTTAACCTTGTCCAACAAGCTCAAACCGCTAATTCTTCGCAAGAATCCCATTTCGGCTGCTTGAACTAGAGATCTCACTTTCTCATTATCCAACACTCATGGCCATAAGTCAGAATAGGAACATAGGCCGATCTGAAAATGGATAATAGCTTTGCCTTGGTGCAAAGCTCCTGTTTCAATACCACAGATTGGTGGAGCTGGCGCATTACTGCACTTGCTTTTCCGATGCGAATATCCAATTCGCTATTTTGTCTGCGGTCACTTGTGAATGAGACGCCGAGGTACTTGAATTTCTCTGACGGTTTTAGTGGTACTCCATCAATTTGGAGAGAGCACTGCTTTGGTTGTCTGGACAGGCACATGGTTTTTGTTGCCCTGATTTTCATTCCGGCAACAGAGCATGCATCCGAAAATTTGATAAGAGCTTTCCGGAGACTATTTTGAATAGACTGGAGTGGCACAAAATCATCTGCATATAACGGACGTTGTAGCCTACAGTGCAATCGCCGTTTTTTACTCCACCACAAAACTCACTTTTCTTAACTATTTTATCCATATAAATATGGAACCGAATAGGAGAAAGAAAGCAGCCTTGCCGTAGTTTCACACATAATTCGAGGTCTGTGTTCGTGACGCTATTGACACGAACACAGATCTAGGGATGCATGTATATTTGTGCATCGACTTAATATTAGCTTGTATCTGGCCATCAATGCGATACCGTAAGAATACCGCCCAAAGCTTGTCTCTCTAGAAATGCGATCATATGCTTTTTCCAAATCAACAAACAATGCATCGTCCTCTTTCGCACATTCCCAAGACTTCTCAAAGATTTGTTGCAAGGCAAATATTCGGCCCATTGTGCTTCGGCCGGGACGAAAGTCACACTAAGCAATAAGCATCCGATAGTTTAGATTGTTCAGTGAAACAGCTTACCAACGCCGCTTAACTCACTAGAAAGGCGACCAAAGGGAGTCTGGGAGGCAGAGCCCCCCATACGTTAATACGGTTTGACTATTTCTCGATCCCTGTAAAAATAAGTTATTGGACCCCCCAACATTTGCATAAATCGACGCGCCTGGTCACAAAGTTGTAAAGATTATCGGCAATCGTTAACAGATAATGATGCAAAAACTAGCACCACGAACCGCGGGCCTAAAGCACAGTTTAGGCCTGTTTATGATCATACAGTGGGCCCCACTTAACAAAAAAGCATTGTGAGGTATGACCACAAAAATGCTACTTGCTTTACGAAGAAGTTCAGGTATTATGTTGCCACTTCTAAATTTTCAGTTTTTGCAATTTGCAAAAAACTAATAAAAATTGTCAAACCGGTTAAACTACATGCAGGTAATAAATATAGGGATAAGCTCTAGCCTACCAAGCTGCGTTCATAGTCTAATAGATAATGACGTTGCTCGCTATTATTGTAACAATCAAATAAATTAGACTAGAAACTCCTTGCAAATTTTGTAGAAAAATAACATCTAAGCTGAGATTTTCGTTCCGGACACTGAGCACAAAGAGTGGTTCCATTGTTGGTAATAATAATTATTTAAATATTATAACAAAATTTCGATTTTTAAATATTGCAGAGACTTTAACACCTTAATCTTATGAAATCAATCACGCTAATTTCGAATCTGCAAGCTATATTCGTCCAGCACGTCAGGTTTTTTAGATTTTTTCATTTTTATTTAAAACCAAATACCTTTGTTCAGTTACAATGTTTACATTATTATGACACAGGCAAACTCTTTGTAACGTCATAGAAGTTTATTGTGACATATTTTGCGAACAATCAAAGTTATGACTTCAGTTTTAGCAGCAAATAATTTCCTTGAAAACAACAGTCAAAACCCCCACGTAATTTCATACTACTGCAGGTAGCATCTATTTTTTCACAAACGAGATTTTTTTCAATCAAACCCTTCTATTCGGTAACAGTTCTGAAAAAAGTGTAAAAATGAGGTCTTAAAAACTAGAGTTTGTGATTTAAGCTTTATTACAATGAAAATGTTGCTAAGCACAGCGCTCTCAAGACTAATCATAATAGTAGATGATCTGAGGCTTGGAAAAATTCCAGTGGATTGGTAATACCTGATTGAGTAAATCTTCTGCATGCTATTGAAAAGTTCACATCAAAGAGATTCATGACGTATGGCCACTCACAAACGAAAAATTGTGATGTCACAACCAAATGCATTGTTTTGCGACAAAGGTAAATTGTGGTGTGACAATCACGTTGTGAAAAGTTAAACACGATAAAAAAACTTAAAATATCTTTTAAACCTGACGTGATGGACAAAAACTGGCTGCAGATTTGGAATCAGCGGAAAAAATTCTTATAGAAAAGTTGATTGGCATTTTTATTTAAATTTTACTGTTGACCAGATAATAGATGCACTGTGCCTAAAGCTTACTAAAATGAAATTTTCATATTGCATTATACAAAAAAGTGAGTTAGTAAAAGTAATCTAGGGGAGAAAAACCTTTGGAAGTTGGAACTACTTTGGGATGGAATTAATTGTTTGCTGATTAAACCTGAGCTTTCACTTGTGGTTTTTTTTTTTTGTTACGGGTACATTTAGTTATTCACCAATTCATTTATAATAATGGAGTGATTTACCTTTGCATTAGGCCATTTCTCTAAAAACTGATCAAAGAAATATGAATGAGGAAAATCCACCACAGCATCAACTCCATTTGAATACACATTTTGAATCACTTTTGTCAAGTCAGTTACTCGTCCATTGTAAAGATCCTCCCATTCTTGAAACGCAAATTCGATCGCTTCCTCAATGTCGTACACTGAACACATTTCGTCACATAATTGGCTTGTGCAACCACCGAATTGGCGATTTTTCGGAGTGGCAGTTTATTGTATTTGGGAGACGATACCGGGATTCGCAGAGATGGGCACAATTTCGTAAATCGCTAATTCGTTAACAACGAAGCTAACTTTTTCATTAACTAGTTAATTCGTTAAATTTCTTTTTGAAAATTAACGGACTAAATTAACTACCGTTAGTGCTTGATAACTTCCGTTAAATTTTTGTAAACGCATATTTCTCTTAATAAGTTTGTCATCGATAAACTAGCAAAATACGATCAATGAGGTCAAAGAGCGAGACAAAAACAAAATATATTGCTTGAGAGCAAAAAATTGCTTAAATGCTCACGCAAACAATGATATTTAAAAATTGTAAGCTTTTTTTAAAAAGAAATGCCGTTATAAGTTAAAATTAATGATTTAACGAATTTTATTAACTTCCGTTAATTGGAGCTGAATTTAACGAATTAACGTTAACGGAGGTAAGGTTAGTTATATAACTGTGTTAACGAAGTAGTGGTTAACGAAGCTAACGTTTTGCATTAACTTGCCCATCTATGGGGATTCGATATCTGGTTGAGTGAGCCGATAGTGAGCTCACCACCAGAGAGCAGAGACCCACGGTGTTTTTGTAACTAAATTATCTCATTGAACAAAATAAAATCACGCGTATCCCGTTTAATGTAGGCTAAACCCCGAAAATAGAAAAGTGTAACAATGAAGGCTGGGCCGGCGCTAAGGGGGGACCTGGCCCCCCAATTACAAGCTTTCTCTTTTGAAGACAGCGGCTTTTGTGCTTACTTTCAAATTTTGGCCCCCTTGATAAACGCTTGGCCCCCCGGAGTCGATTGCTCTGGCGCTGGCTTTGAATAAAGGTTCTGTAGAATTCAATGCTTGGTTATGAAAATCACTTATAAAAATTTTAAACATGTATTTGATAAATTTTGCTCTACAATTGCATCTGTAATAAATAAGCATGCCCCAATAAAATATGTAAGTAGAAAAAAGAGGAAATTGCTTTTAAAATGTTTAAAATTAAATCTTGGATCACTAAGGGTCTTTTCGTTTCGATCAGTCATAAACAATCACTTTATCAATCTCAATTTA
This sequence comes from Trididemnum miniatum, assembly GCA_964006365.1. Classification (NCBI taxonomy): domain Eukaryota; kingdom Metazoa; phylum Chordata; class Ascidiacea; order Aplousobranchia; family Didemnidae; genus Trididemnum; species Trididemnum miniatum. The sequence goes on from OZ023237.1 coordinate 14,052,817, forward strand.
AAAGTGGTGAACCTCCAAAAATAGCATTTTTTTAACAATATGCAAATAAACTTACTCATCTTAAGAATACTAGTAAAAACATCTTTTTCCATAATGAAATTAGCAATAACTGCACTAACCCTGAGAAACTTTGGGAATGTTTGAGATTAATTTTACCTTCGAAGAAAAGCGCGAAAATTAACGAAATCCTTAAAAACAGCATGTTAATAATAAAATTATTGAAGATCCAAAAGTTACATGTGAACGCTTTAATGATTATTTTGTCAATGTTGGAAGAAATTTAGCTCAAAAAAATCCTCCAGTCTGCATTGGACGGCAAAAAGTCTCTACCCAACAGGGTTTCACACTCTTTTTACCGTGAGCCCCCAAGAGTGAATGAAATCTTTATTATTATAAATTCCTTCAAGTCGAAAATATCTACTTCTGACAGCGAAATATCATCTTACTTTCTTAAGGTACCAGGCCATATTCGGTCCCCTTATTTAACAATTTTTTTTCACTTTCATTTGAACTTGGGATTTTTCAGATTCTCTTAAAATAGCATCAGTTATGCCAGTATTCAAATATGGCTGTAACTGCAATCACGTCAATCACGTCATTACCGACCAATCTCAGTATTTTTCTCTCCTTTTTTTATGGAACTGTGTATTAAACTCCTTGTTGGTAGACCTACGCAACAGGGGTTTTTATGTACAAGCCTATGCCGATGATGTAGCAATTTTGGTCACTGGCACCAACGTGCTGTGGATCAAAGATAGGGCTCAAAAAGCTCTAAATATTGCAAGTAATTGGGCTCATAACCAAGAGCTTCAATTCAGCAGTAAGAAGACTGAAATAGTTCTTTTTACCAACAAAAGGAATCCGGATTTTGGAACCTTGCGTTTAAACGGACGCCAGCTGGAAATTCCAAAAAAGCAACACTACTAGGCGTAACTCTTGATAGTAAGCTTACTTGGAAACCTCACATAACACGAACTGCTCGCAAGGTGACTGCTGTGTTATTGCAATGCAGACAAATAGTGGGCAGAGCGTGGGGGGTAAATCCAACTAGCATGCGATGGATATACACTGCAACGATACGACCTGTCATCACATATACGCGTGTACATCCTGGGTTGGTGTAGTAAATAAAAAATATCTGGAGAAAAAACTTTCGAGAGTACAAAGACTAGCGTGTCTTATGATTTTTTCAGCATTTCCCAGCACCCACACAGAAGCTTTATAGAGATGCTACTGAATACCATGCCAATTAATGAATTCATACTGTCAGAGGCAGTAAGAGGATCATATCGGTTATCCCGTGTGAGCTTTTGGCTTGCCAAGACAATTGGTTCAACAAGAAAAACCAAAAGTCATGTAGACAGTAGACATACATTATGCAATGAAGCAAAGGAAAACTTGTCTTTGCTGAGTATGCCAGCAGACCTAATAACTAAAACAAAGGTATTTGGAAAACAGGATGCCTCGTTGTGGAACGCAAGGGCGCAGTGCAGTATGAGAATGTTTTAGCATCAAGCATAATCAAATGCTACACTGACAGATGCAAGTTAAACGAAAAAGCCGGTGCAAGTTTTTACATAGAATACGCATCAGACTCTCAAACAGATCAAAAAATTTTCCATCTGGGAAGATATAGTACTGTCTTCCAGGGAGAAGTCTTTGCTATAGCTGAAGTAGCTAAGAAACTGATCATGGATAAAATTGTAAATGAAAAAATTATAATTTTAGTGGATAACCAAGCAGTAATTCTGGCAATCCAAAATAATATATTGTGAAATCTAATACAGTATTAACGCGCATCAAAAACCTGAATATATTGAGTAAAGACAATGACGTCACTATTGCCTGGACGCCGGGCCACACCGGCATCCAAGGAAATGAGAAGGCGGATATCTTGGCTAAATCAGGATCAGCATTAAACTGCTTGGGGCCTGAACCTTTCATTTCCATCCCATATGCTAGTTGTCGCGCTGCAATAAAGGATTGGAGTGTCAAAAGATGGAAAACATCTTGGATAGAACGAAAGGACTGCTTGAGATCAAAAGAAAATGTAGGATGGGCTTCGCCCCAGTTAACTCAACGACTTTTGAGGCTCAAAAGACCTAGAATAAATGAAGGGTTGCAAGTCCTCACACGTCACTGCAACTTACAGAAACACAGGTGCACCATGGTACATGACGTATCGTCGACATGTCCAAAATGTAACCTGGAAGAAGAAACTCCAAATCACCATGTTGGAGAATGCACTTATTACCAAGCCCAACAAAAGAAGGTTTTTGGTAAAGAAAAAAACACAATAAAGGCGGTGGTCGAAAACCTAAATCAAAAACTCACTGGCAAAGTATTTACAGCACGCCGGAAGACTTGCTGAATACGGCCAGTAGTACATTGAAATATTAAATAAACGAGAAAGCGGTGAAAGTTGTAATGGGTCTAAATAATGGCCTACACAATGTGCCACTGAGAATTGAACCTGGTCAGTCTTCTCTGGCACTACCGCACTTTAATACTAATACTAATTCAGCCTACCACAAGAGGAAAACCTCTAAACATGGAATTTCGATTTGAAAACAGTCTCATCTCATCTCGCGAAATGTTAATTGCTTAAAAATAAATCTTGACCAACACCTAAATTTTAATTCTCACACTGAAAAGGTGACCAAGAAAATAGCCGAAACCACTAGTAGAATTTGGAAACTTAAATATTTTTTACCAGCTAAAACCCTTTTATCATTATACTACTCATTTATACATTGACATCTCTTATGCGGCGTAGCTATTTGGGGTCAAAGTGCTACAACGTCAACGCGTCATAATTGATTTCTTCATCTTTATCCTCCTATCACGAGAAAGCGGCGGAGGCGCTTTAATGCGTAAGACGAATCCAGACTCGCTTAGGAGTTGCCCTTGTTTCCAAGTTTTCCGATTGAATTTTCTTCTGATTGTTTAATTTGCTGCTTGCCAGATTCCACCAAGCAGAGATAATCATTGTGAAGCATCTTATCCAGTGATGGAATTCAAAATTTTAAGAACAGGTTCTCTTTTGTATCGTGCTTACTAACAATAGGTTCCTTCGTAAAGGTCTAATGTCCGTAAAAAAAGCAAGAACGAGTTCGCTGATTATCCTGACATTCCAAGAACGGGTTCGCGCGAACCCGTGCGAACCCCCTGAATCTCATCACTGATATTATCCAAGGACGCAACAACGAGACTAGGTTGGGAGTTGAACCATTAACCTTGCGATCATGGTCGTCGTAAAAACGACGCTTCGAACCACTGCGCCACGCTGCCGACTATATCATCAATTACTTCAAAATAATGCTATCAGAGCTATTGTTAGAGCAAGGAAATATGATCATAATTACCTCTCATTTCAGTAAACTTAACAGTTTAAAAATTAAGGATCTAATTATTGAATTGCAAAACTCATGCATCTGCATCATTAAATGCTATTACCTAGTTCTTTTCATCATTATCTTATTTCTTCTAATATCCATAATTATTGCACTAGGAGTAATTTTAATTTGATTTATTTCATACCAAAATACAGATTAGCTAGATTACAAAATTTCTTCAAATATATTGGTGTAAAAGTGTGGAATGAAATCAAAAAAGAATTGAAATTGTTGTTCTTTAGTAAATTCAACCGAGAAATTAATATATATCCAAATACTAATTGCAATGTATATATCCAGTGGCTTAGCCACGGGGAGGGTTGGGGGGTTACAACCCCCCATTGAGTGTCCAATGACGTCATACATAGGCTACTTCTTTTTCTGATATTTACCTCAAAGAAAATGCATCATTGATGAAGCACTCAAAGTTAAGGGCCAAAAATGTGACAAGCTTTCCCCAAAAATTGTTTAAAAAGCACTAAAATCAGTGGTGAAATTGGGCCGGAGCGCGCCGGAGCTCCGCCCCAAACTTCTCCACTACCACCGGAGCGAGAGCTCCGGCAGTTCCTGGGACAACAAATGTTACTGGATCGATCAACCGAATCATTCTGCGATGCTAAGTAATCGTCGCATCGATATCCCTGTCTTTCATATCACGACCGCAAGGCTTTTATAGGTGCATTATTCGCTAAAACCGCAATTTTAAACCTGTCGATCATACTACGTTTATGATGTCAAAATGCTTTGTGAATGGGAGTAAAGTAGAACGAATACTGGGCTGCCAGACGTAGATCTACCTGCTCTCTTGCTTAACGGCAAGGACTAAGAAGTGAGTAGTTGAGGTACGGTACCGGTACCTTATATGAATGACGAGCGTATTGCATGAAACAGAAGGGTTTATTTATTTGTCTTAACACAAAAATAACAGGATTTTTTTTTATGTAGCAGTAGTGTAAAGCACTAAAGTCGGATGTGTGATGAAGCATATGAATAGGCGAAGTCTTAATCACTAATGCTGGCGTTTTTGCCTTTAAATTCTCAGCTTCTTTTCTGAATTCAGCTTAAATTCTCAGCTTCTTGATATCATGCTCCATAACCATAATCCAGAGTGTGCTCATTGTGCTGAGCATAAAATGAACGAGTAGGAAGTTGTGATAGAAAATATAATTCCGTGTCAAGATTCCGTTACCGGTATCGCGATTATAATAAACAGCTATTTTTAGCCGCTTAAAAATGCTCATCACCGAATAAAACATGGTCCCACAGGAACACTATTAGTTTTTTGATAAGGATTCAGGTAACCTAAGATGCGAGTTTCTGCTTTCATACCGATAAGCACTGCCAAGCAATGATATGTTGCTTGATAGCTTCGCCGCGTCATATTGCCCGAAGACCGACAACTTTGACCCTCGCGATTATTGCTTTACTGTTTTTTTTTTGTTATGATCGGAGTTGATTCTCATGGAGACTGAGTTCGATACTCCGTCGAGTCATACCAAAGACTTTAAAAATGGTATCCATAGCTACTCAGCTTAGCGCTCGGCATCATGGGTAGAGTGGAGAATGAAATTGGTTAAAACATACCTTGTCCTATGAATTACTTCAGTCCTGGCGCTACAAGACCTTGGTAGTTATAAAGCGCCTAAAAACAACCTACTATTTCATTTCGTTTTCTGAAAACCGGAGAGCTCCGGCACTTCCAACTTACCAATTTCACCACTGACTAAAATGGTCATTACAGATTTACAGTATGCAAATTTTCAAAATTTTTCCGGGGAAGCGGTACTTAAGTTGCTTAAAATCAACTCTGCCGAAAAAAACTGCGCTTGAAAAGTGATGAAGATTGGTGTCCTCTCTCTGAAAAAATTCTGAATACGCCCCTGACATGAAACATTTTCAAAAGGCTTATTTACGCCCGTTTCCGGGTCTAAACGTTTTTGTATTTAGCAGTGGTGGGCAAGTTATTTTTAAAAAGGAACTAGTTACAGTTACAAGTTACTTCGCAGAAAAAGTAACTTAGTTACAGTTACAAACTTAAAAAAGTAACTAGTTACAGTTACAGTTACTTTTTTGCATGCCGTAAAACCCCCCAAAAATATCAATTTTTAACATGTAGGCTTAGAGCAGCTCCATGGTGTGTATTCAAACCAAAATCATTCATCTTTATATGAAAACGAAACGGAAGGAGGCTACGATTCTGATACGATAAACGCTACAGCAATAACAATTGATTGCCTTTCAAAAACGATAACAATTCAAAGTGATTATATATCACTAAGCCCACAGCGCTTCGGCTTTAAAATGTTTTTTCAATACTAAAAAGTCGTTCAACTGCAGCACTAGAAGTAGCGGAGTGGCGAGAAATTTTAAAAAAGGGGAGGGCCCTCTAATTCGACATTTTTTTCAAGCGTAGTTTTTATGAGGCAGAACTAATTTGAAGCTGATTGCGAAACAAAAAAGGCTCTGGCGGGGTCCGCGGCATGCTCCCCCAAAAAAATTTACAAAAAATTACACGCTACAACGGCTGCTTTAATGCTTTTTAAATAATTTTCAGGCAAATTTTGTTTATATAAATTTTATGACCTTGATTGTGAGTGGTTCGCCAAATATGATTCATTTTGTTCGCACATTTTCGATTATGCGTGCTTAGGCTAAGTCGTAAAGCTAATTGCTGTCAAACAGGCAAGAAATCATGAAAAATTGTACATATCAAAAATATTTTTGAAAATGCCAGGTGAAGGAGATAGGCCTACTTACCCTTAATCCTATTCCTGAATCCACCCCTGGCCATAAGCTGCAGAAACCATCGAAAAAATCGGCATACCGGTACTTCAGTCACTTGGCACCATTAATTTTGTTCTTTTTTACTAAAATGCAAAGTCAAAAAGAGATTACCCTTTTGACCCCCCTAAATACGCTCATGACTACAAGGAAGAGCACTGTCGTAATGAATTAAAAGTTCCATAAGTTCTTCGTGCATAAAAGCCTGGGATGTGGAAGCGGAAGCGGTCATATTTTGATGGAAGCGGAAGCGCGAAAAATATGCCGCTTCCGCTTCCACATCATTCAAAAAAGCATACTGTAAATAACTTATTAGATATTAAATTTTATTCAAATTTATTAGACATTATTTTGCAATGCAAGCTTCACATAGATGCCAAATCTCACCATAGGGTATTACACTTTTTTTTTGATGTATACATTTTTTTCATAATTTCGAGCCTCCTCGATAGCAATAAGCCTTACGCCCTAAGCACGCATAAATTGAAAATGCGCGAACAAAATGCATCATATTTGGCGAAGCACTCAGAATTAGGGTCAAAAAATTAAAACAAAATTTGGCTGAAAATTATTCAAAAAGCACTATAGCCATTAGATCATGTACGTTTTCAAAAATTTTCCGGGGGAGCATGCCCCCGGATCGCCCCAAATCTTTCTTGTTTCTCAATGAGCTTCAAATTAGTTTTTCTGAAAAAATACGCTTGAACACTGGAAATTATGCCCCCTCCCATCCATTAAACATTCTTGCCATGCCACTGAGTGCTGCGTATCAACATTTTCCTAAGGAGTAAGTTTCGTAGGAAAGTTGTTGTAAAAGACTCCCAGGATTGTGACTCAATTATTCCTTCACACTTCTGTTTGCTTTTTGCAAATTAGCCTATTATATTTAAATAAACGCTTACTAAAGCTTGATCAAGAGCTTTCAGCGTGTTGAAAAAAAAAGCTATACGGTTTACGCTATCAACTACCAACGCACTGGTCGTATTTTACTGGCAAAATTTTGGTGAATTTTTTTGGAAGCGGAAGCGATAGGTGTGGAAGCGGAAGCTGTTTGTAAATATACTGCTTCCACATCCCTGATAAAAGCGTTTGCATTAACAGTTTGTGAGGGCGAGGCGAAAAGCAACTCCTCTGTACTTTATCGGCATTGCTAGATCTTCGTCGGTGGCCTTGTTTAGTACATTCAGGACCGGATTAAGGGTTTCTGAGGCCTGGGGCTATTTGGTAGTCAGGGGCCTGTTTTGTCCCCGTCAGTCCTAGACCTGCTGAAATATGTAACCTACATACCAGTATTAAACACATTCAAAAAACAAATTTTCTGAACCTATTTTGAACGTACAAAGCTTTAGAAGATGTCATACCGCAGAGCCCCAATTTCCGCAAATACGCTTTCTATTTGTTGTTTTGTAAGTGATTCTACGATTAGTTTTTCCCAAGCCATGCAAAGTTTGCGTCAACCTCCTTCACAGCCTCTATTTCAGGGATGGTAAACCACTGACCCGCGGATCACCTAGTGACCCACTTGTAGTTTCAAAAATATTGCGAAGAAAACGGTAACGAACATTAACGTAGTGAAGAAAAGCTTATCTTTCCATACTGCGGCATTGAAGACGGGAAGCTGGGTATTTTTGAGGTGAAGATCCTTTTTTTTTGTTCTTTGCACAGATTTCGGAAGAACTTGGGTTCAAGCCCTTCGTTAATATGATTACATCCACAACCCACGTTTTTTCTTGTTTCGGTCTACGATCTTAAATTTGATCCACCAATTAAAAAGGTTCGCCATCCCTGCTCTATTTCGTATCCTAACGTCCTTTTACGAAAATTCGTACGGCATTTTGTGTGAAACCATAAGTCTATGGTGAAACCATCTTTAATTTACGCTGCTGTCTATGAATTATGCAACGAAATAATCATAAATTAATGACTCGCTAAAACGACGACATTTCTTCGGAGCTGCGTTGCCCTGCAAGCTCCATGTCACGTAGATGGACCCCCGCTACATGTATCACCCTTCCGCGTAATCTTGAGTTAATGAAGATTTAGATCAGGGGAGGGGAACCTGCGGCCCGCTTAAGTTTTGAATGTGGCCCGCGTCAGAACTTTAATCGTTAAGTGTACAACAAAATGGTGGAATATAAAACATTAAGATTTCTTAAAAACTGCGTCACATTCAACTACATGCTATATATTTGTAGCATAAAAAACGCGCAAAAGTCTCTGATTTTACGAAAAAAAAACAGCTCAGCATGAATGTTGTTAAATTTGCGACGAAATATTGTGCCTTTTTAAAGCGAAATTTAACAATTAAAAGTAAATGTGGCCCGCTGAAATTATTATGCAATCAATGTGGCCCGCTGTGCTTTACCGGTTCTGCACCCCTGATTTAGATTGATTTCCTTCTAGTTACAGGATAGAACGTTAGCCTACATCACACACTGTAACCGACGCTGGGCTATTGATAGTATTTGATTGTGATTTGTTTCAAAATTTACACAGCAATGAACATTCATATCGATCATCATTTTATTTATTCAGTTTGAATTCTGTTTCGAAAACCGTTAAATTCGTTGTACAATATGCTGCAGAACAATCATATTGCGTCAAAATGTTTTTATATACATTGTTTGGCATTTTTTTGCTTCCTGCAATTTTGACCCAAAACATAGAGAGATTTGATTTGTTAGGAGGGGCTGGAATAATTTCAAAGCTAGCTTCTGGACCCTGTTTCCTGCTCCGATAAATGCCTCAGCCGTTGGGCTGGTAACGCAATACTGGTCCGAATCTCGCAACGTAAAGTATGTCCAAATCTCACAAACTCGTAATCAGTCTTCTTGGATTTCGTTTACTTGCCGCAGATCTTGTGATTTAAATTCAAGAGTAAAATCGTTAAAACTTTTGGCGTTGATACAATCTTGAATCACTCACTTAGCCCTGACCTAAACTGGATAGATTAGGCCTATAAAGATTGGTAATTCGTATTCAACTTTAAAATAAAATAGTTGATTGATGAAAAAATCACTTAGTTGTTCATAATAAGTTGTAATCGAGAGGCCTATTTTGGTCGGTGGGCCTGGGGCTGCAGCCCCATCAGCCCCCGCCTTAATCCGGCCCTGAGTACATTGATCATTTTTCTGTTCAATTCGGCTTCAGTTTCAGTGGGCTCGTCATAGAACCAAGCTCATTATTACGAATGGAGTGAAATTAAACTATTTTTTTCCATTTTTTTTAGCGGAAGAAGATGCTCTATAAAAATAACTGTAACTGTAACTTTTGAGGTTCAAAAATGGTAACTAGTTTCGAATTCCGTTACTTTTGCAAAAAAGTAACTTACTGTAGTTACAGTTACTAAAAAAGTAACCAGTTACTACCCACCACTGGTATTTAGCAGTGGTGTAAAAAATAGTCCAGAAATCTACTTAAGTAAAAGTGTTGTTACTAATGGCGGAAGCTACTTGAAGTAGAGTAGAAAATAGGAAACGAAAAAACTAAAAAGTAACCGAGAAGAAGTAAAAAGTACCTGCAATTTGAAGCTACTTTAAGTAAAAAGTAGCGTTTGCAAAACCAAGACTATGAAGCTGAATTTTGGAAAAAGATAATTTGCCCACTTCCAAACTTGACATGTATTTTGCCTATGCTGAAGTATATTTAGAATAATTAGCACATTTATTTGACGAAAATAAAAAAGTGAAGTGTGTCATAATCTGCAAAATGCAACCTCATTGTGCACGCCAAACACAAACAACAAAAGACCACTTAAAGGCCCACTGCACCCAAATTCATCGATAGTTGTAAATATGTATTAAATATATTTAAACATTTTCGCGAAAATTCGATCACAATATCTGGTCTCGGTAACGAGAAAACTGGTAAAATATCGTTAAATTCGTGACGTCAGTGGGTACCAACAACCAAGAAATAATGCGACTTCTAAAAGCTTTCGCTGTGCGAAACCTTTCGCAAAGCTTTCGCACTTTGCCGAGACCAGATATTGTGATCGAATTTTCGCGAAAATGTTTAAATATATTTAATACATATTTACAACTGTCAATGAATTTGGGTGCAGTGGGCCTTTAATATCACGAAATTGTAAAACTTATATAATGAAATGAAACAATACCTAATATTAATGTTGCCAATTTTATTATCAAGCATGATTATTTATCATTTGCGTGATACATTGCTTAATATTAACTGCTTATCATTTTCAAAGCCACTTAAGTAGCGTTACTTTCTGATTGAACTGCGTAAGTAGAAGTAGTCGAAATTTAAATCACTTAAGTAAGTACTAGTTACCACGCAATAATACTTAAGTAGTCACTTAAGTAAATACTTCGTTACTTTATACCACTGGTATTTAGTTAACATTCAATATAATTCAAAATTACATTTCCCCCCCAAAAAACTTTCTGGATCCGCTCCTATATAAAACGTATGGTCAAATGTGACGTCATTCTCAAAACTCCTCCCATTGCAAAATCTTGGCTACGCTAGTGTATAGGTATCAGTTACAAAACAATAAGAAATACTGTCAGCTACATGAGAATGGTGCTTCACAATTTTTAACACTTTTTGTCGGGAGGGGGCTCACAAACTTTAATATGTTAAGGCCTTTTCAGGGGTCTGAAGAAAAAATTTTATGATTAAAGTACGCTATCTAGCAGTGGCGTGGGCAGGATTTTTCAATGGAGGGGGTTTTAATGACGTCACATCGTGATGACGAAAAGATACTATAATTATTGTAATTCAGAGGTATTAAAGTGCCTCGGATTGTGATGTTTCTAATCCAAGTTGTAACGCAATTGCAGTTAACCATAATTAAGCTATACACCATAACTAAGGAAATATCCAAGATATTTCGTTTACACTTTTGCTTGATTCTTTGCGCTTCATTTAAGGAGAAAAAGTTTCACAGGAACTCAAGCTGTCAAGCCGTGGTTAAAACTTGATAATTTACTGAAAAAATTTTACCTTAACTCATTTTTGGGCCATAGGAAGGTTAACTGACTAAAATAGGCCGGCTTTCGCAACGTCACAAACAGGGTGGACCAGGGGAGTAAAATAGTTAATTGCTTCCCTCCAAAAAAATTTTTTTTTAAGAACCAACACTGATATAAACAACGCATACAAACCTTAATACATTTAACTTGCACTCATTGCGAAGGGGGCAGTTTCTCCCATAACTGTCTCGAAAAGTAAAGATAGGGGAGCATGAGAAAACACTGCCCTCCCTACCGAAACATTTTAAAGCTGAGATGAATTGCGCGCGAGAGGAATCCCAGATTATGCGTCTAAGGTCAAAAACAGCGTCTATATTGTCTGAGCATTTTTCATTCAAATCACAGCTTCCATATCATCAAATAGCCTACTCTCAAACGCATAATCGGGATGTTTGAAAAACGGAGCACTTCAGCTCTTGAAACAGTTACGGTACGTAAAAACAATTTTGCCTCCCCCCTCCGTTCTGCCCCTGCCCCCTATGCCTCTTCAAATCTTTTGTTGGTCTGGTCTTCCTTGGCAGTTTTTTTATTTTATTTTGGTCACTTACGGCAGTGTCAATTTACTTTTTTACATTTTAATAATTTTTCGACAAACCGGCCGGTTTTACCGCAGTTGTTAAAGATGTCGCTATCGATGTGGAAGGTTTGGGGTTCAATTCCCAGGCCGGTCAAATCGGACACATTGTAGCCAACGGCTCGCCACCGCTGCGACGATTCTTCGGAGCTGCGTTGCCCAGGCGCTAAGCCGCGAGGTCGGGCCCCACCAGCCACCACTCGTTACCAGGCTTCGGCACTACAGCTAGTTGAATGAAACGAGTATAATGAAGATTTGATTAAATTTTTTTTTAAATTTTTTGAGTGCAGTCACAGTTACTGCAGATACACCACGCTTAAAAAAGTCCTACTTATTAAGTGCTTCACAGAAGCACCAATGACAAAAATGCAGTTCAAGTAATACACATCAGAAAAGTTGGACTACCGGTATTGTTGCATCGTATCGTAATAAAAGTCTCTCTAGATTAAATTAGAGAGTTGGACAGAACAGAAAAAACATGATAGCATTCGCGGCGAGCTCCGCACGAAGAAAAGTCGGTTCGTTTCAAAAAGGAAAGGTTTCTTTTTTGCGCAATCATCAAGGGTTGGGTGTTGGCTGTTGACAGCAAGTGTAGTACCAACAGTTCAATTTCATTAGTTTTTTTTTTATATCTTGGACTAAGTTTTGCCCGAGGAAGGGGTACTGCCCTATATTGGTCAACGGATGCTAATTAAAGAAAATAAGCTAGGACCCTAATTGGCAGAAATAAGCCTTGCCGGCTCTAAACACTCTGCGTATAGTATCCTATTACAAGTAGGCTATTGAGCTGAACTACGGTTCCTAGATTATCAAAGCACAATGGCATATCAGTAGACTACTTCGATACCTAAAAAAATAAAAATCAAATCTTCATTGTACTCGCGTTCATACGCCGAAGCGTGTAACGAGTGGCGGGGCCCATCTCCGGCACTTTGCGCCTGAGCTACACAGCTCCGAAAAAACGTCGCAGTGGTGGCGACACTGCGCCGATTTGACCGGCCCGGGAATCGAATCCCAGACTTTCTCCACCGATAGCCTGTGCGCTTAGCAACTGAGCAAACGGCCGGTTACTTCAATACCTTACAACTAAAACAACAACAACAAGTTTATTTGTCAAGCACCATCACATTTTATGCATAAACAAATTAATGAAATTAAACAAGCCAACTCTTCATCTGTATTAGGCCTACGCTTTTCCGCAATACTGCTCTAAAGCAATAGCCTGCACTGATTCACCGAAGAGGCAGTCCAAGCAACTTTTTATCATGAATTTATTTCTGACTTTCATATGGATTATATGATGTAGACCTAACCAGTAACAATAGCAGCCTAGCCGTTAATAGCAAAGGACTTTGATCACAGAATACGCTGCTACTCAAACGACCTTCCTGAATCTTAGTTCAAATTTTGATACCAATTTTAACATTTTCCAACAAGTAAAAATTTATAAAAAATCTGAAAATTTCGGGGGGGGCCCGGGCCCCCCGGCTCCTCCCCCCCCCCCCACATAAATCCGCGCATGGTGCTTCATGATTCTTACTATTTTTTGTGTTTTTATGTTTCTTCGTAATAGTTTAATCCACAATATTGTATTTACTATATTTGAAAAAAGCTGTTTTGATATATTTGAAAAAAGCTATTTAAAAACAGCTTTTTTCAAAGCTATTCTCAAGTTCTGTACCGCCAATCAATTTACTAGTCGATATTCCTGGGTGGCTGTTTGACTTGAAGACTTCATGGTCGGCCAAGCATGTCGATTGGGGGAGCCAGCCCCCCCTGGCCCCCCATGGCGCCGGCCCTGCGCTTAAGTAATGTTATTGTTGTTTAAGTTATGTATGTTTATTTTATTTTACTTTAATCTCCAAATAAATATGATAATGATGATGGTTTAATGATGAATTGAATTCCAGTAAAAAATTTTTACACAATGCCTATACGGTATCGAAAGTTTCAGCAATGCATTACAAGTTTATAAACCAAATATTCGCCAACCATGTATCGTCGGCGCCATGGCTTAGCGGCAAAGCGCCTGTCTAGTAAACAGGAGATCCCGGGTTCGAACCCCGGTGGTGCCTTCTTTTTGTAAAAAGTATGGTTGTTGTGACATAATTGCTTTAATGTTTTTTTGGAAATAGCGTGAAGTTGTGACAAAACTGTGGCAGCCAACAGTGCAATGTAATTATGCAAGTTAAACGTATTCACGTAACCGCTTTCGATAAAAAAAGTAATAAAAGCCAGCGTCTATTTTGCCCTTAACGGCAAGATCCTGTCATTCTGATTGGCTTGCGTCTATACGCAAGACTGGTTTTGCTAATAAGGATCTACTGCCAGCAAAATAATAACGGCAAAATAGACACTACCTTAAAACTACTAAAAATATTTGGCACCAAGGGCTTAGCCAGCGGAATATTTAGGGGGGGAGGGCAAATTACAATAGGCCAAGAACTTCAAAAACATGGCCTGTTCAGGCCAAGGTGTTAGGCCCACGCTGTCTTCCCGTATTTCGATTTTTGCTTCAAGGTATTCGTGTTTATTTTGTTCAGGGACAAATGCGTCGTGCAGCCAAAAAAATTGTAGGGGCTCGTGTAACAACTTAAACAGATAGCCAGGGGCGGATTAACAGTACGTGGGGCCCTGAACTAAATTTAATAATGGAGCCCTCTTTCCCAAGTTCAGCAAAAGCTTATACGATATAAAATGAAAAGAACAATAAACCGAAAAAACAGCCTCAAAAAACAAAACAATACCAATATTGATAAGCAGCGTAAAAAGACCAGTATGGACTTCTTGTGCTTTGTTCAGCACACTCAATTACTGCCTTTCAGTCCTACTGAATAAAGATGAAATATATTATTTTTCGTTAAAAAAAATTAGTGCATTTCCATTACATCGATTTACCCAATCGGCTTAATGGGTTTATATTTTCCGTTCTTTAATTTTACAATCGTTTTTACGCGTACGATACTTATATAACGAAAGAACCAAAAAAATTGAATCGTTCTTAATCACGTCGGCAGCGTGACCAAACGGTCTGGAGTGCCGTTTTTAGAGCGCGGTTTTTTATGGTGAATCTAAATCTGCATCACCTTCTAATGATGAAGATCGAGAAATAGATTGTGGGCGTGTGGCTGCTTTGTGTTGTCTGCCAGGATAAGCTCGCTATCTAATTGTGCACTGGTACTTGCTACTCTGGTAAAAAAAGTCGTCAGTTTGGGCGTCTTTTTTACAATATTATCTTCCTTTCACTTTTTTTCTGAAGCTAATGCTCATTTTTGCGCTCCACTGAGATAAATACGCTTCATTACTGTATACTATAATATCTGCTAATTATATGTTATATAATTATAATTAGTGCTAATTATGTGTTTTGCAGCCACCTGATGCAGCCAGCGTTAAGGTCTGTTTACACTAACTGCGATTTTAGTCCGATTTGCTGTCGTACGAAGTTTCATGAAATTTTTGACGTAAGCAGTTGACGAAAATATCTTTCACACAATTTAAACCCACACAATTTTGCTTCCTACCAGTTGCTTCGCAAAGCCCCTAACGATTGTGTTCTAGAATGCTGCGGATAGTGACGTATACACTGCAAATAAAATTGGGTAGCGTTTTCGGTAAAACTCCACTTAACCCAATTCATACTTGGGTAAAACACCATTCACCCAACATATTTTGGGGATAAATCGATATGCCCAAAACATAACTTCGATAATTTTTTTGGGTAAAAAAGATTTTGGGTAAATATAAAATTTTGTGGGCAAATACAATTTTTACCCAATTTTTTTGGGGGGTAAACATACCTTCTACCCAAGTCCAACTTTTTCGCTTTTGGGTAATGTTTTATACTTAACAAAATAATTTTGGGTATTTTTGAAAATTACCCAAACGTAAAAAATTTCGTTGATAATTAAAAAATTTTACCCAATTTTAAATTGAACAAAATAAAATTTAATCAAACATTCAAGTTCAAAATTCTGAAGAATATTTAGTGAATACGTAACTTTCACTAGTTTTTCCTTTGCTGTATGCAGCTGAAACCTATACCCTATAGCGTTATGCAGATGATGAAGGCAGCAGCGTGATGCAACTTTTCCTTAGGGTCATAAAGAGTCAAGCAGCCACCCTTATACCGACGGATAAATCAAAATCTAAACAGTGGACTTTTATTGTTATTCAGATTTCCGAAAATAAGCAGCATTCATATGAATTATCGATATACCCTGCTGCTGCTTCGACTCCTGTAAGGTCAAAGTTAATACATTTTGGAATAAAATATTGTAAAGTTTCTGCTAAAATCTACGCATAAAGAAGGACTTTCTGTCTTTAAAATATCGTTTCAGATGTTGACATCTTCATAAATAATTGAGCGTTGCAGTTTCGAGGTGCTATAAAGGGGAAATCTTATAACTTTCTTTGCCTAGAAAGATTGGCTTGGACCGAACAGGCGTGTGTAGAAAACCTGCTATCACTTGGTCACCAGCCACCTGCCACTACCATTTATTTTGAGTGGCGTAGCCAAGGGTGGGAGGTACCGGGGCCATGCCCCCTTAAATTTTACGAAAACAGAAAGAAAAAACGATGTAAAAACTAGCACTCACTTTGCTTACATTAAGCATAGTCATGAACCCTTTCGAATATTTTTTGGCGACGCCACTACGACCTGTCTATTTCCTGAAGGTGCGCGAATCCTGTTAGGTGCCTTTCCCAACTGAACAAGTAAGCTAACTGAATTGTTTTTTGCACGGTTGTTTCAATGCTCGACGTCAAACAAAGAAGTTGAATTACAGATCTCGAGTCTTACTAAGCTATTTTAGCTGTTAAAAGCTATTATCTGATATACTGTACGTGCATCTATTGGCCAATCAATTTAAAATGATAGGCTCACCTATGCTGTGCAAATAAAAAAAGTTTTAGTGGGTTGTGTGCACTAATTTTTTCTCGGGACAACAGCCCCGGATTAAAAAAAGGGAATTAATCTAACCTTATATAGGCTCAATATAAACGGTCAGTGTGGAGAACAAACCGACAAGCTCGCTTTTAATGTCGTCAGAAAAAGGCACCTGGTGCTTGGTGGAACTACTTTTTCTTTTTGTTGCATAGATTGACCTACAGTAAATATTATTAGATACGCTGTTTTCAGATAGGTCGATGGCTGAGCAAATATGCGTACACTAACGATTATAGGCTAAAACATTGACTGTTAGAAATTTAAGCAACGCAGTGAAAAATTTGCAAGAGGGATGGTTGAAACTGAAGAACTTGAACGTTATGGAAAAAAATCTTAACAGCCATAATGTAATGCAGTTGACAACAGTTCCAAAGATTTCATCTTTGTTTATAGAATTTTTTGGCTGTTGCACAAACAAAAGTGAGGTACTGGGCATTAACGTTTAGGCGCCAGAAAACGTTTTAGTAAAACGAAGTATGGAAATGGGTAACCAGGTTATCGAAAAGCTCACTTGTGCAATATCCCCTTTAGGCATTGGGCCATGCCCCCCCCCCCCCCCTTTTGACTCTGCCTTTTAGTAAACAAGAACAAAATTAATTGCGCCAAGTAACTGAAATATGCCATACTCTTTTGATGGTTTCTGTAGCTTATGGCTAGGGGCGGATCTAGGGGGGTAGGATGAGGGGTATGCATCCTCTACCAGCCATTTTCAAAGTTGTTTTGAATGTATACAATTTTTCCATAATTTCGAACCTCTTCGATAGCGATAAGCCTTACGCCTTGAGCACGCATAATCGAAAATGTGCGAACAAAATGCATCATATTTTGCGAAGCACTCAGATTAGGGTCAAACCATTTGAACAAAATTTGCCTGAAAATTATTCAAAACGCACTAAAATAACCATTAGAGCATATAAATTTTCAAAAATTTTCCGAGGGAGCATGCTCCCGGACCCCCCTTGAGACTTTCTTGCTTCTCAATCAGCTTCAAATTTGTTTTGCCGAAAAAATACTCTTGCAAAAAGTGTGGAAATTATGGCGACCCCCTTTAAAAATTTCTCGCTACGCCACTGAACACTAGCATTGGCCTTCAAGTCTAAACCAATCTGAAAAGTCTCACGGCGTTCAAGAGAATAGATTGCATTCGAAATACCTAACTATATACAGGTAATAGAAAAGCAATCGCAAAATATAGCTTCTTTTGCCAGCCTGAAAGCCATACTTTTGTGTGACAAATCATAGGCAATCCAAGATAAAATTGGACACATTTGTTCATTAGCAGACAGTATTTTATTTTAATTCAAGAAAATATTTATTTGCGAAGAGCCTGTACACTGATCACTGCATGCAGCGAAAATAAAATCAAATTTAAAAAATATTAGGTATGGAGAACCCAATATGACGTATTTTCAAAAATGCCACTAAGGAAATATTATTATGATTCTTTGTTTTATACACAAATCGAAACACTAACGTTGGTTGGATAAAGATGCTTCTAGTGAGATCCTCCGTGTCTCACGCAATGGTGAGTATAGGCGTTTTCTAGTCCCTGTAGAGTAACATACTAAATCGTCCAATGCTCTGCAAATGAGCGATGACGGCAGCAAAACAATTTTTGGGTTTTTGTTGCTTAAAAACATTTGGGTAGCGAAAACCCAATAAACTTAATTGGGCTCTTGACTTGAGCTAAAATAGCCCAACGCATAATGGTTAGTAGTCAGTCAGTTTACTTCATTGGGTAATCTGCACCCAACTTAAGAAATTGGGTTATACCAACTTTAGAAAAATTTCATCTGCACCAACTTTAGAAAAATTTCATCGTATTCTGTGTAAACAC
The DNA here is from genome assembly GCA_964006365.1 of Trididemnum miniatum. Classification (NCBI taxonomy): domain Eukaryota; kingdom Metazoa; phylum Chordata; class Ascidiacea; order Aplousobranchia; family Didemnidae; genus Trididemnum; species Trididemnum miniatum. The sequence continues at coordinate 14,071,349 of OZ023237.1, forward strand.
ACCTTTATACTGGCGAAAGCTCGTGTGTAAGAATATATTTCAGTTAGTCAAAGAATGTCATCATTTTTAACAGTTTACCATTATAATATCTGCGAAAATGTTACGTAATTGCTGCCATTACCGGCTACAGTATTACGGAGTGTTACGTAGTTGCTGCCATAACTGGCTACTGTAACTCTGCGAGGAAGAACTGGGTTCGCTTTTTGCGCAGGGTCAGCGCTGACAAAGTGTTGCCAACGGCCAGGGTTGGAAATCGATAATGAAAAAGTAAAGAATAATTCGATAATCGATATTTCAAAAAAAAGTAAATATTTCCTACATTCGAGAACGAAACAAGTAAAGAATATCGATCAATTGATAACGTCAAATCGATGCTTTCCTCCGACTCGGTTTACAGCGACAGCGTCAACATATTTTGATGCAAATGGGAGGGGGGGCTTCAGGTTAGGCAAAGTGGAGAATGTTGGTATCGAATGCATGGCATATTATGATGGGCAATTTAAAACAGGAATACCAGAAGGCCCACTCACTTTTCCCTTTTCATTATAAAAAAGATCAAAGATCACTTTTTCTCTTGAATATTTCCTACCTTTGATCTTGGTCTACTTCAGGTGCTTTTGACAACCGGATATAAACCTTTTTCTACAATGTTCCAAACACAAAAGTATTCCTACCAGTATCTGATGTAATCTTTTAAATGAAAAAGCTGGTGAACAAAAATTCAAAAAACATTGAATGTCAAACGCGGTAGGCCTATCTGGTATGGAGCGTCTGTCTCTTGAGCTGTAGACTCGGGTTTGATTCCGAGTCGGGTTAAATCAATGACTTTAAAATTGGTATTCACAGCTTCCCTGCTTGATGTTCAGCATTTAAGGGACAGTGTGGAGAACAAGCCGGCAAGTGTACTTGTTGTGCCGTTGGGAAAGGCACTTGGCGGGATTTTCCCATCTTGGTGTGGTAGACAGATGGCTGGCAACTCCTAAGCGAGCTCGTATAGCGCATTGATTGCTTTCTCGTGATAGGAGAATAAATATGCAACTAAATAAATAAATGAAATAAAAATTATCGAACAAAATGGGAATCATTGGCTGACAAAGAGGTACGAACTGCATTTGCAGACAACAATGCGTCTAAGTTCAAAGAACTTCCGACGTCTACTGAAGACATTGAAACTGAGTGGTGTTTGTTTCGAACAGCAGTCATTACGTCCGCTACTAACTGTTGTGGACGTAAGCGTGTTGGAGGGACGAAGAGTAGCGAGAAAAGAACACTTTGGTGGAACCAAGAAGTCAAAGAAGCTGTTCGTGCGAAAAAAGTGGCCAATAAGGCCTGGCTTGCAAATAAGTCATCACTTGAACTTCGTTCGCAGTACTCTAAAGCAGGTAAGGCGGCAGCCACAAAAGTTAAACTGTCTAAGGAAAGGGCCTGGAAGGAATTTGGAGAAAGGTTAGGCGATGATTTCAAAACGGCAAACAAAGTGTTCTGGCAGACCATTCGCCGTTCGCGAGGAAAAAGATCTCGAGCCGCTTTCTTTATCGAAGATTCAAATGGTGTGACTCTGAAAGATCAAGATGCTATTTAGAGTGACTAAAGTGGAGAGACTACTTTAGTGATCTTTTGAACCCAGTTGATGCTACACCCATACAAATTCACGAGGAACAGGTTGTGAAAGATATTCAGATAACCGAAGCAGATGTGAATGCAGTTATCAAATCATTGAAAACTGGAAAAGCACCTGGTGAGGATGATATCAGATCTGAAATGTTGAGAGCAATGAACATAATCATGGTGTTCGTTGGCTGACTCGTGTTTGTAAGGTGGCACGTGGGACTGGGCAAGCACCAAAGCAATGGCAAACTAGTGTGATAATACCTATCCAGTATCCACAAGAAAGGAAACAAGAGAAAATGCACCAATTATAGGGCATATCTCTCATCGGTGTTCCGGGTAAGGTCTATGCCAAATGCCTTGAAAAGTAATGCCGTGAAATAGTCGAGCCTAAACTAACGAATGCTCAGAGTGGCTTTCGTCCTGGCCGAAACACAATGGATCAGATTTTTGCCCTGCAGCAAATCTTTGAGAAGTCATGGGAATATGCAAAAGAGGTCAATGCATGTTTTGTTGATCTTGAAAAAGCATATGATCGCATTCCTAGAGACAAGCTTTGGGCGGTGCTGTTGCAGTATGGCATTGACGGCCAGTTACTAACTGCTATTAAGTCGCTATACATGCATTCCGAGGTCTGTGTTCGTGTTAACAGCAGTGATGTAGTTAAGACTATCAGCTACAAGACCAAGACCTTGTAAATTTTTCAAGATTAAGACCAAGAATTTTAATTTTTCAAGACCAAGACCTTAAAAATGGGATGAGAATTAACAGTTTATCACTTATCTCTATTTTTCTATAACACCAAAAAAAACAAAAAAAAAAACGGGCAAAATATATAGAGAATATTGAAAGAAATAAAGAACAACACAATCACATACACGCTGTTAGATACTTTTTCTAGCTGTGCAGGATCACTTAAATTTTTACTAGATACTTTTAAGTTCTTTCGGTCTTAAGACCAAACTAAATGGTCAAGACCAAGACCGCAAATGGTCAAGACCAAGACCTTAAACAAATGGTCTTAAGACCGGTCTTAAGACCAAGACCGGTCTTAAGACCTTCATCACTGGTTAACAGTGCAACGACGAAACCTTTCAGAGTAGGTGTGGGACTACGGCAAGGCTGCTTTTTTTCACCTATCCTGTTCCTTATTTATATGGATAAAACAGTTAAGAAAAGTGAGTCTTGCGGCGGAGTAAAGATCGGTAAATGCACCGTACAACGTCTGTTGTATGCAGATGATCTTGTGCTACTCGACTCTACCCAAAATGGTCTCCAGCAAGCTCTTGACAGGTTTTCGGATGCACGCTCTGTTTCCGGAATGAAAATCAGGGCAACAAAAACAGAAACCATGTGCCTGTCCAGACAACCAAAGCAGTGCTTTCTCCAAATTGATGGAGTACCACTAAAACTGTCAGAGAAATTCAAGTACAGTACCTCGGCGTCTCATTCACAAGTGACCACAGACAAAATAGCGAATTGGATATCCGCATCGGAAAAGCAAATGCAGTAACGCGCCAGCTCCACCAATCTGTGGTACTGAAACGGGAGCTTTGCACCAAGGCAAAGCTATCCATTTTCAGATCGGCCTATGTTCCTATTCTGACTTATGGCCAGGAGTGTTGGATCATGAATGAGAAAGTGAGGTCTCGAGTTCAAGCAGCCGAAATGGGATTCTTGCGAAGAATTAGCGGTTTGAGCTTGTTGGACAAGGTTAAAAGTGCAGATATTCGTGCATCTCTACACATCGCATCGCTGCAACTGCGATGTTATGGACATGCGACACGAATCTCCCAGGAAAGAACAATAAAAAAACTGCTCTGTTCAACACCGATTGGTCGAAGGCCTAGAGGCCGTCCCAAACTCGATGGCGAGATTACATAGAAGATCTTACTTGGTCTCGCCTTGGCATCCCAGCAGAGCATCTACCGGAATCCTTTGTTGCAGAGGATCGAGATGCTTGGAGGCTCCAACTTGAGCTGCTGCCCCCGTGACCCCCAGGCCCCAAGGATAAAAGGGTCCAGAAAATTGATTGATTGAAATATTTTTTGTCAAAAAAAAACTTTTCAAAAAAATGTAAATTTGTGGGGCCCCTAAATGTTGAGGGGCCCCGGGTTTCAGCCCGCTCTCCCCCCCCCCCCCTTTAATCCGCCACTGCAGATAGCCTACTGATCACAAGTTCACAAACTTTGTAAAAGCCGCATTTAGCAATTGATTACCGGTAACATCACAAAAAAAGAAAGTTAGGAAAAGATACCAAAATATGTCATGATGCCCCAATTTTTGGATAACAAATCAAAATTTATTTTCATATCTCAAACTGCTCCTTAATTATGGACATTATGCGCAATCAGTGTGGCCCCACGATTTAACAAAGGGGGAAGACATTGCTGGGGGGGGTTGGGGGCGAAGCCCCAGCTGTTATAGGCAAGGTGGGTCTGGGGGCGTAGCGAGCCCACAGCCGCCAACGGATTTTTACGGTTCACACATAAAAAACACTTGTTTCAGCACACTCTTTTATCGAAAGAAGACATACCGGTGTCCTGCAGTGAGTTCAGTCACTATTATAGTGTCAGACAATACAAAAATATTTTAGTAGTCCATGTATAAAAGCAGAAGCTGGGCTAAAATGAATGAAAGGATAGAGGCTGCAATCATTATTAGTTTAGACGCTTTTGATGGGATCACGTGTATAGGTGTGTTCTATAGGCTATAATCTTTAACACCGCATGCAAAATGTTTCCAAATTTCTAACTACAGATCAAGAAACTAACTTCATTCTTGAGTCGAGGTGATTGATTGAAGAAACAGTTGAAAAACAAAAAATGGAATTTATTGTATAAGAAAGAGGGGTTATGGGGTTAGTTTGAAGGATGAAAACGAAATGGCACTGGCTAAATTTTTTATATTTTAATTTTCAATTTTTTAAGAAAAAAAGCGACACATCTCAGAAAATTTGTACGGGCGCGGGACCCCTTTCCCATTGGCACGACGCCACTGTTTACGGATGAATATGGAGTTAATTATTTACTGTATAGACTAGGCAGGCAATCCTTGTTCGCTAATCGCTACCCTAATACTAATCAAACTGCCTTCTGCACGGCATTATATAAGAAAGCCAACGATTTTGTTTACGTATGGTATGCACGAACAAGACACCAATAGAACAACAAACACAACGAAAAAGTCCCTATTCTTTTGAAAATAATTTTCAATTGAACGTTCTTTCCTTTTGCTCCCTTATTCGATTGCCTTTTTGCAATACAGTCTTGCGTTTTTGCTGTACTTACACTATTTGATCCCATTGCGCTGTTATGATACAATAATGCTTAACAAGCGCTTTTTGTAGAGAAGTTATGTCGAAATTCTAATGGCGCAAAAATTAGTCGTAAATGAAAACGTGGTAAAGTTGAGGGAGCTTTTAAGAATGTTTTAATTACACTTCAGATGAGGCTTCGTTAAAAAAAAAGGGGGGGGGCAGTGCCCCCTCCTCCTGGCTACGCCACGGTTTTGCACGTCCTTTTAAACCTGAAAACGATCAAAAAATAATACAACCCGAAGAGAAACACGAAGGCTTGTGGGTGCAATTATGGAGAATCGTGGTGGTACCGGTACCTTACTAATTTGTTTTTACGCTTTATAATTGTTTCAAACCAATACACGTGTTTCTAACTTTGATCCAAAATGATCAGTTTGCTCTCCCTGACATCAATGGAGAACAAACTGCGGCTCAATGGAAAAGGTATGGAATTTTCTTGTGAATTTTTGCTGCCCTAATTGTCTAACTAACATCCCGCTTTAGCGAGTGGTTGTGACACTATCAGTCGAATGGGGCCTACCTAAAAATTACGAAGATGCTACAACAGATTTCCACATGCCAACAACTTTTCGTAGAACGTATTAATTTACAAATCAGTCATAGCTAGTTTTTAGATTCTTCAAATTTGATTGAAGTTCTATTGGATTAAAGCCAGGGTTTGATTCTGACTCAGCGCACTTTAACCGTTTTGAAGTAGCGGGCTTTTAAATTTTCAAGGCTAATCCGAAGTTTTGAAAACCAAAACTACATTGCGGATGGCATTTATGAAACTAACTGCCAATCGCATTAATCGCACGGTCTTGACCTTTAGGCTTCAAAAACACAACACCATTCGTCGGAATGGAGACACTTTGATGTACGCGCAGATGCACAGTTGAGCGTCAATTTTGATGAAAAATTCATTGATGTCAATGGCGTACGTAGGATTTTTCAATGGGGGGTTTCAGTGACGTCACATCGTGATGACGTAAGTTTCCGTGACGTCACAGCTATTACAATGCCATAACGAAGAAAACAATCCAGATATTTCATTCACACTTTTGCTTGATTCTTTACGCTTCATTTAGAAGCGAAAAGGTTTCACAAAAACTCAAGCTGTCAATCTGTGGTTAAAAATTTACTGAAAAAAGTTTAGTTGACCTCATTTTCGGGCAATAGGAAGGTTAACTGACAAAAACATAGAGCGGTACAGCGCTATTTCGGGTAATTAGCTTTCATCAGCAGCACTCAGGTAAAAGTACACTCATCCTTTGAAATGCTTGATCTTGATCAGCCAAACACCCCTCCGGATTAGCCAGGAAGGACGATGCTCGTTTTTACTGTTAACTGACTAAAGTGGGGTAGCTTTCGCAACGTCACAAACAGGGTGTAGCCAGGGGGGTAAAACAGGTAATTGCTTCCCTCCAAAAAAATCTTTTCAAGAACCAACATTGATATTAACAACGCATATAAACCTTAATGAAAACATTAAATATGCACTCATTATGAAAGGGGCATTTTTCCATATTTTGAAAACTGAAGACAGTGAATCATGAAAAAAAACTGCCCTCCCAACAGAAACATTTTTAAATTACAATAAATTACACGCGAGAGGAATCTGTATTCATGTGATTAAGGTCAAAAACAGCGTCGATAGGCCTATTATCTAAGTATTTTTCACCCAAATCACAGAGTCGATATCATGAGATACTCTCAAGCACATAATCGGGGTGTCTGGGAAGCAGAGCACTCCAGCTCCTGAGACAGTTACGGTGCGCAAAAATGATTTTGCCTCCTCCCCCCCTCCCTGTTCCGCCCCAGGACCTCTTTAAGCCTTTTGTTGGTCTGGTCTTCCTTGGCAGTATTTTCATTTTATTTTCAACACTTAGATAGGGCAATGTCAATTTAGGTTTTTGTATTTTAATAATTTTTCAACAAACCGGCCGGTTATAGCGCAATGTTAAAGACGTCGCTATCGATGGGAAAGGTCTGAGGTTCAATTCCCAGGAAGGTCAAATTGGACACAGTGTAACCAACGGCTCGCCGCCGCTGCGACAATTCTTCGGAGCTGTGTTGCCCAGGCGCTAAGCCGCGGGGTCGGGCCCCGCCACTTGCTACCACGCTTCGGCACCACAGGGAGTTAATGAAACGAGTAGACCTACAGTGAAGATTTGATTATTTGAAAAATTTTGGATGAAAGTTTTTCAAGATTTTATAAGCAAGTTGGATAGCACAGAAAAACATGAGAGCAATTTTGGCAATCTCTGTATGAGAAAAGGCGGTTCGTTCCAAAAAGAGAGGTTTTCATTTCTTTTAAAATCTTCAATGGGGGGGAGGTGGTTTGACCCCCCCCCCTTCCGTGCGTACGCCACTGATTGATGTCGTAAGTTTATTTAGGACTTCTGATGTCAAACTTGTTTCAATAGGTGCGTGTAGCGTAGTTGCTTTTCATTTAAATACTAAATAGATTCTACCGACGAATTTTAAAAGTAATAAGTTACGTATAAACAAGAGTCATGGTTTTTGTCGGGGAGCAAGTATTATAAACGAAGCTTTAACCACAAATAATGCAGTTTCAAAAAGTCTTAAGATTTCGATTTTATTGATTTATAATTTCTAAAACGTCGTATCAAGCAAGCTCAATTTAAAAAATTAAAATTCAGAACTTTTTTTACTGTAGTAGTTCCTTGAAAACTAAATTAAACGTCTCTTCTTTTCATAGCACTGATCCCGAACAGTTTTGCTATTGCATGACTAGGCTATCAAAGCACAGTTCGGTTTCAAACATAATTTCAAAGCATAAGTTTTTGTACAGAGTTTGCTTTAAAACATAAAATTAGTTTCAACACTTAAGTTCCATCAGTTTTCCAACACATCTGGTTCAGTGTCAACTGTCATCACATAACTTTGGTTTTAAATAAACATTTCGGTATCGAAATACTATTTAGTGTCTTAATGCCTTTCCCAGGAAGTAAAAACACATCGACCCATGTGCCCCCTTCTATTGGTTCGTTTGAGATGGTTCGGTTATATCAATTCCACCGATTACAATTACGCACCTATGTAATCAATTTTCGATTACGATTACAATTATTTGAAATTGGCGTAATTGATTACAAATTACAGATTACGATTACAATCAAGACCTTCTCTGGTAGCTACGGCCGTCCACTGGTCTTAAGTGGTTGTTTACCATTAATGAATCATGTGCTTAATTGGTCACCTGGTTAATGTTCCGTGGTCCTTGGTTGAAAACTAGACACACTTTAACCCACTCCAAATGCAAAATCATTCGCATTGCATTTTGTCGCTTACAATTTGCGTATGGCGCGCAGTGGCCATCGATGTCATGTAATTTTTACTGCAAACAATCCTGATAGTCTATGGTACCTTATTTTTGGACAAAAGATTTACGTTATCTCATCGTAACGATACTTCTTTTGTACAATTATGATATTGTTTTACGATAAACTTTTATTAAGTAAGACTTCAGCAAACTAAAGTAAGACTTCGAAAACCAAAATATTCTCCATTGGGCTGACTCCTGTGGCCGGGGCGAAATTGGGGTTAAAATCTTGCGCAACTATTTAATTAGCCAAATGGCATCTCAACAATATACCGTATATACTGCAGTGTAGGTAATATTTAGTCATTCATCCGTATTACAGCAATGGCAGGTTTTCTACACTGCCTACTAAGTCGTTAAAAATGAGCGTCAACAAAGTGCGGAACATCTATATTACCTTGATGTCTGTGAAAGTCACGGATTCAAACACATAGCGTAAAAATATGTTGGATAAAAAAGTTAAAAAGTGTCGAAATATTATACCGGTAACAGCGATAGCGACAAAGCACAATAGGCAGAAGAGGAGCAACTAGAAACGCATAGATATTGAAATGAAACAAGATAGTAGCAAGTCAATCGGAAAATCTGGGGAGTCGAAAAGGACAAGTCGAAAAGACTTTGTAAAGAGTTAATCGAGGCTGTAATTAGCATTGTGACGTAATAGCCAAAGGAAAAAAAGAAATTTTGATTCATGAGTATAGATTTGGGCCTCGTGTTCGTGAAGAACATTTCTTCTTAGTTTCTAGCATTGCCCCACACACGTCGCTGTCGCACTAATAGCGGAATACAGAAAGTACTTTCGCTTTAAAGATATTAAAGACATATATATGTAACGTATAACAAAAACTGGACAGGTGTAGGCCTACCGGTACGTAGAAAAAACAAAATAAACATTTTCACCAAATTTGATACAAAAAAAAAACTTCAGAGTCACCAGAAATAACATTCACCAGAAATTAAAACCTAAGGGTGATTTTCATGAAAGCGAAAGGGATTGAGCTTACCCTTAACAAAACAGTGATTGCAAAAAATCTCGATAACGCCACGCATTCGAGACAACGCTGTTATTCGAAAGTCTATTAGCAGTGTGCTAATCTCTGAGGTTTATTTACAGGCTTACAGGTTCCTCGTATCAAATGTACATATATTCAACCAACGCCCTGACATGACTCTTTTATCACACGTCAATTATTAACTCACCTCCATCATAGCCCAAAATCCTCAAAGCTGCAGCCATTGATTTAGTCCCAGTTTTAGGGGCACCAGCACAAATTACTTTCATCACAATTTTTTGTTATTGCTTAGCTACTTACGGTTACACTACCGACCTATCATTAACGACAATCAAAATAATAAATCGTGATTCTTGAAAAACTTTTTTGTGCAGTGTTGCCAGATGCTTTTGGAAAAATAGCCCTAAATTCTTTCAATGCCGTAATTCCGCGTCACGTAAGTTTTTTCAGTGTAAATCGCACCTACCACTTTGCCATTTTTACAAAATGTGCTATTTTCACAAGAACCGCAACAGAACATAGCCTATACCAAAATAGCTGTCTGTAGAAGTTTTTTCGTAAATCATCTTTACCGGTGGCGAAAATGCTTAGTGCAAGTGATCGATGTACTGCAGAGTGCTGACTGTCAGTCTGTTATCATTCATGATTCCTACCATCGTGGCTGCCATGAGGACACTCTGTGCTTTTTTTGAGGGGCCAAGGGCCACGGTTGAGAACCCCTGGCTAAGATGCTACCAATCGTTTGTTTGCCTTTTATATGTTACGATGCTCAATTTTACATTTACAAGCCGCACGCCACAAACAAAATTTGAAAGATGACATCTCTGGATTTAAGCTCTTTCCTGGGTTTCGATTTTGATGGTAGGCCTATTAAGTTTCCAATACATTCATGCAGAAGTATTATTGTGGAAATAAACGCGTAAATTAGGCCCCCACCCGGTCCGCCGCTTTCGCCATCTATGTTCTTACGCAACGGCAAACTTTTAAAACAGCGGATGAAACCTGCCCAATGACGGACAAGCCGACAAACCTTACTTTTCGTTGTGATAGGCCTATTGCGACGATTTTTGGTTAATTACGTTTTTCGGTGTGAGAGCATGGGGGTAAAATCAAGTTTGAAAGCATTTTACACTAGTCCGAAGCGTCATTTTCTTCGAGTCGATACTGGTACGACCAGTGGCGGCTTGATTATAGCCTTTGTCACGTCACCATTTGACTTATTTGCATACGAAAAAACTTGAGCTGCAGAAAAAACAGGGATTTCATTTAAAAATTTATATTCATATATGATCAAAACATGGAAAAAAATAAGAAATTTAAAAATTTTGGCGATAGAACCTCAAAAGATAATGAAAAAAAATTAAGCGCAAAAAAAATTTAGGGGGTGCTGCAGCTCTTATGTACGAGCCGCCACTGGTTATACGGCGTTTACACAACTGTGGCTCCGAGTGGCGTAGCTATAAATTTTAAAAGGGGTGGGGGGGCATAATTTCCACATTTATTTTAGGAGCAGGCCTTTTTTTCGGCAGAACAATTTTGAAGCTGATTGAGAAACAAGAAAAGCTGTAGGGGGGTCCGGGGGCATCCTCCCCCGGAAATTTTTGAAAGTTTACATGCTGTAATGGAAATTTTAGTGCTTTTTAAACAGACCCGTAACAAGAAACTGAGTTTAGGGAGAGCATTTTTTTGACAGGGAGCGCAAAATTTTTAGTCTACTTTCTGAATTATCAATTTTAAAAACAGTCAATATCTATGTAAGCTTCCAACACTTAAATTTGTTTTTATGTAAGAGCCAGTGGCGCACCCAGAATTTGGCAAAAGGAGGGGGCACAACCGGAGGTCTAGGGTGAAACCCCCAGCCGCTAACCATTTTTCACGGTTTTCACATAAAAAAAACACTCATTTTAACACACTTTTTTATTAAAAAAGGCTTGCAGTGAGTGCAGTCATTATGGACAATGCAAAAATATTTTTGCAGCTTATGTCTAAAAGCGGAAGCTTGGCTAAAATAAACGAAAGGAGACTGCAAACATTAGACTACTAGTTTGAGAAATTATAAATCGTAAGTTAGGTTTTAGCACCTTATTACAGGGCAAAAAGGGGGGCATGGCACCGTGCCTTCCCCTGCGTGCGACTATGGTAAGGCCTAACTAAATTATTACCGATTAATATAGAAGTAGGAATTTGGAAACAATAGCCGGTTGCCGTAGTGGTAACGACATCGCTTTCGGTGAGGTAGGTTTGGCGTTCGATTGCCGCACCAGTCAAATCAGACACAGAGTCGCCAACGGCTCACCACCGCTGCGATATTTTTTCGGAGTTCGAAGCTGTGTCGCACAGGCGCTAAGCTGCGGAGATGGGCCCCGCAACTCGTTACATGCTTGAGCGTAATACGGCGAGTATAATGAAGGTTGGATTTTGATTCGCAACAAATGTATGAAAAAAGCTAAAATGTTTCACGCTAAGAGATTACAATTGGCTGCTAGTAGGTTGAAAAATCACAACAAAATTACAACGAAATTGCTTCAAAAAAAACGTCACAATCTTTAGCCGTATACAATGGAGGCAATCGTGCGTGTTTTCTGCCAAATCTGAGGACAAATTCATCCATTTCATGAGAAATTTGCTAGGGACAAATTAATGTTTCGACTATAACAAAAGTCTCGTCAGCCTTGCTACGCACAGCCAATCCAGGCTAAACTCATTCCAGACTGTAAAGACTCTTTTTTGCATTGCTTTACCTGGACATCTCGACTTCATCTCTTTTCTAGGTTGTGCCCTATTTTTAGCAGGCGACTGGCCCCAAACAACGATACCCAATGAAAGAGCCTATAACTACTAACCCCAAACTAAGTTACCGGTAGCCTAACTAGCCCACATCACTAGAAGCATCCATGGTAACCCACTTATTTGCAGCTGTAGACGCGTTTCGACCTTATTTTGGTCTCATCAGTGCAGCATAGCAACCTCCCACCTTCCTGAAAAAAAAAGAAAAATTCTAACCTTCAAAACAATTACACACCCCAAATGAGTTTAGCCTGGATTGGCTGTGCGTAGCAAGGCTAACAAGACTTTTGTTATTGTCGAAACATTAATTTGTGCCTAGCAAATTTCTCATCCAACTCATAATTGATGACAAAAGTGGATGGTTCAATTCCCACCTGTATGGGGGAGTACCATTTTCCATTCCATTAAATGACTGTACTCTTATTGTTGGAGCTATTCTTACCCTGACACATTGGGCTTTGTTGTTGGCTGACTTTGCAGGTGCCTGTCGGAAAAGTATAGGACAGAAGAATTCTATTTGACTTACATATCCTTCTTTGTATCATCTTGCTGGATCCTGTAACTGTACATGCAGTTCGACAAACGTACCGGGATATTGATGTTTAAACCACCGATAAGCGCTGACGTTCACTGTGTTTTCTGGGCTGCATGCAAAGACACAGTGCCTGCCTTGTCCCCCGATTTTCACGGGCGAACGGGTTGGGCAGAGAGGTTTTTTGCAGGTTTTGGTAACTGGTATAGTTACAAACCGTAAACAAAAAATTCCTTCGCAGATTATCGGGAAAATAATGTTTAATTAAAAATATCAAAGAAAATAATTTTAAGGGGAAAATAAAGGTTAATAATTGACGAAAATAAAAAAGTGAAGTGTGTCATAATCTGCAAAATACAACCTCATTGTCCACGCCAAACACAAACATCAAAAGACCACTTAATATTACGAAATTGTGAAACTTATATAATAAAAGAAAACAATACCTAATACTAATGTTGCCAATTTTATTATCAAGCATGCTTATTTATCATTTGCGTGATACATTGCTTAATATTAACTACTTATCATTTTTAAAGCCACTTAAGTAGCGTTACTTTCTGATTGAATTACGTAAGTAGAAGTAGTCGAAATTTAAATCACTTAAGTAAGTACTAGTTACCAAGCAATAATACTTAAGTAGTCTGCTTAAGTGAATACTTCGTTACTTTGCACCACTGCACATTAGAAAAGGCACGCTTTCGTTCGTAAAGTTTATACAGCAAAATGTTTCTCTTCTTCCATTTACTTTGAAGGCCACCGAGTAGGTGAGAAACATAAGCGTCTATGAAGGTAGGGTCCGCCAACTCCACACTCGCTTTAATTTATCTTTTTAAGCGCTGCCTATACCCGGTTTATTTTCTACAATACTGACTACTATGGGTGTACCCTAGTATGACCCGATCGCATTTTTATGTAATGTACCCAACACCAGCAGAACCTAGCTTTTTTCTGACAAAGCGAGGGTTTATAATGGCCATTTTGTACATCATTGCAACGGCAGTTTGGTGGCGCAGTGGCTTAGGGCGCAGCGTGGAGGCCCAGAGGGAGGAGCGATGTGCTAGTTTTGCGTTCGATTCTCGTCGCGGCTTCGCTAGTGACATGATTTCAACAATCGGGTTCGTCCAGCTAATAGAATGGTGTAAGATTGTTGGTTCTGCTGGTGTTGGGTACAATCAAGCAATATGTTTGTTTATTCACCAAGTGATACAGAGCGTGCAGTAACAGCAAAATTAAAACGTAATATCACAATTTGCAGGGTACATGTGTTCGCTCTAATTATGTCATTGGTTCACTTGGCCAGGAGACAGCGAATAGACCGTGCGGTCATCGAGTCTACTGCCACCTGCTCAACAAAACAACATTAGAAGTAATCGCTACAACTACTAAAAAAAGAACTTTATTGAATGCCTTCGATAAATCTAAAAATATGCAGCAAGTGAGATAACCATCATCATAATATCTTTGCAACATGCTACAGAGATCGGCAACTGCCATATCCGTTGAGTAACCTTGACGAAACCCAAACTGTTGTTTAATAATTACATTATTTCGACTGAGGAACTTTTCAAGTCTAACATATAACAATCTTTCAAACACCTTAGATATTGTAGATAATAGAGAAATTGACCTGTGGTTATTGGTTGCGATATCTACTTCCAGATTTGTGTAAAGGAATAATTTTTGCACATTTTAAGACAGCAGGAAAATATCCACTCTCGTAACAAGCATTAAAGATATCACTCAAATAGGGAAATATTATTGGCGCTAATAACTTGTAGAATTTATTTGGCACATTTTCAGCCCACTAGCTTTGAAAGCATTTATTTGACGAAATTACGTAAATATGCATTACGTAAATATGCGACCCAGTCGTCATAAAGCTGCTCTGATACCTTATAATGTTGCTCTGATTATTTAATTACTCTAGTCTCGCTCTTTCCCGGTTGTGCGAGAGTCGACCTTTATGACACAGCGACTTTTGCTTGAATAGACCCACTACTGTGCACTGAGAGCATATGGGTTGCCCGTGCACATGTTTAGCACTGTATCGTTGGCAGTTAGATAAGGAAGCCAGCAAAGTAGCCTATATCTGACAGGAGGGGCTAAAATTTTGACAAGAGGGGGGGCCTGGCCCCCGTCTAGTTACGGGCCTGTTGTTAAATAATTTTCAGGCAAATTTTGTTTAAATTTTTTGACCCTTATTCTCAGTGTTTTGCCAAATGTGATGCATTTTGTTCGCACATTTTCGATTGTGCGTGCTTAAGGCGTAGCCTATAGGCTTATTGCTACCGGTATCAAAGAGGTTCGAAATTATGGAAAAATTGTACCATCGTAAGCATTTTGAAAATGGCTAGTGCAGGGCCGGCGTGTGGCCCAGGGGGCCTGGCCCCCCCAATTACAAGCTTTATTTTTTGAAGACAGCGGCATTTATGCTTAATTTCAAATTTTGGCCCCCTTTAATAGACGCTTGGCTCCCCCAAGTTAACTGCTCTGGCGCCGGCTCTGGGCTGGTGGGAGGATGCACACTCCTCATCCTACCCCCCTGTATCCGCCCCTGGCCATAAGCTATAAACAGAAACCATCAAAAGAGTCTGGCATATTTCGGTCATTTGGCACCATTAATTTTGTTCTTTTTCTAAAAGGCAAATTCAAAAGGCTGGGGCCATGGCCCAATGCCCCCCCTAAATACGCTCCTGGTGGCTTCATACACTGGTGGCGGAAGCGGGGGGGTCCTGCCCCTCCACTTTTTTCAGGTGGGGGCCTAATTTACGCGTTTATTTTTACAATAACACCTCTCCATAAATTATTTGAAACTTAGTAGGCCTACCATTGAAATTGAAACCCAGGTAAGAGCTTAAATCCAGAGATGTTTTCTTTAAAACTTTGTTTGTGGGATGAGGAGAACAGAAACTAGAAGCAAAAACCGTGGGTCTAAAGCCCACATAAATTGGACATGCCACGTGACATGTGGACAGGCTAATGAGTAGTTGGCGAAGGAAATCTGGTTATTGGTTTTGGCCCACCTCCACTTTAGAAATGCTTTCGCCGTCGCTGGCTCGATTATATTATTCCTGTAGTGCTTTTGTCTTTTTTGTCGCAACAGCAAGAGCATAAAATGAAACCGACCAAGCACAGAGCTGCTGTACCTATAAGCACCCATCATCGCTGCAGCCTTAAGGTCTGTTTTCATTATTATCCGATTGTAATCCGATTTGTAGTGGTACGAAGTTTCATCCAATTCTTGACGTAAGCAGTTGACGGAAATATCGAGAGGTGTAAAAAGTAGTCCAGAAATCTACTTTAGTAAAAGTGTTGTTACTGATGGCGGAAGCTACTTGAAGTAGAGTAGAAAATAGAAGACGTAAAAACTAAAAAGTAACCAAGTAGAAGTAAAAAGTAGCCTACCAGCAATTTGAAGCTAGTTAAGTAAAAAGTAGCGTTTGCAAAAACAAGGCCATAAAGCTGAGCATTGGCAAAAGATAATTTGCTCACTTCCAAATTTGACATATATCTTGCCGATGCTTAAGTATTTAGGATAATTAGCTCGTTTCTTTGACGAAAATACAAGAGTGAAGTGTGTCATAATCTGCAAAATGCAACCTCATTGTCCACGCCAAACACAAGCATCAAAAGGCCACTTAATATCACGAAATTGTGATACTTATGTAATAAAATAAACATTACCTGATGCTAATGTTGCCAATTTTATTATCAAGCATGCTTATTTATCATTTGCGTGATACATTGCTTAATATTAACTGCTTATCATTTTTAAAGCCACTTAAGTAGCGTTACTTTCTGATTGAATTACGTAAGTAGAAGTAGTCGAAATTTAAATCACTTAAAGTAAGTACTACAGTAGTTCCCAAGCCACTGGAAATATTATCTATCACGCAATTCAAACCCAAACAATTTTGCTGCGTTGGTTGTTTACAAAAAAGTCTGCGTGCACTTATGTTGGTGTCAGAATTTGGAATAATGTCTCAACAGGTGAGAAAATAATGTCTAAATATACTTTTGCTTATAAAAACTAGTAATTACCGGTTGCGAATATTAAGACGCAGTCTTCCTGATTTTTTTAAATTTTTTTTATTAGGCCTATTTATTTACTATTTTTCCTGTTTGTTTTGCTGTTTGCGTTTTCGTTGAGGTTACATTGTTGAATGATATCTTAAATGTGTCGATAGCAATTGGATATGGGCCGCACGACTGAGAATGATGACCGGGAAATGGTCTTGTGCTGTAAAGTTTTCCACTTCGTAGTTACTAATCAAACTGATTTTTTGATGATCATTTTGATGTTAAAAGCTGTTGTGTCGCCTAATTGGTGACTATTTAAGTGCAAAAAAATAAACTTGACTTGACTTGCAAAGCACGTTACGATTGTTTTCAGAATTTTGCTTAAGCGATATAATAGGCCTATTTACCTTAGCGGGTTTGATT
Source organism: Trididemnum miniatum (assembly GCA_964006365.1). Lineage (NCBI taxonomy): Eukaryota > Metazoa > Chordata > Ascidiacea > Aplousobranchia > Didemnidae > Trididemnum > Trididemnum miniatum. The sequence goes on from OZ023237.1 coordinate 14,088,379, forward strand.
AGGCGGGTTACACGCTTCAGTTTCAGTTAAAGAGATTTTTTAGTTTAACCGGCTGTTCTTTTAACGCGCTTTTTAGCGGGTTGAACCTGCCTGTTGCAAGTGAATAATTTTCAACCCGCAAAGCTTACGGAATTGAAACGAGGTAAGTTTGCGTCTGACGTAAGCGTGTTGGATTTAGCGGGTAAACCCGCTTAAATTGTGCGTGTAAATCGGCTTTATGTCAAAGCCTTTAACTGTTTCGTAGCCTACGTCACTTTGTGACTTTATGTACAAAAAATCTTATCGTATTCAGGGTAAGCACATTTGAAACGTATGATATATGGCTGAGATGGACACAGCAAACTTGTGATTTACTAAAACTTCTGTGCATTCAAAGAAGAAAAAACAAAGAATTTATAAAATAGTTTTTAGCTGCAAAATCGATGCTTCCGGCAGAATTCTGGAACTCCGCTGTCGGTTATTTAATCTCTGCGGTTGATTCGGAACAAAGTCCGTATAACTTCGTATAAGTTGCGCGGACAGGAATGGAGCAGAGACAATGGGGCAAAAAATGTGTCCAAAAAGACAATCGCCTGCCTATCTTTTATAATGCAAAAACGTTTGAAAGTGTTAGAAAAAAGGTCATAACTTTAGTTACGTTCGTTCGATTTTGAAAATTTCAACTGCATCGTAAAGCTCCTGATTTTAGCTATCGTTTAAAACAAATTTCAAGAAAATTGATGGTGTTTTAAGCACTCTAAATGGTTAATAATTTGGACATACTTAGTAATTTTTGAAGCAATTTTTACGCTAGCAGCATTTCTTGCTGTTTTAAATGCATAAATATAGCACAGATTTGCAAAAAGTAAAAGTTATTGTTTGATTTAAACTAGGTTCAATTACAAAAATTTGAACTTCAATATGAAAGTCGCCTAGCTATTGATCGTAGTTTTCCAAGCCTTCAAAGATTTGTTGCAAGAAAATGATTGCGTAAATTGTTTTAAACCTCGTGTAAAAGTAGGTTTCACTATTCGTGCGTAGAACTAGGTTTTGCAACCATGGTAGATTCACCAGATTGGAGTGAGGTTGTTAACTTCTATCATGATTCACCCTTGGACCATGTGTAAAACGAGCCTCTAGTTAATTTTATTCTGGCCCACAATATTTGATTTTAAAAGCCCGAGGTTTGAAATTCAAGAAGCTGCGGCCGTGAAACGACGTAGACCTATGTTAATGGATATGAAACAGTAAAATCGAAAAGTAAAAGAGATACCGGTATATTTTTCCCGCTTAAATTTTGCTTATTGAATTTTTCGTTTAACAAATGGTCCAAAGCCCGAGGGTGAAGCACGACAGAAGTTAACAACCACACTACCAACCTAACACGGTTGTAAAAATTTAATTCTATATAGTGAAGCCTTATTTTTCATGAGGTTTAAAACAATTCACGCAATCATTTTCCAACGAAAAAGTTTTAAGGGGTTTGAAAAACCACGACCAATAGCTACGCTAATTTCATAGTGAAGTTTAAATTTTTGTGATTGAACCTATTTAATTTGAATCAGATTAACTCTTTGCAAATCTGCCCTATATTTATGTTTTAAAATGACAAGAAATGCTACTAGTCAAAAAACCGCTACAAAAATTTTTATCTCTGTTTAAATTATTTACAATGTAGAGTGCTTAAAACACAACCAATTTTCTTGAAATTTGTTTTAAACGATAGCGTAAATCAAGAGCTTCATGATGCAGTTGAAATTTTTAAAATTCAACAAGCATAACCGAAGTTATGACCTTTTTTGTAACACTTTCAAGCGTTTTTACATTACGAAAGATAGGCAGGCGATTGTCTTTTTGGACACATTTTTGCTCCATTGTCGCTTAACAATGTAACGAATGATTCGCTCAACTTATACGTGAGTTATACGGACTTTGATTCGGAAGAGTGCCCAAGAGTTGCTGTGCCAGTTACCAATCTAGCGGTCGGCGTAGCTGCATCTCCATTCTCCATGCAGGTTGTTTGTTTGGAACTGTTTTGAGCGTATTCTGTATTGCTGCTGCGCAGACATCACAAAATTGCAGTTTGCTCTGTTTTTTCCCAGGTAATATGGGTTTCTGTACCTTATGGCAGCAAACCTGTTAGCGGTAGACTAGACTTTGAATTGCAGGTGGTAGTTGACGTGGCATTCAGCATTACCGTGCATTATTCTGTCAGTCAGTGTTGCCCAGATTACGTATGCATTGTACAGTAGTTTACACGTACGAGTGCAGACTGCAGAGTGGCTAGTTGCCATATACTGGCACGGTACCGGTACCTTTTAATATACTGGTAGGAAGTGTCTCAAGCACCTACTGACCTTCTATAAAAACAAACAAGCAGTCCTGTGCAGCAGGATATTAATAATGGAAACCAATCCCATGTGACTGTGAGGTCATATATCAGTTTAGACTGGTACTGCCGTACGGCGTACCTGTATGGTACTGGTATATTACCATAGGTTTTGTGTTCCAGTAGTCTAGCTTTCAGGCTTTTGATCAGCAGTTAAGCTAATTTTTGAAGTAAGTGAATGGAACAAGGTGGAAACAATCATTTAGAAACTGGTGGTGGTGATGTAAGTCAAGAAGAGGAGGAATTTGGAAGTAAAAGAAGAGATTCTACAGATTCAGTTTTAATTCAAACCAACTCTATTCATTCAATAATGTCAGGTATGTGAACCAATAGAATAATTGAAACGAAACATTTTTGGAGTGGGTATTTTTTCGATAAACCATGTTTTAAAGTACCGGTATGCTTAAAATTGCTGTTAGCCAGTTAACTCTATCCAGTGGTGCACCCAGGCAGCGGGAAGGAATTTTGGGGTATGAAAATCTCACCCGTTTGAAACCGAAATTTTGTTTTTAAAGTGAAGCAGTGAAGTGTCCAAACTGTACGAGTGCAGTACTCAATACGTGTTGTTATTTCAAAACAGCTGTGACAGAATATACCCTGCATCATACTGAAGCCAAATTGGCTGGTTGTTGTTGTGGTAAGAGACATTGTCATCAGTGTGGCAGGGTTGGGTCTAGGGGGGGAGGTAAAAAATGCATTCGCCTCACCAGCGATTTTCAAACATGTTTTTGATGAATACCAATAGCTACTTCCATAATTTTGAACCTTTTTGATAACAATAAGCCTGATGCCCTAAGCACGCATAATGGAAAATGTACGAACAAAATGCATCATATTTAATGAAACTCTCAGATTTAGGGGCAAAAAATTCAACCAAATTTGCCTAAAAATTGTTCGAAAAGGACTAAAATGGCCACTATGGTGTGTAAACTTTCAAAAATTTTCTGGGGAAGCATGCCCCCGAACCTCCCTAGAGCCTTAATTAGGTTGCCAGTAACTTTGCCACATGGTAACTTCGCCACAGTAACTTCACCACAGAAACTTCGTCACATGGTAACTTCGCCACTCTTTGAGAAGGTGAGGGAGATGTTGGGATAGGTGTAGGAAAGTGTGTTGGGATGTGGAGGAAGAAGAGGAGATGTGGGAAGAGGTATGAGAGGAGGTGTAGGAAAGTGTGTTGGGGTGTGGGGGAGATATGGGTAGATGTAAGGAAAAGTGAGGGTAATGAGGTGAGGGAGGAAGTGTGTTAGGGCCCCACACCCTTTCCTTTCCTAACCCTTTCCTTACTCATCCCCACACCCCAAAACACTTCCCTGCACCTCCCCCCAGACCCCCATACCTCTTTACACAGCTCCCCTCACCTCCCCCTACACCCCAACACACTTCCCACTCACCACATGCACTCTCCCACAGACCCACATCTTCCCCTACAGTTTGGATTATGTGGCAAAGTTACCAAGGGACGATGTTACCTTAATAGATTTAACTAGACTGTGGAAAAGCTTGATAAAATTTTTTACAACAACCGGGAATTTAAAGGCTTGTTTCGGTGTAGGCAATGTAAATTTTCGATGATGAAAGTGTGGTGAAGTTACCATGTGACAAAGTTACCATGTGACAAAGTTACCATGTGGCGAAGTTACTGTGGCAAAGTTACCATGTGGCGAAGTTACTGGCAACCCTTAATTATTCTCACTATGCTTCAAAATAATTCTGCCAGAAAAAAATATGCTTAAAAATATGTCAAAATTTGATGCCCTCTTCCTGAAAAGATTTTGAATACGCCTTAGACCTGAAATTATTTTTCAAAGGTGTACTGTGTAGGTGGGCACAAATCACTATTCCGCTAATTAGCGAAGCTTCCAGTAATTTTTTTACTCGTGGATTAACTGTTCAGCTAATGTTCTAAAATGTTAGCAGACTGGTTATCGAAACTAATTTTTTTGCTAATCCACTAGAGTAAGAATAGTTGCTACTAGGGCTCGAACTCGAAAGAACTTGATCATTTTGCCAAACTTGAACTTGAACTCGCATAAAACTGTTCGAGTTCTTTGGAAAGATGTTTAAATTGTTGATAAGAAATAAAAGATTACTGCGAAATATAGTTTGTTGTTCAAGTAGTCACAATCCGTGTAAACTGAAGTTATGATTTTGCCAAAAGAACAGCTGCATGTCGTTTGTTTGTTCATGCCATTGCGACCTATAAAGTCCAGGGCTGCTAACTTGAACCCGAACTCACTGAACTTAGTCATTTTTGCCGAACTCGAACTTGAACTCGAAAAATAAAATTCTTAAAACTCGGACTTGTAAATATCTCTTAAACTCGGTTGAAAATTGATCGAGTTCGCAGCCTTGGTTGCTACTGTGGTTTTAATGAAGAAAAGCCGTTAAGTTGCCATATTTTCCCGTTTTTTGTGCCTGAAAACTATCTACCTGTACTCTTTTAACTAGGTGCTTAGATCAATAATAATAACTCTGTCAATGACATAATGCTGAGCTTGCACAGTCACTGTTTCGACATGTAGGAGCTCAGGGCCGGATTAAGGCAGGGGCTGATGGGACTGCAGCCCCAGGCCCACAACCAAAAGTTAGCTCACCACTATTCTAAGTCAATGAAGTGATAAAAGAACTAAGTTTTCAGCGTTAAAAAGAGTAAAGAATCATATGCTTTCGTCTACGGGCCAGAAAAGGTTGAATATCTTAGCTTAACTCTGCATTGAAGACGAGCTGTTGGAAAAATAGACGCTGATGACCTTATTAAGAGCTTTGCATTGGCTAAATCCAGAAATTGTGTCATTTGAATGTGTGCATAAGAAGCACATATATAAAGACTTTGTAAATGCATTTGTGCTTTGCTTCAATTGTGGTTAGCTTTTACTTCAACAAATAGGATGAATAGTAGGCCCGGGACTACCATATAGCCCCAGGCCCTCAAAAGGCTTTTATCCAGCCCTGTAAGAGCTAAGAGGTTATAATATAGACTGGCAGCTGAGAGGGGGTTAGCATACCTTTTCTAGGTACCAATAACCAAGCGTATTGCGACCTACCGCACTGATAACTATGTCAAAAACCATAGGCAAAAAGTGATTTTTGTCAGGTCAGATTGGATGCGTTTGGCCATAATGGGGGCCCAAAACCCCCCAAAAAACCGTTAGTATACCTTTCCTAGGTATCACATAAAACCTAGTGGAAACAAAAGCTTACATCGACCAGATCACGAAATGGTATGTAGCAAACAAATTTTTTTAGCTGCTTTACCCCCGACAGAAGCCCCTTAAGTCCGAATGATGACGTCACAAAGGTATGCTAACGTACCTTTTCTAGGTACCTCATGAAACTTAGTGCAAACGAAAGCTTACATTGCATTGATTACAAAATGGTAGGTGACAGAAATTTTTTCGACTGCTTTACCCCTGGCAGAAGCCCCTAAAGTTCGAGTTATGACGTCACAGCAAAATGACGTCATAACTCGAACTTTGGGGGCTTCCGCCAGGGGTAAAGCAGCCGAAAAAATTTCTGTCACATACCATTTCGTGATCTGGTCAATGTATATAAGCTTTCGTTACCACTAAGTTTCATGTGGTACCTAGAAAAGGTATATTAACGGTTTTTTCAGGGAGTCTTTGGGCCCCTATTATTACGGCCAATGCATCCAATCTTTGGGCCCCTATTATTGCGGCCAATGCATCCAATCTGACCCAGCAGAAATCACTTATCGCCAATGGTTTTGACGTAATAGCTTCCAATATACTTGATTATTGGTACCTAGAAAAGGTATGCTTAACCCCCTCTTGGCTGCCGGTCTATCAATTTTGCAAAGGCGCGATAGTCAGACATGGTCAGATTTGTCAGACCTACGCTTATTTTAGCCGGCCTACTGTGCTTATTTCCCTGCTGTACTTATTTCGGCAATGTGCTTGCTTCAGCACTGTGCTAATTTCACTGTCGAGTTTATTTCAACAGGTAAATTCTTTTAGCGTATGCCCAAAACCTTGACAATAAGGGAAAATGGGGCAAAGCATACCCCTTAATTTCGAATTCAATTTTTTTTCCTTCCTGTTAATAAAGTTTTAAGTTGTGCATCTATTATGTTGGGGAGACTAGGACATCACTCTATTACATTTTTCAAATGTAGCCATTTTATTTTTTGTAAATTTTTTGCAAAATTTTTTTTTATTTTTGTAGTAGTGTGACCGCTTTACCCCAGTCCTGGGGCAAAGCGGACATCAGGAGACCACTTTGTACCATACAGAGATGGGCAGTATCAAGATACTTGTATCGGCGATACGTATCGCGCGATACTTTTGTATCGATATCGGTATCGATCAAGTGTTTCACTACAGTATCGCGTATCGGTATCGATTAAGCATGTTTTTGTGCATCGCCGATACAAGTATCTCGATACTGTTTTTGAGCAAGATCAATCTTACCAGGTGTTGACTGCGTGTTCATTTACGGTTTCTGAAGAATGTGAAATGAAACTAAATTCCCTCATTGATTCAAAGAGACGTACTGCCCGCAAATTTCTCTTATCACTAGCCTATTTGCAATTGTTTCGTATCGCCATTGAACGATGTGAATTGTGAAATTATAACATGTCCCACAGCTCAGATGGTCGAGTGGTAAGAGCGTTTGCCTCGAGAGCTGTAGATTGGGTTTTGATTCCGAGTTGAGTCAAACCAATGACTTTAAAATTGCTATTCACAGCTTCCTCTCCTTGACGCTCAGCATTAAAAGGACGTTGAGAACAAGCTGGCAAGTTCAGTTGTGCCATTGGAAAGGGCACTTAGCGGGATTCCCCCATCCTGGTGTGGTAGACACATGGCTGGCAGCTAAGCGAGCTCGTATAGGGCATTGATCGCTTTCTCGTGATAGGAGGATAAATATGCAACAAAACACAATATAAAAAATACGTGATTGTTTTACGTTTTGCAATTGTCCGCAGAGTGCAAACTTGTAGCATTTTTTTAATTCATTTGTAAACCAATTTTTTTAATTAATTTTTTTTTCCTGATATTGTATCGAGATACTTGATACTTGTATCGACGATATGAGTATCGATATCAGTATCGATTTAACACCTTTTCAAAGTATTGTGTATTGGTATCGATTAACTCTATTTTCAAGTATCGTGTATCGATATCGATTAACTCAAAAATTTAGTATTGCGCCCATCTCTGGCCCCATATCACTTTTACTACAGCTAATAGCAATTTTTGTTGACAGTTGATTAAGTTTAGTTAATTGTTTGTTGCACTGATCTGTTTATTCTCACAAGTGATTGAATTAGCACAACATCAGCAGGTGGAAAGAAATGTACTCAGGCGCAAATAACTGCTAAAACCAGTCAGAGAGCAAAACACTGCAAAAGGGAAAGCATTACACATACCGGTATATTAAACTTTTACACTGGTGGGAATACCACTCATATATGTATGGATTTCCTAACCTACCTGCAGCACACATCACATCTAGACAGCTAGTCTGAGCTTTTTGCCCTAACTGCTGATGTTCGCTTCGCCTCAAGATGGTATGTTTATAAAAATGCTAAATTTAAAAAAAAACACTAATCTTTTAACGAATGAAATCTGGTGCAAGGATAAAGCATTAACCTTTACTGCCAAAAACTGAAAAATCTTTTCAAAAGTTCATAGTAAAACCACAGAAATATCCATTGATGGGCAAGTTAATGCAAAACGTTAGCTTTGTTAACCACTACTTCGTTAACACAATTGTGTACCTCTGTTAACGTTAATTCGTTAAATTCAGCTCCAATTAACGCAAGTTAATTTAATTCGTTAAATCATTAATTTTGACTTAAAATGGCATTTCTTTTAAAAAAAAGCGAAAAATTTTTTAATATCAATGTTTGCATAAGCATTCAAGCAATTTTTCTGCTCATAAGCAATATGTTTTGTTGTTTTTAACTCACTTTTTGACCTCATTGGTCGCATTTTGCTGATTTATCAGATGGACAGACAGACAGACACACTATATTTTAGTCATAACACAATACAGTAACAAAAAGTACGGTACTCATTGAAAAGAAGTGTGTACTTGGAAGCTGCGAAAGGACCTTTTGGGTCATCGAGCCTGCAGCCATCGTGGCTTATGTCAAACTTAACCAACAATAAGAGAAATAAGCGTTTACAAAAATTTAACGGAAGTTATCAAGCACTAACAGAAGTTAATTTAGTCCGTTAGTTTCAAAAAGAAATTTAATGAATTAACTAGTTGATGAAAAGTTAGCTTTGTTATTAACGAAATTGTGCCCACTTCTAGAAATATCCTTATTTATGCTGCATCTTTATTACATCACAACTGCATGAAAAACTAAAAGATTAAATTATCTCGAAACAACGAAAAGCAATGTTGCCAAAAACTTTTGTCAAACGCTCTTGCAGTTAATTCTAGCTGTTAGGCTCAAAAAACGAATTGACTTTTGGTTTTATGATAGCATGGAGGTTTCTGCTTTGCCCCGCTTTCCCCTATACCGTGCTAGTAAATAAACTTTTGAAAATTGCGTTGATACGATATTGTTTGGATTTGGCTGATCAACTGAAAAACGCAATATTAAAATGATTACTGCAAGTTGCAAAGTTGATTTTTCGTTGTTTCTGTCTGAAATTATAATCTTACGATTAATTAGCGAACTAGCGTTAGCTTCCGCTAACGAAAAATTCGTGTTATTGGATTAGTGTTAGCGAAGCTAATCGTTTTGATGATGAGACTAGCTGTTAGCGGAGCTAATTTTTGCGTTAGTTGTGCCCACTTGTGTGCATTGGGCTTTTTACGTCTTTTTTGGGTCTAACGTCTTTGTATTTAGTTAACATTTAACCTAATTCAAAATTTTATCCCTCCCACCAAAATTTTCTGGATACGCTCCTGAGTGTGAGATCGAGTTTTTTTTAGACCCCCTCCTTTTGAAATATCCTGGGTGCGTCCCTGGCTCTATCTGTCTATAATTTCAGCAAGTGAAAATTTTAATAAAACTAGTGACCAGCATTTTTCAAGGCTTAGTGTACCAAAGTTTGATTCAAGTTTTTGCTCTAAGTTTGCGGAGTATAGCTCCTTTACTTTGTGCGAAAACAGTAAACGCTTTTAATATAAATTTCACCAAAATCTTTATAGCAGTTGGCAATCTCAAGGAAGCAATTGTCCAAAATTTTGTATTTTTGAAGGACCAGTTTTTTAAATATTCTTGTAAAACCCAATATGGTGTTTGTGATCTTTGGTGTGTTGTAACCTCACCCCCCAAATATTTCCCTGGCTATGCTCCTGATGAAATAATACCGGTATTGTACCGATAAACTTGACATATGATGAGCTCTGATATAACGGATAATTGCACAATGTTATAACGGACGAAATTTTAAGTCCGGATGGCTTCCTTTTGATTTTAGTACATTTCGTATGTCATGGATTTTGCATATAACGAACCACAATCGCTGGTCCGGACTTGTCCATTATATGCGGGGTTTGCTGCATAGAAAAATCTACTGGTATTTACAGGTATTATAACACTGTAGCAGTAAAGACAGTTTGTGATGGATACCAGTACCAGTAGGGACTATTTTGGTAATGACTTCACCTGCCCATTTTTGCATGCATCTTAGGCAAAGGGAAAAAGAACCAACATCAGTTTAAGCAGTTATGCTCATACTTCAACCCTCAAACGGTAATCACATTTTTATAAGCATTAAGTCGTTGGCGGTCAAATCTGACTCCAGTCGGTTTTTCAGTAATAATGACTCAAGTCGTAAAATGGACACAACCACACAAGTAGTGGTTGGCAAAGGCAAAGCCACTACGGTAGCCCATTCTCGTTATTGGGCTAATGCTGAGCAATTTATCAAGTTCAAGTTAAGCTTGAGAAATATTAATTATTTTACATGGGGTCAAATTTGACCCCTATTGACTTTTAGGTACAGTATGTGAGCAGAAATATCATCTAATGTCAAGATGAAAAATCATATAATCATAGAATATTTTATTTGATGTGAAAAACGTTGAAACAGATTGATTTGGGAATTCGTAAAGCGATTAGTATAAATTTTAGGACTAACATGAATTAAAAGTGCTTTTTATTTTCTTGGGGTCAGATTTGACCCTTATTGACTTTCAGGTATGTGCTGCAGAAATGTATAAGAAAAACTTTGAGACAGATTGATTTAGAAATTTTTAACGTGATCAGCATTAATTTTAAGACTAACTTAAGTCAATAGTGTAAGGAGGAAAAATAAAGCCTCTGTAGATCTCAAAACTGAATGAACAACAACAATTAACAACCATTGTAAATCTCAAAACTGAACAAACAACAACAATTCAGTTTTCTGGTTTACAGTGGCTTTATTTTTCCTCCTTAAGCTATTTTCGTCCCATATTTATTGTATATGTTACGAAGTTAATAGTGGTTTTTATTTTATTAGGGTCAAATCAGTTTGCACTCCTTTTAAAGCTGAAAGGGGCAGTTGCTTTTAGCAGACCTGTATTTGAGGTTTAAAAGCATAATCAGAAAAGCAAGAAAGGTGTATCATTTAGTGTGACGTGTATATATGTGCAAGTAAATCCCATTGCCTACCATTTGCTTCATTGATTGTTATTCACTTTGCAGAAAATTTGAAGTACGTATCACTGATTTGTCTCGTCGTACAGAATGCTGCTCTCATTTTGACAATGCGTTATGTGAGAACTAGACCTGGAGAAAAATTCTTTACTACCTCTGCTGTTGTGGTTTGTGAATCATTGAAAATGACAACCTGTCTTTTGATTATTTTATTGGAGTTGAAAGGTACGAGCACTCCTTTGTGTTACATTGGTGTTACTGTGAAATGCAGATGATGCTGAGCTTTCGGCATAGGTAATTCATGATAAGGCCTGCTGCTTTTGAAAGTAGCCTATGTGCTTGTACAGGTATAGATCCCGGTGCTATTTTTCCTTGGAGAGTGCTTTTGGTCAGAAGCGTTATGCAATCAAAATTTGGAGAAGCCCAAGTAACATCTTAAACAGACACTGATCAAAATCTTTTTAAAAACCGTATTTTGCAATGATTTAACATCACGAAAAAAAGGAAGTTGAGAAAAGACACCAAAATATGTCGTGATGACCCAAATTTTGAATAAAAAATCGAACCTTAATTTGATGACCTCGACCGATTCTTAGTTAGGGAGATCATGCGCAATGCACATTTCAATCGCAACAGCTTTTAAAATTTCCATAAAACCAGATTTTGTTAACTTAAGAGGTTAAGCCATCAACAATACATCCATTAATCGTGTCTTTCTATTTAAACACATGTGCTGGTGGCAAAATTCGACAAAGTGGGGTCCTACATGTACGATATTGGCAATCGACATATGCTGGAGGTTGGCTTTACTAGGCCATATCCACAGTGACCAGTTGATGTCTGTTGCCAAAACAAATCACGAATATCATCAATTTTGATAGCCTTGAATTCTTCACTTGACACCGACATTTCTACCAAATCGTTTAAACGTGTTTTTCCCATCATGTTCCTTAAAGAACTTTTCGCGATTTTGAGAGTAAAAAAAAGTTCGCTCACAGGACGAAAATGACACTGGTAGCGTGAGTAGTAATCGAAAGAGCAGTGATGGTTTCTGATAGTAATTGGATAAACTGTTTTTGATCATATGCCAATACATAATGTGCAAGCATTCGCGGTTTTTCAATTCACAATTAGGGGCGATAACAATCGGCTAAACAATCTGTCCGCGATGAACAATTGGTCTTCGTCAATATCAGAGCTATAATAACAATGCAGATTCGTTAGGTTGTGCATCTTTTCTATTGGGGGTTGTATTATAGGCCTACAGTCCATGGAGCAAAGAAGAAGACATGTTTCTTTACTAAAGCGTGTTTCCAATGCGTATAAAATTCGGTCAACACCTGCAACATTAACTTCTCCATTAATTTTTTCTTTTCCAGTTAACGTGTATTCATTTGCCCAACCATCGTCATTACTTCTGGAAACTTGTTTTGGTCGATTTCCTTGAAACTCTACTTCACCACTTTTTGCCAAACTTTCATATTTTTTCCAGTATATATTTCTCAAACTAATAATCAGACCCCTCTTCTGCAATTTCTTCCATTAATGCTTTGACTTGATCAGCAACAGCAGCATTATCCAAAGTTGGACTTTGAAATGTTTTTGAAACAAAATTGCATATTTTTAAAAGATGTGACATCACAAACAAAATTTAAAATCAATGCATTTAGTCAACGCAAGAGCATCACTGGCATTCTCTTTTGGAATTTCACTTATTTCTGCATCACTGGAACTGTTTATCATGCTACTACATCCTGCTTCTACATTTACTTCCATATTCAGTGATTAAGCGGTCACAGACTCATAATAATGCACCACCGATACTACGTAAACATGGTCTTAATATCAACATACTAACGCTGCAAAACTTTTGACTTAATCAAGGCAACTTGCAAGAGATCATTATCTTATTGCTTAAGGTAGGTCTAAGAAAATGAGGGATTGAAGATATATTAAGTCAAACTCTAAGACAGTTTGTTCAGTCGGCTTCATCTACGTTCTGTGGGATTCCATTTATTTTATTTATTTCTGAGTCAACTGAAAAGAAGTTCTATTTTCTCAATTTCTATTAATTTTTTTAGGCATCTGCAGCTTTCTTATTACCTTGCTGATAAATATTATCAGTCGATCACAGGGCTATTGTTCGATTTTTTGCAATTTAATAGCAGTCAACACGCCTAGCGTAATTTTAAACATTTTGTATTTTGTTGAACAGCTTCGCCTGCACTGTTTTGCTTATCATTCGAAATAAAAAATATGTAACAACGCAAAAAGCAACTAAACTGTTCCACTGCTTTTCTTTTAGCTTCGAACTCTTAAAACAACACGACACTGCTGTGATATTGGTAACGCGCTTCAGAGATGGAAATCGGTCAAATTCTCTATTTTTGCTACTGAAATACATCTAAGCCGGTCAAAAAATAGGTCAAATTTTCCTTTCTTGCAACAAAAATATACCTAAGCACCAACCGAAATATACATACCTATATGTATTTTTTAAATAAAACAGTTTTATCAAAAACGGCATCATTGTCAAATCACACCATCCGAAAACAAAAGTTTGTTGTCTGTCTTCAACAGTGAGAATTGCATACGTATTAGCGTAGTTGATGTTCTTTTTTTAGCCACCGTACCGCTCAATCGTACCCTATAGAAAGTTTAGCTTCTTTTACGTGCGCGAGCCAGTCGGGTTGTGACGTAACAGCCCTAGCTGGTTGTGGCGCTTGTCCAAATAGTTTGAAAAAAGAATGATTTTAAAGTGGTTTTAAAAAGAAATTAAGAGCCTCTTTATAATGTACAGGTTTTATCACCTGTCGATTTATGCTAACCAATAACCATTCAAGTGGAATTTATGTAGTCTACAGCGAGTAACATGTTAAGTAAATGTCAAATAAAGTCAAATAATGCTGGCTTCGTATTTATCCAAGTGAAACAAATCAACAGATGAAGTTTACTTTTATTCAAACACTGTTTTTATTAGATGAAATTTTACGCGTTTAATACATCTAGTGACAAAGCTAGTGTAACTACAGTTTGTCTCTAGATTTATTGAACACTGAACATAAACCTTCAATAAACATAAACCGGTCGACCGAGCCGGTCAGTCACCGGTCAACCTACGTAGACTTTGAATTTTACCAGTCTGGTCAGGTCGAGAAAATCCTGACCGGTTCCATCTTTGACGCGCATGATGACCATGAATCTGAAAAATTAGCATTTTCCAATGGTTGTGATGTAACAGGCACGGTTAAGTACTGTAGCAACGAACCGTTTTTAAAATTTACAAAAACTGATCCAAACTTTGCCCTCTCCCGATGAACGCTTGATCCTGTCACCCCCCTAAGTCGGCTGCTCTGGCGCCAGCTCTGGATTGATTGAAGCAAAAATAAAAAATTTGAAATAACAAATCGCAGAAAATTTTCGGAATCAGGGGCCCCAATGGCACGCGTCACTGCTTTTGTTGATTGCTTGTAGATATAGATTTTACCAGGTAAAAATAATGTAGATCTGGTTCTAAATCTGCCCAAATCAAATCTTCATAATACTCGCGTCAAAACTGTGATGCTGGATTGATGTGCAAAGGATCGTAGATTCAACACTGTGATAACCTGATTTTTGATTGTAAGACCATTCAGTAGTGAAGAGCAATAAGGAAACATTTAGTATATTTCAGTTAAAAATAAGTGTGATGCGAACGGTTTTAGAGCTTTATCATGCTCCTGATCTACGAGTAGACACTATCTTATAAATTTTGAGCTCTTGGTACATGTTTTTGTTTCGGGAAAAAATGCGGTTAGTGTAAAAAGTTAATAACCATGCTTTTACAGTATGAGTAAAGTTACCCATGTCGTCCTTCTAGAGAATTGTGCTGCTGGGAGAAATAAGACTAACTCTCTAAGAGCTTTATCATGTGTCTTGTAAATCTGTTTTGGAATATTATTACGGTAGTATGATGTATTTAGGTAACGTGAAAGATTGGTTAAATTTCCTTCATTTGAATATCGTTAAACAGCCTACAGACACGGCAAAAATGGCTGTTCCAGCGATTGTGTATATGATACAAAATAATCTGCAGTTCGTCGCAGTGTCCAATTTGCCAGCTGCTACTTTTCAAGTAAGTTTTTAGTACACGTGTAGTTAGTTAGTTAGTTGCATATTTATCCTCCTATCACGAGAAAGCGATCAATGCGCTATACGAGCTCGCTTAGGAGTTGCCAGCCACCTGTCTACCACACCAAGATGGGGGAATCCCGCTAAGTGCCTTTCCCAACGGCACCACAAGTAAACTTGCCAGCTTGCTCTCCACACTGTCCCTTTAATGCTGAGCGTCAAGCAGGGAAGCTGTGAATACCAATTTTGAAGTCATTGGTTTGACCCGACTTGGAATCAAACCCGAGTCTACAGCTCATGAGACAGACGCTCTATACCACTCGGCCATCGGAGCTGTTAAGCTTGTACTTGGTGTATTGAACTAACTCTACGTGGAACAATGCGGCATGGCCAACTTGCTCAACCCGAGGTCAAAACTAAATTCTAACCTTAAAGGGGAGGTTCGGTGGCAACAATTAAGGAGTTAAAAAAAGTGTTATGTCACAAAAAACATTTTCCTAACTTTACTCTGACGAACAGATTTCGCTAAGGCAGCAATTGCAATTTTGAAAAATAGTGGTAGGTGGCGCAAGAGAGCGCTAAGTTCTGGCAATCCGCTAAGATAGAAATAACATTAGGTTACAACCAGGTGCCATACAAAAATGAACCATTTTGGTAGAGTAATATCCAACTAACTAACAGGTTTTTCTGCATCAAAACTAATTTCTTCATGTCATAATTAAAAAAAGGGTAGCCTAAAGATATCATGGTAGGCCAGAAAGACTTGCTCTAAAAATGCTGTAGAAAGCAATCCTCGGACTAATTTCGCGGTTTCAACACTTTTCAGATTCGAACTCGGGACCTTGTGATCGCATGTTTACTCCCCGCTCCATTCGGCCTCCGGGTTTACATCATAAGCGGTGCAATTTTAGCTGTACCTACCCCAGTCCCTGCAACACTGCAGGCTTTAGCATTGAGCAGATAGCCTAGTTGGCATATGTCGGCAATGGCAAGCCTGATTTTACTAATGTTGCAATTTGTGGGGCCGATGTAAGTCTTTTCGTGCACTAAGCGTTAGTGTGCACCCGGCCCATGTCGTGCTTGCATTGCTCGGTGTCGCAAACAATCACTATGAAATATAAATAGATATTATTGTAAGCCAAAAGACGTACAAAATAAACGCCGTTATTACCAGTTCTACGGCTAGTGTTTGGATATGGACTACTCCATCGGGTCGACTCAGGATTACACCCATAACCTTGTGAATGAGATCTCACCTCCATGACCAATCGGCCATCGGGCTTGCAGCAAGTGACATGCAATTTTCGCTATACAATACTCAAGCTCCTACTACTGCAGACTTTAGCTTTGAGCAGTTAACCAACTAGGCCAAGTACCGGCAGGCCTATGCCTACTAGGCTAACTGCGTAATGCCAAAGCCTGCAGTTGCAGGGGCTTGGGTATGTATAAAAAAGTTGAATGATGCAGAGAGTGTAAACATCAGAGAAGTTATAAACTTTGAAAACAACAGAGAAGTTGAATGACGCAGGGAGTATAAATGTAGAGAGTATTAACATCAAGAAGTTGATTATGATGCAGAAACTAGAACCGTGGGCCTAAAACCCATTAAAATTAGACAAGTGGACAGGGTAATTGTACCTTCCACTGCTTATATAGAAGAGTTTACTATTTTCTGCTAGGCTTGCACCGTTTACCGGTAAATGCCACGCAGTAACTACATCACTTCTTGACTAGAGCTGGCTGATTAATAAGCTCAACCAAAAAACCTGCCCCCCAACTACGTCACAAATAAATTGACCAATCACAAGCCAGTATTCTTCGGACTTTCTTTTTAAGATAACTGCTTAACCAAAGCGAATTCCGCGATCGGACCAACGCTACTCGGTAAGTTGAAACCCATTTCAACTATTTTTTAAATATTTTTTCCACCAAACCCTGCCTTTAAAACCCTGTATGAACCCAAGTCGATCGCGTCGAAAAATCTCGTCTCGTGTTTTTTGTGATTGTGCTATTTGTGCTTGTGGTGCTATTACACGTAAAGTCTCCTGAAAGTATTGCATATGTACGTTATTAATGCACTTTTATACCAGCAGGTGTCACGTGTTAATTTTTTGCCTCGTGCTCGTGAAATTTTCCCGTCCATCGATTACGCCAAAATTTACTGCGGCTATTTTATTCATAATCGTGTGCCTTTCGTTTCGATCGCTTTTTGTGTCCTGTCGAAAGCACGTTATACCGGTTCCGGTAATTAGTTTTTCTGCTGAAAACATGATTCATTTTAGGAAGGATTTAAATTGCGAATATTTTTTTAATTCGTTGGTTCGTTTGGAGCAGAGTTTTTAACATGTACAATTGTACAGTCTTCGTAGATTCGATTACTGTGAATTTCTTGATGTACTTACTCGTAATCGTTTCTAGTTCAAAGCTGGTTATGGAAATGTACCTGGCATTTTCCTTTGGTTTTTTAGATCTTTATGTTTTCTGATCGCCAAACTGCCAATTTTGTTGTAGTGCTGGATGAATCCTTCTTAGGGAAATAAGTATGTACTCTATTCGCATTTTTCGCAGGTAACTTATCAAATGAAAATCCTGACCACAGCCATCTTTTCGGTAGCGATTTTGAAGAAAAGTCTCTCAAAAGCGCAGTGGTTTTCCATGTTTTTGTTATTTGTGGGAGTAGCCATTGTACAGGTGAGGAATATACTTCAAAAAAAATCATCAATTTGCCCCTGAATTTTTATTGTCTTGCTGGGATTAAAGAATTATGCCACTTCTGGTCGAAGGTGAGGAATGCTGTGTTATTGCGCTGCGAAATGGTGGTGTGGTGAACTGGTGACGCTCTATACGACTTTTTTGAGGGGAGTAAAATAATTGCTTTCAGTTCTACAAGTTTGTGATTTCAGTGATAGTCAAAGTGTGTTACTTGAATCTTGGGAGTATATTTTAAGTATTCGAACATTAGAAAGTAGAAGAACGCCTCTACATAAAATTTTTGTGCAACTCTCGTCCTTTTTTGCCAGCAGCGTTGATATAGGATTTTAGCACCATTGAAGCGGTTAAGACTCTATTGTGTTCTTTTATATCGATGCTTATTTGTGTTTTGCGCTTATGGCTGGTAGGTTGTGATCAGCAGACAAAGCTCGGTGTTAAGCAAGCTTTTACAAAACTTCAAAATTGCGTTGCGCTTGAAAATTGTATGTTCGTAATGGAAGGTTGTGTGAGTAGTACTTTCTTCTTAGATTTTCGCTTCCTATTCTAGTACAGAAGATGATACAAAATCAGTGACACGTTTGTTTATGTTTCCGTCGAATTTTTTTTTTCAATTAATGTTGCGACAGCTCACGGCATTTTAAGCCACAAAAACGTTTTATTACTTGTTTCTTTTTTGGATCTTCTACTTAGATGGATAGAAGCATATTAATTTGGGAATATTGTATTTTTAAACTCACTTTATAACAAATAGGTACTCTTTCTCTTTTCTGTTGAATTTTCATGGAACAATGGATTGGTTGATGTGGCAAATGTACTTTTTGAAACCAGAAGTGCATTTAAAATTGTTGATGCTGTATTTGCTGTGTTGCTTTAAGATATCCTTAACTAACTATTCAGTAAGCACATTGATGGGACTCTGTGTAATATGGTTTTTAGCGGACATACTAGGAAAAAAGCTTGCTCTTCTGCAAGAACTGGATCTAGTTGCAATTTTACGCATTAGTTATTGGGCACGTTTTTAAATTAGAATTTTCGCTAGCTTCGTCTACTTTTATGACCCTCTTTTGAACCCATCTTTCGCTGTCACCAGGCTGTAAGTACTTCACTCTAGGTTGCTGCCAGTTTAGATTGTATAGGAATAGAAATAGTCGTGTACACCACATTACAAAATGCCTGAATTGTTTTTTCAATTTCTTTTTCTTCAGGTTCAGATACAAGTGGCCAGCGCCTCCCCTTTGAACACCGCTTCAGCTGACCAAAATCCTGTTATAGGACTTGGGGCTGTTGTGACAGCTTGTCTTGCGTCTGGTTTTGCCGGTGTCTATTTCGAAATGATCCTAAAAGGTAGCAAAGGTTCGATTTGGTTACGTAATATTCAGCTCGGTCTTTTTGGATCCCTGTCAGGAATTGTGGGGATGTTAATCAAGGATGGGGCTGAGGTGGCCGAAAAAGGTTTCTTTTATGCCTACACACCGTCAGTCTGGGCAACTATATTTATACAAGCATGTGGTGGCCTTTTGGTCGCCGTAGTTGTGAAATATGCAGATAATATTTTGAAGGGCTTTGCTACCTCTATATCTATCATTCTCTCCACGGTTGTAGCTACGTATTTGTTCAACTTTCAAGTGACGATTTTATTTGTTTTTGGGGCGGCTTTGGTAGTCTGGGCGGTTTATCTCTACAGTTTACCTAAGCCTCAGCCTACAATTAGTTACGCCTAAAAAACTGTATTTCGCGCTGCCTTTGAAACTAGTTTTTAGTTTTGCTTTTGGTGAATTTGTAATATTACATTTAGTGCTATGTTGGGCCAGAGATTATGAAAAATGCTTCTAATGCAGTAATTTCTTGTTAAATATCTAATGCAGTTATGCCAAAATCTTTTATTGTACCATTCTTCTTGAGTACTTTTTATTCATATTCACTGCTGTCAAAATAGTTTGAGCACTGGTATAGCAGTTAAATAAATGTGCAATTTATACGCTAGCTTGTCTAAAACCATTTCCTAACAAATTTCTATGTTTTTTATTCACTCTTTCATTGTCATATGCCACTTGCTCTCCTGTGTCTCACGAGTAAATTACAAGTTTCACTGGAGTTTAAAACTGTGATCGAAATCGTTCAATTTTGGTTCCAAAGCTCATTTTTAAACACATAGAAATATAGTTGATGAGACGTTTTTCGATTGATTTGGCCAAAATTTATTCCACTGTTTGAGTAAAACAATTTTACTATCTCCAACTATACCGATCAAACCTTGTTTTTTAAATATCCATGACCACTGATAAACAGCTTGTGCATTATTTTATTTTTTATGATTGTGGTGCTTTATTAACTTTAGTAGATGCAACTGATATGTTAAGCGTGGTGACTGAGTGTTTTTAGCTATTGCCGCTATCTATCTTCGAATGTTTTATTCTTGGGTGGAAATATTTTTCGCTCGCGCTTGTTTTAGCCTGACCGGTTTAGGTGGTCTGTATTGGGATCACGAAAAAAGTTTTTTTTTATTGTACACAGATAACTAGCTCCATTACTCAGCAGTGTATGGGGTCGTTGAATAACGAACGCTGTAGGTTTAGTGGCGAAAACTGCGCTTCTGTCTTTTATATTTCATTTTAGTGACCACAAAGACTTTGTTACCATTTTATATCGAAGAATCGTTATTCGGTGTTGTTGATTTTGGGTGATTGTTTAAAAATTAAGAATCCTTATTTCATTCTTTTAAAGTGCGTACAGCCTATAAGATAACAGAAATCTTCACAATGTTTCCATTTTATTTGATGTGTCGGCGGCGCTTCAATCACAAAAATAATAAAAAAATATTAACGTGACTTGCGTACCTTTGTGCAGTTATGCTTTGTGTAATTTATTGAATTCAATTATACAATAGTATAGAGATGTTTTTGCAAAGTATTATATATGAATTCCTATGGCATATGTGTGAGCTGAATAGCTTTTATGCCCCAGTTAAATACGCATTGTTTGATGTGCGATGTATGGTGTTTCCTCCATGATTTCCTCTGTTTGTTGTTTTTCTATTAATTTGAAAATGTATCTCATGTATATGACATCTCATTTTTTGTAATGCTGGTAGTATTTTTCTGTCGGTATTGATGTGTAATCTTAGTCGACTAATTGGTTCTGGTACTGGGCTGCAGATACCTGGTTTCACCTTAACTTCTGCAGTGTTTTCGATTTTTACTCCATAAGGGCTTAATATTTTTGCCAATTTGTGAAAACAGCTCCATAGCTTCTGCTTATGTTTAGTAGGTGCAGCAAAATTTGGGTTACAGTTGTGTAACAGTTATCTATAATTTTGTGATGAATTTTCAATTAATTTTTGAATGTGATTCCTAAACGCATTAATTAAGGTGCATCTTTACAATTAAGTATTTGATGGTGTCTGGTGTAAATCAAAATGACAAACAAACTGTTCTGAAATATCAGAGATGATTTCAATGCTTGACTATACTTGCACAATTAATAACTGCTGTATTTGTTGGAGATCAATTGTTGGACTGGGTGCTTGATCCTTGGTTTTGGAGCCAAGGAGTTTGCTCAAGCTCGATTTATCCTTGCTTGAAGTGTTTAAAATTTCTTGTCTTTTGTTTCTTATTGCTTTTTAGGATAAACTTTATCTGCCTTATGTTGTTAAATAAAGAATTAATGTTCGGTGTGCTGTATATTATGGAATTAATCAATTAACCAAAAAGAAAAAAGAAAGAACCGAAACATTACATTTATGAAACCTTTCGATTTGCTATCAAACGTATCAAATTGCGAGAAACAGTTTAGTATTAGGTATTTTTCTCAGTTGTCTATCACATTGAAATAGTTTTTTTGAGTTTGATATAGTTTTAGATTAGATTGTCCTTGGTTTTGAAACAAATAGAACTACATTATTAATTTTAGGACGGTAGGCTCTGCTTTATCAGCCCACCTTGGAAACGGACCTTTTTTGGGCATATTAAGCAGTTGAAAATAAACGGTGGCTGCTATATTTCGAAATGTTTTGGCCCCTGTGTGTGGAATTTATCTGTTATCAAAATTTTTCCGACATTTGATTCGCAAATCGTGTCATATCACTGAATATTTTGAAACCTGCAATAAAATTTGCTTGACGGTTTTCCCTGCTGCTGTAAGACAGTCTACTACTTTGAGGTTTTCATTAAATATGATGATAGCAGATTCGGTGCAGAGATGCCTATAACGTTTTTAACTTCGTTATAGTGACAAGCATACTATTCCATCTCTAATTCCCGGTAGCCGCGGTGAATAGACATGGCACGGGCTGACTTTTTTGCAACCCGGCCCGCCCAAAGCCGCGGAGATTGGGCCTGCTTTACCTTTATAGTGACTGCACTCAGCGATGGCGGAAGCATTTCTAAAGTGGGGGAGCCCAAAACCAATGACTAGATTTCCTTTACCTACCACCAGAGCCGGCTGTGGCAAAGTGAGACATTTTAAAAGGGAGGCATAATTTCCACATTTTTTCCAGCGCATTTTTTCGGCAGAACTAATTTGAAGCTGATTAAAAAAGGAAAAGCTGTAGGGGGGTCCGGAGCCTTGTGTACCCCGGAAAATTTTTAAAATTTGCTTACTGTAATGGCTATTTTAGTGCTTTTTGAATGATTTTCAGGCAAATTGTGTTTAAATTTTTTGACTTTAATTCTGAGTGCTTCGCCAAATATGATACAATTTGTTCGCACATTTTTAATTACCGGTATGCATGCTGAAAACGTAAGGCTTATAGCTATCAAAGAGGTTCGAAATTATAGAAAAATTGTATGCATCAAAAACATTTTTGAAAATGGCTGGTGGGAGGATGCATATTCCTCATCCTATTCCTACCCTTCTGGATCCGCCCCTGGCCGTATAAGCTATAGAAACCATCAAAAGAATCTGCCATATTTCAGTCACTTGGCATCATTAGTAGCCTATTGCTCTTGTTTACTAAACGGCAGAGTCAAAAGGAAGGGGCATGGCACCAGGGGCGTATTCTCCATGCATGCAAGGCATGCATTGCATGCCTTGCCAATTGTCATTCAATAAAAAAAAATTAATAATAATATTTTTGAAAAAATATCAAAAAAATTTTCTCGATTTTAATCTGAGAACTTTCACTGTGTCAGAAAAGCATTAACTTTGGAGACCATTTTGAATATTAATAAATGGCAACACTTAAAAGTAGCCGCGGACGACCGCATAGGCATGCAATTTTCGAAGTTGCTTTTTTGTTCTGCATCTAGTTGTATTGGCAGATTGGCGCTAAATACGCGACTAACTGCGTAAGAAGGCATGCAATCGTCAAATTGCATGCCTATGCGGTCTACGCGGTAAGACGACGCAGTAACTGGTGAGCGCTGAGTAATCATATACGGTATTCAACACGGTAAAGTATGGTAGAGACTAGTCTACTACAGATCTGCTGTGTATGGTAGACTACTGGTAAATAAACTAGACTAGTTTAAAAATGATAGGCTGTGAGATTGAGATCAAGCTGCAAAATATAAGTAAGCAGGAGTTTAGTTGTAATAGGTCTAGTTTAGGGGTACTGGTATTGCATATATACCTTAGCTGGTTCAAAGGGGTTAGGTCTAGTATCAGCCCCCAGGTTCGATTAAAGCTAGATTTGGTTAGGTTAAGGTCATAGGTTAGGTTAAGGTTGGCAGACAGAAAAAGCGTGGGGGCTGTTAGTCTGCTTGACATGACCTGAGTGAAGTAGGTAGACTTACCAAACCAGGGGGTCTGAGGTATCGGTAATACCGGTACCGGTAATGCATATAAAAGAACATCATCTTAATGAAATTAAGATTCATTGTACAGATACTGGATAGAATACCGATATTGGTGCTGGTAGGTGCAGTGTTACAGTTTATACCAGTACCGGTAGTACTGTAGTAAAATTGATTTTCATCGATCTGTAAGGTACCAGTGTCTATTTTGCCGTTTACGGCAAAATTAATTGCCGTTTACGGCAAAATAGCTTCTAGGTCTATTTTGCCGTAAGTGATGTCGTGGGTTTTTAAGCGCCGTTTTGTGCTGAATTGCCACAACTTCTCGATAGCTCAGTGGATAAAGCGCCGCGTTAGAAGGGAAGCGCTGCACTAGTTTTGGGTTCAATTCTCGTCGCGGCTTCGATTCATTTTGCTTCGGTGGCTTGGGTTCAGATCGCTTCGAATTTGTGTGACCTGGGGTTAACAATCGAGTTCGTGAAGACAGTAGAATAGAATATGATGTAATCCCACGGTCAACTTCGTCTGACCTGGGGTAAATAATCGAGTTCGGCTCGGCTTCGTGTGACCTGTGGTTAACTTACGGCAAAATAGACACTGCCAATCTTTAAACTGAGACAATGAGCCAAGCCCAAAGGCACAGCTTTAAGTTTGTCGACCAGTAATATTGTTGAAAAGTTGAAACAAAAAAGTTTTACAGCTCTAACATTTCAAGCTTGATTCTGGCAGAACTACGGTACCCCACAGATGAACATAAGTGGGTCTCGTCTAGAGTAAGTCGTTCGTGTCTAGAATAACTTGTCCGTATAAGGCAATAAAAGACATGGACGGCTTACTCTAGATGAGACCCAACATTAGTATCGGTAAACAAACCAAGGGTTTACAAATATTTGGTCTGCGGAAGCTCAACATCAAACAAATTGTACTGCCGGCCTTGCTTAATATTTTTTAAAGACAACACTATATGGCTTGCTGTATTTTTATTCCTGTCTAACTTATTTGCTTTGTATGATGTTACAAAATTAGGTTTTGACCCCTAAGTTGGTTGCTTACAATTTAAGCATAAGTTTGCCCTGTGTATTTTCATTTGCTGGTCACGCTGTGCTTGCAACTGGTTAAAATTGTGATTTCTTCAGTTATGATAATTTGTTGCTACTGCTTTATGGAGCAGTATAGAAATACTGTGACGTTATTTTGATTAGCAGCTTTGTTTTCATGCTTATTTCGTTAAGTTGGTTAAAAGATTTGATGTAATTGAAGTTGCAATGCAGATATTAAAACCTTTATCTCATTTTTGAATGATCAGTTTCATTATGCTTCAGCAACTGTTACCCTTGGAATCAAAACACAGGTTTAACATCTTGGTTTATCGTCAAAACTGCTGAAATTAGATTGCTCACGTTAATAGTGCTTCTTTGTGGTTTTACACCAGTTAATAGAAAATTACCTTCTGCTTTTTAAACTTTAACCACTAATTCCCTATGATCATTGGTCAATTGGTGGTTAGTGGTAATTGTCAGCAGTGAATTGAATGATTGACTTGTCAAAATTTAACCCTGGATGAAGTACTGTAGGACGTCGTATTGTTTATCTATAGCTTTTCATACATAGAGTGACTGTACGGTGTACGAGTTTTCTGGAACTTCCTATGTAAGTTCATTTACAGGTGTTGTTGTAGTGTGATTTGTTACCACTGCGTAAAAGCTTCAGAATATCATTTATCAAGTAGTTTTAAATTATATTGTAGCCTATCGCCACATGTATGCTTAACTTCACAGAGTCTTATAGATGTCCAGTGTTTCATTTTTCCAATATTCTATAAATATGTTTTTCAGTTACCAGCCTGGTTAGATTTTTTATTAAAGCCTAGTTAATGGAGTAGTGGAATAGATACCGGTACTACTGCTGTGAAAAACTTCCAAGTTGTGCAAATGACTCAGCAATACCAGACTTATATATCTGAAGAAAGAAAAACTATTTGTGCAACAAAATATGCTCACTTGGTTTAAAAAAATGTGGATTGTCACTAGAAAGGCATTTGGTTTGATTCACAACTGCTGGTAAACATTCGATGAATGGGATGAAAGTTGATATATATTTGCAATTACATTGTTGCGAGAAATTCTCAACAACATTCTCGGATTGATCGGAATAACGTGCGCAGAATTCCTTTCTAACTCAATAGGGTGGCTTCTGACTCGAAGACCTCATGGTCCCTTCAAAGTCACCCTGTCACTAATCCTTATGTTATTTATCTAATGCCTGTGTTTTTGTTTTATCCGTTGTGGTTGGTGACGAATAAACAAACTTGAACTTTCTGAAGTACTCTGAAGCACGTAAGACGGCAGCCACAAAAGTTAAACTGTCTAAGGAAAGGGCCTGGAAGAAATTTGGAGAAAGGTTAGACGATGATTTCAAAACGGCAAACAAAGTGTTCTGGCAGACCATTCGCCGTTTGCGTGGAAAAAGATCTCGAGCCGCTCTCTTTATCGAAGATTCAAATGGTGTGACTCTGAAAGATCAAGATGCTATTTTGAATCGGTGGAGAGAGTACTTTAGTGATCTTTTGAACCCAGTTGATGCTACACCGATACAAATTCACGAAGAACAGGTTGGGGAAGATATTCAGATAACCGAAGCAGATGTGAATGCAGTTATCAAATCATTGAAAACTGGAAAAGCACCTGGTGAGGATGATATCAGACCTGAAATGTTAAAAGCAATGAACATACATGGTGTTCGTTGGCTGACTCGTGTTTGTAAGGTGGCGTGTAGTACTGGGCAAGCACCAAAGCAATGGCAAACTAGTGTGATAATACCTATCCACAAGAAAGGAGACAAGAGAAAATGCACCAATTATAGGGGCATATCTCTCATCAGTGTCCCGGGTAAGGTCTATGCCAAATGCCTTGAAAAGAAATGCCGTGAAATAGTCGAGCCTAAGCTAACAGATGCTCAGTGTGGCTTTCGTCCTGGCCGAAGCACAATGGATCAGATCTTTGCCTTGCAGCAAATCTTTGAGAAGTCGTGGGAGTATGCAAAAGAGGTCAATGCATGTTTTGTTGATCTTGAAAAAGCATATGATCGCATTCCTAGAGACAAGCTTTGGGCGGTGCTGTTGCAGTATGGCATTGATGGCCAGTTACTAACTGCCATTAAGTCGCTGTACATGCATTCCGAGGTCTGTGTTCGTGTTAACAGTGCAACGACGAAACCTTTCAGAGTAAGTGTGGGACTACGGCAAGGCTGCTCTCTTTCACCTATTCTGTTCCTTATTTATATGGATAGAATAGTTAAGAACAGTGAGTCTTGTGGCGGAGTAAAGATCGGTGAATGCACTGTACAACGTCTGTTATTTGCAGATGATCTCGTGCTACTCGACCCTACCCAAAATGGTCTCCAGCAAGCTCTTGACAGGTTTTCGGATGCATGCTCTGTTGCCGGAATGAAAATCAGTACAACAAAAACAGAAACCATGTGCCTGTCCAGACAACCAAAGCAGTGCTCTCTCCAAATTGATGGAGTACCACTAAAACAGTCAGAGAAATTCAAGTACCTCGGCGTTTCATTCACAAGTGACGGCAGACAAAATAGCGAATTGGATATCCGCATCGGAAAAGCAAGTGCAGTAATGCGCCAGCTCCACCGATCTGTGGTACTGAAACGGGAGCTTTGCACCAAGGCAAAGCTATCCATTTTCAGATCGGTCTATGTTCCTATTTTGACTTATGGCCATGAGTGTTGGATCATGAATGAGAAAGTGAGGTCTCGAGTTCAAGCAGCCGAAATGGGATTCTTGCGAAGAATTAGCGGTTTGATCTTGTTGGACAAGGTTAAAAGTGCAGATATTCGTGAATCTCTAAACATCGAATCGCTGCTTCTCCGACTAGAAAGATCGCAACTGCGTTGGTATGGACATGTGACACGAATGCCCCAGGAAAGAACAGCCAAAAAACTGCTCTGTTCAACACCGATTGGTCGAAGGCCTAGAGGCCGTCCCAGAACTCGATGGCGAGATTACGTAGAAGATCTTAGTTGGTCTCGCCTTGGCATCCCAGCAGAGCATCTATCCTTTGTTGCAGAGGATCGAGATGCTTGGAGGCTCCAACTTGAGCTGCTGCCCCCGCGACCTTCCAAGGATAAGCGGGTCCAGAAAATTGATTGATTGATTGATTGAACTTTCTGAAACCTGCCATTAACCTGAAAATTCAGGCCATCACGGGCATGAGAAATGCAAGCGCCATATCAATAACAAAAATTGTCTTAATACTACACTGTGGGACATTTGACGCACGTACTCTTGGATATTAAAGGATTAGGGTATAAACAGCGTCAGACACTAAAAAGTTATCTATTTAGCTCTGTATAAACATTATTATTATTGTATCATTTATGATCTTCGATTTGTGTGCCTTACAGCGCAGTTGTTTAGTTTCAACAATTGTATGACGTCATGGAGCCTCCATGAAATGAGGCGATAAAGTAATGTAATAGATGGATTACCAAAGAATTGAAATCAATTTTTTGACATACAGCGTATTTTATTACCTTGTGAAATAAAAACTGATGTTCTGTGCGGTAATTTTTCGCCTGCCTAATACGCTTTAACGAATTCTAATGAGTACATTTTTGAAGTTGAATTGAATAAGAAAACTAATGACGTCATCGTAATTGCATGCCTCATCTGTCAGGTCACGCTACGCCACTGCATGGCACAATGGATGGCCCCGCCCCTAAATACGCTCCTGAGGGCCGAATTTACACAATGAGAGGCCCTAGGCTATTTGATCACTCTGATTGGAAGAGCAAAAAAAGGTTTTCACGTCCTCAGATGTCCTGTTTTCACTGAAAATATTGGTATAGTGATGAGCGAAAAAAAAGGTAGCATGTCTGCAGATGTTCTGTTTTCCACTGAAAATATTGTTAAAGAGAAAAAAAAAGATCTTCATTGTTCGTGATGAGGCTCCCCATTTTCTCCGAGGCCCTAGATTTCAGCCTGCTTGGCCTATTCGTAAATCCGGCCCTATGCCTACAATCCATACTTAACCTGTCCACATGTGACATGTCCAAAAGATTTATGTGGGCTTCAGACCCACGCTGTCGTCATTTGGCACAACCCATTAACTCCAAAATTTTAAAATTTCGTTTTTTTTTGCATTTTTTCAATCGTTGCAACTATGTCCTTTTTAAGTGCAAATTTCGAGTTTGTACTCCTTACCGATTTTGAGTTATTTGTGGTGGCGAAACCCATTAACTCCATTTCTGTACAAAAAGTTGTGAAAGATTTTAAAAAGTTGGCAAAACCTGTTTACTCCACTCGTAATTGTTAATCTCTCATTGCGTCATAAACAAAGTTCAATGCATTCCTCAAAAATTTTCATCTCACTAGTGAAAAAATTGTGCGTAACAATATGAAACAATGATAATAGTGACGTAATAGATAATTGAGTATAATGCAAATTTGGATACATAGCGAATGCAAATCTCATACGTTGTTTATACATTCGTTAATTAAAATTATTGACATTAAACTTTTATGATCAAGCACTTTTATCAAACCAAAAATTAAAAAATCTACAATCAGGAACATTCTTAAAAAAAACCTGAAAACTAAAATGTGATTTTCTCGAAAAGTGTAAAAGTGGAGATAATGGAAGTCTCGTCAGCCTTGCTACGCACAGCCAATCCAGGCTAAACTCATTCCAGACTGTAAAGTAAAGACTTTACAGTCTGGAATGAGTAAAGTTTTTGCAGTCTGGAATGAGTTTAGCCTGGATTGGCTGTGCGTAGCAAGGCTGACGAGACTTTTGTTGTCGAAACATTAATTTGTCCCTTGGAGATAATGGGTTTTGCCAAATGACGGCAGCACGGTTCTTGCTTCTAGTTTTTGTTCCCGCACCCCACAAACAAAATTTTGAAGACATCTCTGAATTTAAGCTCTTTCCTGGGTTTTAATTGTGATGGTAGGCCTATTAAGTTTCAAATACATACATGCAGAGGCAATATAGTAAAAATAAACCTGTAAATTAGGGCCTCCCTGAAAAAAAGAGGGAACCAGGGCCCCCCGGTATTGCCACCTCTGACTGCCCTTTTTCAATAAAAAAGTGTGCTAATATGAGTGTTTTTTTGAGTGACTGATTACAAGACTGACAACATTTTACTGCTTTTTGAGTAGCTTGCCTTATGAATTATCTGCAAGTTATAGCAAAAATGTTTTATGATTACTAAAATGATGTTGTTTTTTTGGACTTTTTGGTTATGAAGTCTACGTCAAAAAATTGGGCTACTTTTATGTGGAATTGGCTACTTTTTGGCTACTTGAGGTAAAAATAATCTGGGAACCCTGCTGTAAGTGGTTAAAGGTGTTTTATTATTAATCCTAGGGACGGACTGCGTGGGTTTATGATTGTTCTAGGGATTCCAGTTGATCGAGTTTATCTGTTAATAAAACGAAGTGGTAGGCCTATTCATTCTGATGTATTCCTAGAGACCAAGACCAACTTTTACGGCTACTGGGTCGTAGCTTCAGTGTTACATGCTAGTGAAAAATTGGAATCATTGGCTTGCAAAAAAAAAGTATTGGCTGAGTCAGTGTCTCTTCAAAACGTTTACCGGTAGTCTACTGGTTACTTGGATATTTTTTAGTCTCAATTATGGCAGGTAGGCTGTGATGTGTGTGCATAACTAGGTAATTACGGTGCATAAAACTGTTTATTTTCATGGCAAGTACGGTAGCCGTGTGTCGGGGAAAGTGAAGGATTGGCCTTCAGTAAAGATGGTTACAATCTGCCATGGTTGCTATAGTGACAGTACAGCATAACAATGCTGGAGGCAAATATAAATCATTATGATACCCGATAATCTGTATCGTACTGTACAGTATACCGGTAAGTCAGTCAGGGCTTTTCAGTTTTTGTTGATTGCACGGTATAGTTGTACAGTATGGTACTTTACCCAGCATCACCATTCCTTGATCTGTTGTTGTTTAGTAATTGTATCATACCTTCCTTCCTTAATACAGTGTTTTTTCACAAGTTTCTTACTTTAAGCAGTTGTATTTCCAAAAAAAGTTAGGTTACAGGTCTATCATTTTTTGTGAGGTTGACTCCTAATTTGGAACTTCTTGACCTTCATTACAGATTGCTGCTTCTGATGAACCTCTAGTTGTTTTTGAAATAGTTTTTTGGATGCTGCATATCTGTCGAAAAGATGTCTACGGAACAATTCACAAGTTTTATTTCATATATCATACTGTTTTCAGCGACAGATTTGTTTAGCAAGATCTATTGTAAATGGTCATAATTTTTGCCTTACATTTGCTTTGATAAGACTGAAACTTAGAGGCAGTATATAGTTGAGTCCAAGCTAATATGTACTGTATAATTCTTCTTTTTCTGTGCTACTGTATCTTAATCCCAATAATTTTCTTTTGCAGGCAGTTTGAAATACTTGTCATTAATATGCCTTGCCATCCAAAATGCCACCCTCATTTTAACAATGCGTTATGTGAGAACTACACCTGGAGAAAAATTCTTTTCCACATCAGCTGTTGTGGTGTGTGAATCATTAAAGATGTTGACGTGTCTGCTGATTATTTTATATGAGATGAAAGGTGTATGTGTTTAGTTATATCAAATGGATATTGATTCTTAAATGTTATTTGAATGATGTTGCCATATGCGTTCCTCAATACTATAACAGTACATACTCGATTTTAAAAGTATTAAACATCTGTATTGGTCATTTCACTTTCAGAACTGTAAAACAATTGCAATTTGTAATTAATTACTGACAAAAATAGGTCTTTTTATGCTACTGCAGTCATTTTCGATATGTAGACGTGTTTTGATAACACTTTTGCTTTTTTTGTCCAGCTCTGAAGTTGCATTACCATAGCTCATGCATTACGGTGTGCTGTTTTTTTGCTGTTGGTTACTTTAGCCATTGCTTTATGGTGTTCTAGTGGATCCTTCATTCATTTAGTTTCAGCTTAGCATGGACTGTTTTCAAGAATCATTAAATTACCTCCCAATTTTCAAATGAATTTTTCAGAAGTGATTTTTTTTGGAATGATATGTTGCAAGGGAAAATACCATTTAGTGTGAACAGTGCAAGTAATTAAATAATACATTATGTCTTGAAAGAAGTGTTGCTTAAACTATATGGAACTTTTAGGCAATGTTAAAAATTGGTTGAAGTTTCTTCATGTAAAAGTTCTCAAGCAACCATCAGACATGGCAAAAATGGCTGTTCCAGCAATTGTGTATATGGTACAAAATAATCTGCAATTTGTTGCAGTGTCAAATTTGCCAGCTGCTGCTTTTCAGGTGGGCATTTTTGATGCAACACATGGTCTTCATTAGTCTATTACAAGGGTTGAAAATGTTTTTTGCGTTTGGTTTGTTTCTGTGCCTAAGTTTTGACAATGGTATCAACTTGAGCATTTACCTAAGGTTATGACTGAATTAATTGAAATCGGTTATAGCTTGAAAATTGTGAAAATACTCAACTTTTTGGCACTATGCAGGCTTATACAAGCTAACATCAAAAAGTGTGCTTAATATTCTACTGTTGTTCTACGCAACTAGTTTACGTGTAGAGTAATTTACTGATTTTGTAGGTAACTTTTCAAATGAAAATTCTTACCACAGCCATCTTTTCAGCAGTAATTTTGAAGAAAAATCTCACAAAGTTGCAGTGGTTTTCTATGTTTTTGTTGTTTATGGGAGTGGCGATTGTACAGGTCAAGTATTTCTGCTTTTTTTGATGATTAATCACTCGTATGTAATGTTCTCATAAAACTTTGGAAAAACTTGTCAAAATGTGATATTTTGTCTCAGACTCTGAGTGTGTGGTGGTGGTGTTTTTTAAAAAAGGTTGAGTGCGGTATTCGCAAATATTTTACGACTTCTCGAAATCACAATAATGCTGGTATTCTACAGAAGCTCTTGGAAGTAACAGAATGGTTGGAGCGATCATGTCAAACAAACTTCTATTTGGCTTTTAACGTTCGTTCGTTTCTCGACAAAATGGTTAATTTCAGTCCTTGGGCAGCATTAAAGTTTGATTTAGATCGAATGTTTTTACAATTTCGTGTTTCATTTCGATTTGAGCAATTAAGCATGAACTTGAGCGACTGACCAAATTTCTGTGGAAAACTATTTGTTGTTTACTTACTTCATAAACAATGACAAATCTTCAAATTCTTCATAATTATCAACTGAGTCTTCTTTTTTCAGGTCCAGACGCAGACGGCAGATGCCTCCACTCAAAGCGATGCGTCAATTGAACAAAATCCTGTTATAGGACTTGGGGCTGTTGTGACAGCTTGTCTTGCGTCTGGTTTTGCCGGTGTCTATTTCGAAATGATCCTAAAAGGTAGCAAAGGTTCGATTTGGTTACGTAATATTCAGCTCGGTCTTTTTGGATCCCTGTCAGGAATTGTGGGGATGTTAATCAAGGATGGGGCTGAGGTGGCCGAAAAAGGTTTCTTTTATGCCTACACACCGTCAGTCTGGGCAACTATATTTATACAAGCATGTGGTGGCCTTTTGGTCGCCGTAGTTGTGAAATATGCAGATAATATTTTGAAGGGCTTTGCTACCTCTATATCTATCATTCTCTCCACGGTTGTAGCTACGTATTTGTTCAACTTTCAAGTGACGATTTTATTTGTTTTTGGGGCATCGTTTGTTCTTGGAGCAGTTTATCTCTACAGTTTACCAAAGCGGCAATCTAGAATTGATTTAGCGTAATATTTACGCTAAACTTAAGGGGTGTATTAGAGTACCTGTTTTATTGTATAGTTTATTTTTTTTTATCACATTAAAACTATCATATAATCTGAGAAAGTTTCAGCATATTTTGTTCTCTCAGTCTCTCACTGCTGTGGAAATATTTTTTAGTGCTAGTGAAACCATACTACTCATGTACGTTTTCTACACTTTGTTTACGTGAAAGTGTTTTATAATTGCGTTCATACGTTAACGTTGATGAATTCGTTTAGGGCAAATTTTACGCTGTAGACATTGCGAATTTATAATTGAAGATAAAGACTGTTTTAATGTCCTTGACGTGTGATGAATGACTTGTGTTTTATATTTTTGTAGTTTGGATGACTTTTTATTAGCTTTGCATGCTTTTGGATTGGTGACTGGTTGTTTTATATACTGCCGTTGTCTGTGATCATTGTGTTGTGAATAGTTAAAATTTATTCTAACTCATTTTATGTCGGTACTAAATATCATTATTATATTAACGCTTTTCATGTTTGGTGCCCCCTATGAAATAATTTTCTATCTTATTGAATCAAGTCTAAAACACCTCAAATAAGCGTAATGTAATTTTCCAATTTCCATATATGTAGTCACTTGTAAGCCCTATTGCTCATCAACTTAAGATGGTTGTTGGTGGGCGCATTGTTAAAATATGCAACTTGGTGCCGAATGAGCTACGTCAATCCCTTTTAGCTTTGGTGCAGTTTTTGAGACACTATAGTGATGAAATACTTTTTAATTGCGAGAAATCATATTTTAACGTTTATTCAAATCCGCAGTTTTACTTAAGATGTGTGTAAAGTTGGCTCCACTTAACTGAATCATTCGGTTATGTGGATCAATTTTCTAAGTTTCGCATTGCATAAGCGTTTTCAATGTATAAGTACGCCGTTTTTCTCGATCATTTTTTCGTTTAACCGGATCACATTTGCGGAAAACTCACAGTAAAATTCCACATTTCGCTGGACAGGTGTTACACGTTTCATACGCCACGTGCTCAAACACTAATCATGTGCTCAAACCATGCCATGCGCTATTCAGTAAAGTCAGTGAACTTATCACGCCAAAACGCTGTGCTTCAAGATCTGTGAGAGAAACTAAAGAACTGTTGCAAGTTTATGACAAAGTGCCAAAAATACATAAATACAGTTGTGTTATTGATTCTCATTTTATTGTTAGTTTTAAGTTGGGTTTCTTCAAATCAAACCTTCATTATACTCGCGGTATTACGCCGAAGCGTAAAACGAGTGGCGGGGCTCATCTCCGCGGCTTAGCGCCTGGGCAACACAGCTCCGAAGAAACGTTGCAGCGGTGGCGAGCCGTTGGCGACACTGCTGATTTGACCGGTCCGGGTATCGAACCCCAGACCTTTTTTAGTACTCGACCAATAGCTGCTTGAGAGATTTTATACTCGGCGAAACATATCGTATTCTTTTAAATGGCGAATTGTAAAATGATGAGACTTTTGTTTGACCACCAAACTGCCGGTTTAAGGTGCGTTTACCGATACGCGGCATGCGACTACCATTGCAAACTGTACAGACCTGCGATTAAGGCGATACAAAATTTGCTAGCATGCGTCAAACAAGCTGATTGTTCAATCATGTCGTAACTATCCTATGTGCATTGCCTCATTCTCGTCGTCAAGACCAAATTTCATCGTCAAAATGAAATAAACAAATTAGGTGGTTGCGTGTCGGTAAACACGCCTTAGTTCGCACTAAGCAGCTATTGTTGCAAAATACTAGCTTATATTCGAGATGCGTTATGTATATTGTTGCCACATACAATAACATTCAAGAGTTAAATATATACCACCTAGAAGTGCAGTTATAACATCAGAGGGTACGCAAGTATTTTCAGACAAGCCCCTTGTTAATTTGACAGAACCTCTACCGAAAAGATTCTTACGAACTTCGTTAAAGCGCGTCATACTGCAAGTGACAACTGACGATACAATTAAGAAAATTGCTTCCGGAACAACGTCAAAAAAACAGCAAGCAATTGATTTGTTATTGCTGGAATGAGAACTGTGAAATAGGGTGTTTCATTTTTTCACCATTTTTGAAATCGAAAATGCTTGGGTCGGCATATGATGGGATTTTGGCCACTGATTTCAAATATGTAATTTTTTTTCCATTATGACGTCATTTTGAGGTGGCACCTCGCGTTTGAAACTCCGGCGGGGCGTAAAAATAGGGATTTCCCCTAACTCGAAAACGCTTGGGGCTAGAAAGTCAATATTGGTATCAAATTGTGCGGAAAGGTCGATTTCCTATACCTTCCCAAGAGACTTCATAGCCGTATCTTCATCAGAAATTGAATAAATCTTAAAAAACGTTTTTTTGATTTGTTTTTGCTCTTTCTTCCATATTTGGAATCAGTGACTGTAGTTAAAAACAAAACTAAAGTTTTTTTTGTAATTATCAGGCAATACAAAAAATTATGACAACACTGTTGTAAATTTTAGTACGCGTTTTAACTGTGTCGTCACAGTAAGCCACACAAGAAACTATGACGGCACAGTAAAAACGAGTTCTAAATTTTTTTGAAAAGATACCGGTAATCTTCCTTTTCTCAGCAGACTTGAGAGTGAGTTTCAAGCATTAAAAAGAGGATTTAAGTCAGATAAAATGGCCGCTTGTACGAGGAAGTTAGATTGTTTGAGAAAAGCAAAGGAAATGAAAAGAAACACCTTGCCTTTGCAAAAGGAAGTTATTTGGCATTTTGAGTATTTGAAACAAAAGCTTCGGGAAAATTCTATTAAATTTGAAAGGAAACTTCCAGTTTATAATGATGTAAAAGAGCAGTTGTTGGAAGACGTAATCAGCTTATGGAAAAAATCCAGTCTGCCGGTTTTAAGTAAAATCAGGACCGAGGCTAAAATCAAAGATTTGATACAGAAGTGGAAGCTTGCATTAAAGAGAGCGAGGAAAAGCAAGAGTGAGTTGAAGGAAGATGGGTGGATGAGTCAGTTGTCTGATATTTGCAAGTGTAAATACGACGAAGTTAAGGTGCACCAGGGCAAAGTTCTTTGTTCATGTCCCTTCGAAGATAGAGTGGCAGGGGCTGAGATCGAATTCCTGATAGATCAGCGAGGCAACAGAAAAATGATGCTAGGGTGGAGTAAAGATCTAAAGTTTGCCAAACGAGCTATGGAAAAAGTTAGTCGCATGGTCAAAGAACCTGACACGGGACCGCTATCTACTTTTGGCATAAAAATCGGGTCAAGCCATACTTATCTCACGGCCACAAAGATGAGGAAACGGGGGGCAAAAAGTATAAAAAAATAAAGACTGCTGAAGTTAGTTCCCAAAGTTGCACTCTTGCTGACCGTCGACTGACCAGTATTCGACAGCAGTCAGACCAACTCTTGTCGGTAGTGGGGTCGGAAATAGCTGCTTCGCCTTCAACCATTTTTCGCAAGCGTGAGAAAGTTCGCATGTCGGCATTAAGGGATGCTGAAGCCAAGTTAAAGGGGACCGATTTCTTGCAACTTTGCTACGATGGGCGTATAGTTAACAAGTCAGATAGATATGTTTTTCTTGGTCAGTTTTTTAACACTGCTGGTTCAGAGACAGAAGCAGTTATTGCTGTTAAATCTTTTCCATGTGGGACATCGGTTACAAGCGAGGTTTTGTTTAAGACCATCACTACTGAAGCTTGTGAAAGGTTTTTGACCAAAATATACTCCTTGATGGCAGACACAACAACAGTAAATACCGGCAAAATATTCGGAGTTAACAAAAGATTGAGAGATTATTTTGTTCAAGAAGTTGGGCATGACATTCATGCGCTTATTTATTTTATTTCATGTTAATGAAATATACTTCACGCATGTGGTGTCATTAGTTGAAGGAAGGAAGAAAGGTCCTGGGATGATGCGAGAAGGAGCTTTATATAATAAAATTAAAACCATCCAAAAACCTGATACCATGGCTAATTTTTCACGTGAAAACCTGCCGAAAATTTCTGTCACTAGCATTGCTTCACTTCATCTTAAAGGCAAAATTAAGTGGTTTGCCGATCAAAAGAGTAGCGGTATTTCAAAGCATGATTTTAGGACCGATCAGTTGTGCATGCTGGTGCTGGCTTGTTTCACTTTTATGGATGTGCCCAATTCATTGAAATCTCTTTTGTTTCACAAGCAAGAAACTATGTGCCATTCCAGGTGGATAACACAGCAAATGGTTATCTCCGTTTATTTCTTTTCCATTCACACAGGCTTTCTGTTGAAGATGTGACCAAACTGACAAAGTCAGTTTCGTATATCGTGTCAGTATACGCTCCATCTTTTATAATGATTCACTTGAATCCAAAAGCTTGTGATGGACCTTCGTTAACGCTTTTTCAAAGAGATTTGCTCCTTGCCTATCAAGATATTGATAAAGAAGTGGCCAACGTGGTTTTCAAATATTTTGTGGAGCACGGGTCACAATGGTTGTCCCCCAAAAATGTTGCTTTGAGTCTCTTCAGTGGTTGTCCTCCATTGTCACTTGAAGCTGTAAAAACTTCCTCCTCTTTCCCTGCAGCTATCGATATTCGTGAGCGTATGAGATGCCGAGCAGCAAGACTAAAAAATTTCTTCATCATTCTTTCCCGAAGTGCGCCCTGTGTTGAGCACAGCGATATTATACCGCCAATGTTTTGGAGGTCTATTGACAACAACAACCGCTCAACTGAACGACGAATAGGGAAGCTCAAGAACATTATCCAGGACCGTATATGTGATGGTATCCATAATTTTCGTACTGATTTGCGATTGCGCTCTTACTTGTGTAATGTGGAATGAAGAACCAGAAGGTGCTTATAATAAATTTTTAAAACCGTTTGGAGTGGGTGTGCTCAGAAAACTTACTATTGAAGTTCAGTATTTGCTCTAAAAGTTTGAGTAAAGAAGTTAGGCGACAAACCAAAAAAGCAAAATAGTCACAGAAATTTTACGGCAAATTACCAATCGGGTTATTGCGTAATGAAATTACGATAAGATATTTTCGTTACCGTGAGTTTGACTCTTTGCTGGATGCGTTGCAGCATGTCTAGTAACTTGATAAAAACAATTCTTTATACGGAAAAATTGCATTTAATTGCGCGGAAAGTAATTTAAGCAGTGCATAAGAGAATAGTATTGCATAGAAATGAAGTCCATTTTGAGTTTTTTTAGATTTATTCAATTTCTGATGAAGATACGGCTATGAAGTCTCTTGGGAAGGTATAGGAAATCGACCTTTCCGCACAATTTGATACCAATATTGACTTTCTAGCCCCAAGCGTTTTCGAGTTAGGGGAAATCCCTATTTTTACGCCCCGCCGGAGTTTCAAACGCGAGGTGCCACCTCAAAATGACGTCATAATGGAAAAAAAATTACATATTTGAAATCAGTGGCCAAAATCCCATCATATGCCGACCCAAGCATTTTCGATTTCAAAAATGGTGAAAAAATGAAACACCCTACTGTGAAACCAATGTTGTGATTTTAAATAACGATTGCTTATTGATTAGATCCCTTTAAATTTGCAATAGCTTGACTTGTTGATCCGTCGCCTCTCTAGTGTAAAAATTTCTCTGCAATCTTGGTGCATGCTAGAGTTCGAGCGAACACCTTGCACAATTCGTACAAGAATTCGAACTACCGTGTACATTTGTACAACCTATCATCACTATGAAACCTTGTAGCACCCTAATGTTTTGCGATTTGAGTGAGTAAGAGTCCAGCACATCAGTGGTTCAAGATAACTCGAGTTGTGGAACTTCAGTGTTCACTGTTAACCCTTGTATGTGATAATTAGTAGTGCAATGGTCACTTCAGATTAAATTAATGCGGCGGGGCATTTCGATTTAAATATTGTTAAAGCCAGAAGTAACTTGAAAATTTTCCACATCGCGTACTTAAAAGAGAACCAAAAACATACCATCACCACAGGCCAAATCTTAAATGATTTATATAAAAAATATACAAAACACAGTAAGCATATCACAGTAGCATATCATAATAACGGTTCTACTCTACGATATCAGTCAATCCTCTCAGTTTTTAAGACTTTAGTGATCCAGCCATTACTTTGCATATTTCCTTATGCTTGGGCCAGTGCTTGACTTGACATTCCCTGTAGAAAGGCTAGTGGTTATACACGGCAGCAAATACATGGCACTTGAAAACATTAAAGTTAGTGCTTAATAACGGACAACTACAGAATGAATTTGACAGTTCGATATAACTAGGGAGTCAAACCGAACCTGAACCGTTTAAATTTGAGATCATTGAATCTGAACCGAATCCGAACCTTTAATATTTCAAATCTGTGAACCTAAAACGAACCTTCAAATTTTATGCAAGTGAACCCGAACGTATAATATTTTGTGTGCATAAACCTGAACAGAAATCGTTTTGTAACAATGTTTGAACTTGAGCTGATTGTTAAACAATATTAATAAAAATCTCTAGACATGTGCTGCAATGCGTAACATTCTTCCTGCTTTTCAAAATTTAATGAGTCTGAAACAAGTCAGGACAGGTCATGCCAACTTGCTAGGCTAACAGGGAGGCGAATCGGTAAAAACCGCTTTTTTTCGGTGAACCCGAACCTTTAAATTTTGGTGCAACTGAACCCAAATTTTTGAAAAGTCTTAAACCTGAACCGTTAGAAATTAAATTTCTTGAACCGGAACCGGAGCGATATTTTAAACGGTTCGACTGCCTGGATATAACACGAAATACCTAAACATTCGGCCAACTTTTTTGCTCAGTTTTCGCAAGTGAGGCTCAATTCAAATCGTTGCATAGTTGAGCTTACCTTTTACAATACCACTCCTGCCGGCACTGTGAACATCGTTTTGACGCTTCCTTACCACACACAGCACATTTTGGAACTTCGTTTAGTAATGAATCCATGACTTCGAAGTTATAAGCATCGGCAAGCCTGTCGTGAAATATGAAACTTTGTTCGAATACGTAAACCATCGTAGTTTGTAATTTGCGGAATTGTGAACGAAACTGCTGACAAATTTTATTGCGAAAACTGAAGAAAAACAATCTTCTTTCTCTTTAGTAGTAACCCGCTATCGCTTTAATTTCGGTGTTTTTCTACGTAAACAAACGAAGAAATGATTATCGATTGGCATCAGTATTTTATATGCTATGACAAAACCGGAAAAACTTCAAGCACTTTTTGCAATCATGGCCGTAACTGCAACCATACATTATTGCAAAATGCCTACTCAGTAAAATGCAGTTCTACTCAGCAAAATGCCTACTCACTAAAATGCAGATCTACTAACGCAAACGTATTTTCAAAATTTCCGACAAGCATGAGGTCATCACAGATGACTTTTTCATCCAGCATAACTTACCTTTGCGCGTGACGTTGGATTTCTTCTTGATTCGGGTTGAAATAATTTTTCATTTGATATTTAGCGATTGCCATCCACTTCCCCTCGTTATTTTTCACAAGACGATCTTTTATTTCTGGTAATTGTTCCAAAACCAAATCTCTCCTGATAAATAAACACGTTCATCTCGTGAAAGCTCAGCAACGTTTGTCAGAAACAACGAAAATTTGCTTATAAAATTTCAAGTAAACTTTTATTTTAGAACCTTGAAGCAATAAAATAACTTGCATTTCGTTTCAACCCTAGTGCAACGGTGGTCCTTTGGTCAAAGTAACTGGAATAGGTACTTACTGAACGCAATTAACTTCTACGACCTTGAGCAATGTCTGTAGATAACTAGATATTAGGTCAGGTGCATTCAAATGTCGATCGCAATATGAACTTAAGACTTTGTTGATTACGGATGCTGGAGTTGGGTTAGTTAGACGAATGCACATTTACAAAGACAAGGAAACTACAAAAATTACTTGCTACCGATGGGACGATAGCAGAAGGGTGACGACTATCTTAAAAATGTCTCCTTACTTGGGTGGATCCGAATCTGTCATTGAAAGCTGTTCCAAAAATCGTCTCATATCTCCGAGCATGGGAAGTTGGTCCAGTAAAACTTCGGTCAAATGCGACCGCAACTACGCATACAAAGTACAACTGGTCATAAGCAGATTCAATTATGAATGGGGTAAATGTACGACATATCTGAATAATGCTTAGGTTAGTAGCTCTTAAACCTTTTATTTCTATTACGCGTCTTATAAGCAACGCTTCTATGCTTTGGAAATGAGCACATTTCACTACTACAGTATGTCAACATTGTTAGACAAGTAATTTGCATACGATGTACCGCAAAACTGTCAATAGCTGACCACGCAATCAAACAATGCTCTGCATTTTCAAAACGGGAATTCAATTTGTTTGTTTCAACATCCTGTAGCTTTAATGATGTATAGCTAACACCGGAAAATTCACCTTTAAAATTTGTGACTTATTGAAAGAATTGAAATCGTATTTTTGATTGCATTCAGGATTCATTAATAAGTTAAAAAGTGAAAGCCAAACTTGACCCTCTGTCTTCGTCAACGTCATTGCTTCCGGTCCAGAAATATCTTGCCATTTACTGTCTGAACAAAAACAACGGTTTAGTCAGTAGGCTCTAGGCAGTCGTTAAAAGCATATAGTGATCTTTAAAAAATACACCATTAATTTACAAGGGGTAATGCGATGACGATGGTAATAGCACAAATACCAAACGGAAGAAACTTAAGCAAGAAACACTGAATTTGTTCCCTTAATAACCAGGGGTTACTCTTCTTACCGATGAACTTCTTGATAGTTCCTTTTTCTCGTTTAGTCCACGGTGGTTGTTCGACTAATTGAACTAACAAGCAGGGGATGTTGTGTGTGTTCAATATTCGTGAAGAGGCACTCAGTGGAAGGCTGTGGAGACACACGTTCAGCACAAAATCAATTCAGTTTTTCGTAACAATGACAGTGATATCAACGTCCAAAGTTTGAGACAACCAAGTTACCAATTTACATGCTGCTCTAATAGTAAAAATGCAATCGGCAATGTGTGGTAACTAGACGAAATTTCACAGCATCAGTTATCAGGCCAACTAACATCAAATCTTGGGATGTACGATATAGTTGTCATCTTGCCGGACGCTCAGCGACGGAGAGCAGAATACATAATACATATTTTTTTGCACCGCTAGCGTGACAGTGATCAGTGTAATTAGTTTGAAACAGCCTTTATGTGCTTTGATTACGAACACCAAGGCATAGCTAAAAATGATTTCTGCCGCCAACAATGAAAAATAGGACTGATAATAACTGAATTCAATGAATGAGCTCTACGCTGTGGTAAGTTTCTTTTTACATGACAACAAAGTTGGATTTCAGAAAAAAATCACACATCAGGCTGAGCGCTTACCAATCCAAAGCATCGGTAAGGTATCTTAATATTGACATAACTTTCACCGCAATTTCAAAATCCATTTTCTCTTGTTGATTGATCAGTTCCTAAAAATAAAAATTTAAAAATAGAAGCAGGTCTGAGACTGACTAGCTATCAGCAAGTCATACCTCCATCGAATTTACATTGTCTTCATTTTCGTTTTTAATTTTACAGCTTTTTTTTCCAGCCACAACAGAAACTAATTTACGATAACAGTAGTCCAGTAAATCAAGGGCATTTTCTTCCGCAGATTCCCAGCTTTCTTTATGAAATAAAACTGTTTCCAAAAGATTTACCAACGTTGCTTCATGGTACAGCTAAAAATAAGACCAATTAAACATTAAAAATAAAAGCTAATATTTGGCGTCGGCGCGACAAATACGCCGAGTCGGTCACGCTACAGCATCGCGCAATTGCCTAAGTAAGAAATCAGAGCATAAATACCGCCAATGAGGCCAGTTGGCGTAGTGGCTAAAGACATCGCCATCAGCGCAGGAGGTCTTGCGTTCGATTACCAGGCAGGTCAAATCGGAAACTGTCGCAAATGACTCGCCACTCGTTACACGCTTTCGCATAATACCGCGAGTATAATGAAGATTTGATTTTGCTACTTACCACCATATAAATAGGAATAGTGGTACGAGGTTGGAAATTGGTTTTGAGAATGACAGAGAATACATTTTGCTTCCACACATCAATAGCAACAAGATCAGCAATCAGACATGGAATCTAACAACACATTGCCTATAGTTAAAACACATTACTACCGGTATTGTTTGCTTAAATAAAAAACAATTATAATAACATGTTTTTTCGAAGCATTTCACTGAAAATCAAGCTTAAGGTTCAAACTTGTTTACATCAAAAACATTTTTGATCATTGGCGTACAGTGAGCATGTTGAAGGTGTGCACCACTCCGATACATGCTGCCGCCTGCCGGGATTTATTAAACAAATGCGTGAAAGCGCTCGAAAGTACCATGTGATCCGACATCTAACGCCTTTGCAATAATTTGCACTTTAGGCACATCATCTTGAGGCGTGAGTTCACAAAAATAGGTATATAAATCAACGTGACGGTTACAGGCTATGACCTTCGAAATAACAAGCATTAAGCAACCATATTTTAAAAAAATACAGTAGCCTTAGTTGCTAAGTACAAAAACATCATGATACCGACTAAGCAAATCTTCTAGCGTAAGGGTATGCACCTTCTAACTGGCAGTTGATACTACAGTATTTCCAATTTTTCATCATAATTTCTGCTAGAAAATGGCATTTTGATTATACTGTCAACACTTCATTTCACTCGTCTCAACAAATTTGACTAAACTTTAAAATGTATGCTACATCGAATGCCAAACCTTGGAAAATGACAAGCAACTACCCACAACTGCATTGACACAATTACGGTACTATTTCCAATTTTCGCGTACAATTTCCGCTAAAAAATGGCTTCTTAATTATACTGTCAACATTAAACTCCATTTAACTAAATAAATTAGACCAACAACTTTAAAATGCCAGTAGATCGACCGTCAAACCTTCAAAAATGCCCAGCAATTCCCAAAACCGCATTGATACAACCATGGTGCAACTCGTGTGATTGGGCATGCATTGTGACGCAGCACCTGGGTTCAATCTTCAAATTGAACACTTTTTGGATTTGAATCGTATGGAAAGAGAAAAAGCCACTCTACGGTATGCAATACGGTCTACGACATTTGTGCGCAAAATACGTTCTATCGTACTTTTTAAGACAATAGATTGTACAGAACGCACTTTTTAAAATGTTAATTTAAACGCACTTTTTACAATCACTTTTGTTGATCGCAGTTTGTAAATTTTATGAACAAACTTTTTCAAAAATTTTCTATTTGCAACGGTATTAGTAAATGTTTTTATTTGTTTCAGCTTTTTTTAATCTGATAAAAATTTTAAGTCAAAAAGGAAAATATCGATGCTGTAAGTTATTGACATGCAGAAAATATCGATAAGTACTTCTTTTAATGCTTCCAAAAGCGCTTTCGTGCAAATAAACTATGTTGTTGCGTATACTGACAATCCGGCGAATGAATATAATCATCATTTCTAAAACGTTTGTGCATGTTTACCAGCTACAAAAAATTCTAGAAAATAAAAACAAACAACAAATTTATGACATGTGTAATT
The DNA here is from genome assembly GCA_964006365.1 of Trididemnum miniatum. Taxonomy (NCBI): domain Eukaryota; kingdom Metazoa; phylum Chordata; class Ascidiacea; order Aplousobranchia; family Didemnidae; genus Trididemnum; species Trididemnum miniatum. Next base: position 14,133,159 of record OZ023237.1, read on the forward strand.
AATAGTCAAAAAATCTTAACGGCAAAAAAACAACATAATCACGCAAAAGCACTAAAAATACGCGATCCTAAAACACTTTGAAAAAATTTAATAAAATTTACAAAATCCGATCAAGGAAAGTGACTGTAAAAAGTGCGTTCAATTTGAATTTTAAAACGTGCGTTCTGTACAATCTATAGTCTATTAAAAAGTACGATAGAATGCATTTCGCGCCCACATGTCTTGTGTCCATATCTCACGACACCCGAATGTCTCGTCGCCTAAATGTCGGGTATCGATGTAATACGATTTAGAATACAATCGAAAGAATCTGGGGCCGTAGGTATGCTGCTCAACTTTTGTGCATTTAACGCAATGCGTTAACTTAATGAACAAACAAAGTTAACGCATTGCGTAAAGTGCAACAAAAGTTGAGCAGTATATCGCCCCTGGTTTGCTTGTGTTCAACGATAACTGTGAACCTATCATACGAGAGAATGTTGCGTCATCGGTCGGCGTTGAAGAAAAAGCAATTTGTCGTTCATTGAAAAAAAAAAAACTGCGCTGATATTACAGATTAAAGACGAGAAAATTCGAAAATTTTAATTGAATATAATTAACGCGTGTGTCTGTGATATTGCAGGGTGTGCGCTGAACACCTTGCTTGAACTGCCGGAAAATACGCTACTGTTTCTAATTAACACTCAGTATTGAGGTTCCAACCAAGTGTTTCAAAAAGGAAAACTACGTTTTATTTATTGAATGGAAATTAAGCTTCTGCGATCAACATTTTTTTGTATTTAGTAACATATTTATCCTCGTATCACAAGAAAGCAGTAAAAGCGCTATAACGAGATCGCTTAGGCGTCGCTGGCCATCTGTCTACCACACCAAAACGGGAAAACCCCGTTAAATGCCTTTCCCAACGGCACAACAACTAAACTTGCCGACTTATTCTCCAGAGTCCCTTTAATGCTGAAGGTCAAGCAGAGAAGCTGTGAATGCCAATTTTAAAGTCATTGGTTCGACCCGACTCGGAATCAAACCCGAGTTTACAACTCCAGAGGCGGACGCTCTTACCACTCGGCCATCTAGGCTCAAGGAAACTTTTTACATTTTAAGCAGTTCAAGTGTAGCCATAAAAACCGAGTTTGAATATACCGTAGAACTACTAAATGAAATTGGTCCTGCAGCCATTCCAATTAGGCTAAGACTGCTAACATTACAAATCTTACTTTATCCAATGAAATTAAAAATTCTTTGATAAACTCTTCTTCCTGAGCCGAAGCATTCAAGAGAGCTTGCATGTTTAACTTTTCAACGTATTCATGGTGTTTTTGCCAGCTACAAAAAATAAAATTTCTAGTAGTTGTGGTACGATGTCATTACGATGGCAACTTACTTGAAACTTCCAATGTCTTTAATTGCATATGTTTTAAGATTTTCAATTAGCGCTTCTGCTTCACCGGATAATAAAACTTGCTGAGATTCATGCGCAGCCATTTTACCACTACATAAATATTATGATAAAAACTGAATTATTGCACCTTAAAGAATCTGCCACACATTTCAAAGCAGTGTAAAAACTATGACCGACCACAACGAAAATTGCGCGACTGTTTGACACGACCGACTCGACATGGGACAAGTCGGTGTTAAGTTATCTAACCCAATACTAAACCCTAGCTACAAACTTAACCCGAGCCCCAAACCCAACACAAACCAGAGCTCATATCCGAACTCTAAAACCCTGTCGTAATACCGAGTTCGTAACGCCGAAAACTTCTGTATTACTAAGACTTCCAAAACTAAATTAGAGTAAAAATTTAAGTCATCAATCAACGCCAACAGACGCATTGAAAATAGGTTCAAAAATAAAACGGGTTTCGAATTAGTTTACGCAAGAAATGCTGCTAAAAAACAGAAGAAAAATACCAAAAGTTTGAGAAGCAACTACCATTGTTCAAGTACAAATTATCGGTATACGTTTATAACGATTTTTAGTAAAAAATCTAAAACAAATTTAAGAACCGTTGCGAGTCGACTCAAAATATTCAGCATTAACACAATTCAATACATGTTAAATTTGCAAAACTGTTACTCTATAATAAGTTTGAATAAACCACTGCCTCAAAACAAAAGCTTCATTGCACCGGCAACAAAAACGCTTTCTGTACGTAGGCTTAAATTTTTTTACGATTGCAGTTTCATTTTTTTTGACGATTTTTCCTTTTTGAAGTGGTTGCTTTTCTTTTTATAAAAAGCATCATATGTATGACCAGGAATAGTTGTCTTAAAAAGCTGCAAATAACTTACATGTCGAGCATCTGAAACAGATGGAGCCTCTAAGTATTTATTTATGTGGTCCACTGTTTCATTCTGAATGGTGTTATAAGACGAAAAAGTGCATGAATAAGTTAATAATCTCAATCTATTATTTTCTTGAATTAAAACAATAAGAATAGACGTGCAGCTTGCACACCTATCGAATAAAATATCCACAACCTGCTGGTTAGTCCCTAAGATTATTTCATAGCAAGCTTTCAAATACGGATTAGAAATTGAGAGATTGTACACATTGATTGAATTGTCATTTTCACCAACATTTGCAACAGCACATAAACTTTGGTGATGTTCATATGTCAACAAACAAGGAACTGAGAGTTTGGTTTTGCCTTGCGCCTGATCCTGACTTTTTTCATTACAAATGTTGCTTACAGAGCATTTACATAACTGTGTGCCATTATTGAGGTTCCAAACACATATATTTCCATCACCAGATGTTGAAAGTAAATAATCATTTTCAAAAGGCAACACTTTGCAAACAAACTCTGTGTGTCCCAAACAAAAGCAATTGATAACGTGAGGTTTTTCTTTTAAACTTATTCGGATTTTTTCATCCCGATCAGCAGTAATAATAAACTTTTCAGTGACTGTCACATCTAGCAGAATTGACACATGACCAAGAATCGACTTGTCTATGGTACTGGTGCTGCAATCTTTTCCATCAGCATCTAAAAACAAAGTTTTTATAATTTTCCCTAAGCATTAAATACTGTTAGTAATAAAAAACTGCATATCATTGAGTGTGCTATTGACAAATATGCAACATAAAATAACCATTTAGACCCTATTTGTTGTACACCACTACATTACAGCACAAAGCAATCTTCGCCTTTGCATTCACCCAAATAATACAAACAAAATTTATTCCAGCAAATTATGTTCTTGTCTACGCCTACCGCATTTACTTTACACCAAACCCAAGCAAGATCCATGTTAAACCTACCACCTTCCACATAAAGGTACAATACCCATACCATTTGCTCCTCATATGAACATTACTACCGAAAGCATATCACGCTTGATAAAAACATACCAAGGTTCACTTTAAAGCGTCGGGCGGGAATTCCCCGATACCTCATCACGTAACCGAGACACGCATTGGGTTAGAGCAGGGTCGAAATTAACTTCACGAAGCAGGTCCGTCGGGCCGACTGTTGCTAATATCAGCTTGACCGAAGCAATCTCAACTTGCCCGAAAAATCAACTGTGTGCGGTAGGACCGGCTGCATCTAGTATCAACTTGCCAGAAAAAGAAACGAGCGTGTGAAATCATAATCTTTATTAAAGAAGTAAAACACACTTAAAACAAAAAGCACTTTTATTTTCGTTCAAAATTTGGTCTGCGCATGCGTGCCAATAAATTTCCACATGTTTTATTTCACTCGAATCTCTCTTTTCCATTACTATAATGCCAAAGGTGCTCGAGAGTACCCGCGTGGTTGCGATTTTGACCGTAATTATGATGAGCGAAGATCAAACAAAAATAAAAACTTGCAGCTTTAGGATACTGAGGTGTGATTGAATTAAATGCTGTCGGTTCTACACTAAATTTTAGCGCTTTTTGGAGTAACAAAAATGCGTGTGTTCGATGAGCAAAAGGACTCAATTATCGAAACTTACACGAAATTTTCACACTTGCAAAATTTTGCGTTAACAGTAATTGCTCTGGTTCGACGGGCAAGTGAAGAACGTAAGCAACGTGCCGGAGTCGATTTTACATGAAACAACAACATAAAACTGCCGGTCCGACGGGCAAGTGAAAAATGGAAACAGCTTGCCCAAGGCGATTTCAGTCGGTCTCAGACCGACGGGCAGGCGTTAATTTTGAACCCTGGATTAGGATAAGAGCATGTCTGCATTACGCATGACCTTGTGGGGAATTCCCATCAGCTTTAACGTGAACCATCCATTGCAATATGATTAAATTTAAGTGGTACAAGCCCCGTAAAATTATTCGACCAAAATCAAAATAATCAAATTGGAATTTAGTTTAAACAACTTTCACATCATAAATTGGATCAACATCCAAACATAGACTGTGCTCTCTTCTACAGCTGAAGCATAATTATAAATATGTATTTGCAAATGTAATTATTTAACCAAGTGACAGCACTTACTAGTCCTTTTTACAAAAATCTTGTAAAGATCGCCAGATTTATCAGTGACATAAACTTCATTTTCACTATCATCAAAAGCTGCTGATGTTGAACGACGACTCATGGTAACATTCAACACCTGATTCCACGATGCGCCATTGCCAACGATTTCCCAAACTGCTAAAGTTTTGTCCGAAAACAAGGTCAAGAAATAACTGCCCTTAGGAGAAAACAAAATGTAGTCCACAGTCTCTTCTGTTGTAGCTTCTTTTTGATAGTTATGCTTATATTCAAAAAAAGATTCACAAGTTTTTGAAAAGATTCGGATGGTGCTATCCACAGTAACTGCTATGCTTGATGGTGAAGCTTGAACAAAAGCCATCCGCAATAATTTAAAAGAATTTTGATATCCTACACTACTGCAGTTTCTAACAAAAAAGGAATAGCATATACACTGTGCAGTAATAACAATTAGGAGTCAATACTCTGTCCACATGTCGAATTTAAGTGGGCCAAAGCCCATGGGCTTTCTACATCACAATTAAAATTTTGATGTCATGATCACGTTTTTCAATTGTGACATCAAAAATTTGGTTATGATCACCGTCGCAGCCAGGGGGAGGGGATTAGAGGGACCAGTCCCCCTCTTTTTAAAGTAGAGATTTAAAAAAATTATTAAACTATGGAATCCCCGTTTAAAATACTATTTAACTGGTATTGTGTGTTTGTATTTAGTTGCATATTTATCCTCCTATCACGAGAAAGCGATCATAGCGCTATACAAGCTCGCATAGGAGCTGCCAGCCATTTGTCTGCCACAACAAGATGGGGCAATCCCGCTAAATGCCTTTTCCCAATGGCACAACAAGTAAACTTTCGGCTTGTTCTCCACACTGTCTCTTAGATGCTGAGCATCAAGCAGGGAAGCTCTGAATACCAATTTTACAGTTATTGGTTTGATCCAACTAGGAATCAAACCAAGGTCTACAGCTCCAGAAGCAGACGCTCTTACCACTCGGCCATCTGAGGTGTTAAACTTGAGCATGACCACTGATTAAATTGCCAGAAAAGCGGGGGGAAAGGAAATAGTTTGTTGAATGATCAACTGAATCAAATTTTTGTAAATAAACATGGGTTGTAATGAGAATAGTGCAGCTGTGTCGACAACTTGCCGTATTGTATTGCCAGGACCTGACTGCTCTCAGCACTTTACACAATCAAACGCAACAAATGATCAATTGCTGTCACATTCTTTCTGCTTAAAATGGGTGTTAGCGCAGTAATAAAGAACCAGAAATCAACAAAAAATTTTATTGACCGAAAACAAAAGGATGCAAATCATTTGTTTTTTCTATTCCAAAAAAGAAAGCGATACGCAATAGATATTTTTTCTCGAAAGAATTATTTTTGTAACTTGAGAAAACAAAGCTAAATTAGGCCTACCCCTCGTCCTCAGTTCTTTATTCAAAAATTTAATTTGAATACGAAGCTGAGGATAATATATTTTTCCTATACGTTAGGACAGGAATGGGCAACCCCTGGCACGTGTGCCAATCTTGGCACGCGAGCTCGATCCTTTCTCTGGCCCGCAGGCCAGGCCACTGATACGAGTCAACAGAAAAGTAGTAGCAGAAGTGTGACTGACCAACATATGCCCCTTAAATTTTTTTTGTAAGATATCAGAGGGCGTGGAGACCTTTTTGTTGCTATTCACCTGATGTTTATAGGTGAAAACAGGACATGTGCGAACGTGAAGACCTTTTTGGTAGGTCTCCACCAATATTTTTAGGGGAGAACACGAACTGTTGGTTGGCACGCGTAAAAATTTGGCCATTGATTTTGACCAATTTTGGCACCCACACCAAAAAAGGTTGCCCATCCCTGATTTAGGAGATTGCTTTGTTCTTAAAAAAATGTTTAATGCATAGATGAAGTGAGCGATCATCAACTACGCAAGCTGCTTTAGTCTGGATCTTAACTCAAGACTTTAAAACTACGTGAGAATCCGTTCCTTGGGGTGTGATTGATAGCTGCAGTCTGAGAGCACTGCCCTAGTATGTTGACGTCAGAGAGAGTGAATTTATTTTTGTTTGGAAAGACGCAACCAAAAAAAATAAACAATGCAATTTTCGAACGAAAAAAAAAAAAACAGTGTCGTCAATCCTGTGAGAGGCTGCGAAATGACCATAGTCCAAATCCAAGGGAAATTGGCACGGTCGTCGAGTCTGCAGCCTCTCACAGTTTTCTTAATGTGTAAGAAAACTAACAGTCACATAAACAATAATCACAAGCATAGATATGAATAATGTCAGCAATATCACAGTGAAATGGTTATTGAGTCAAAGCTACTCTAAGTAATTGCGAGCAACATGGACTTAGTAGGCTATTATTGGTTTACACGAAGATATTCCTTCACACGTTTTATGAAGTTGTTCTTATTTTTACACGCAGAATTTTTTATTTCAGTTGGTAGCTCATTCCAAATTACTGGTCCTTGATAGCGGATCGAGTGTTGCGATTTTGATTTATTAAATCGTGCCATAGAGTAATTGTCACTTGTAGCAAATCTCGTTGGATAGGAGTGCAGTTTGGAAGGCAATGCATAAAAATCATTAAAACAATTTGGTAGAGAGTTGTTTTGATATTTACCCATAAATTTTAGAATTTCTAATTTGTAGATGTTGTTTAGATTTAGCATCTTTAATTTTTGAATATAGAGGATTGAGTTTCGTTTTGAAAAATGATGATTTTTTGATAATCTTAACAATAAAATTTTGCTGAACTTGAATTTTGTTAATATACCTGGCAGCGGAATTTCCCCATGCAGATATACCATATTGCAAGTGCGAATACACAAGGCTAAAATACACATTTCTCAGCACAGACAAAGGCGCGTAGTGTCTTAGTTTGCTGATGATGCCTCGTGCAATAGTCAGTTTTTTTACTACGCTTTTCGTGTGGTGCTCCCATGAGAGTTTATTATCTAGAAGTACTCCCAAATATTTAACGCTTTTCTGTTCTGCGATATTACTTCCATTCCGCGCACGAATGCAAAATTCATCTTTTTTTTCGGTATAAGTTTGGCTCGAAAATAAGATAAAATTAGTTTTGGAATAGTTAATTGTCAATTTATTAGCAGTAACCCAACTTTCAATTAGGTGCATTTCTGCTTCACTCTTGATATTTAGTCCATCACGGCTCTTGTCGTTACATAATAAAACAGCGTCATCAGCATACATCAACACATCAGAATCGCATGAGTTGGGCAAATCGTTAATATACACAAAAAAGAGAAACGGCCCTAATACGCTACCTTGCGGTACTCCTACTGTGATGGGTAACATGTCTGAGGCTTGCTCATTTTTCACGGTATACTGCTTCCTGTTGGTTAGATATGATTCAATCAAGTTATTTGCAATTCCTCTTACACCATAATGTTCAAGTTTTCCAATTAAAATGCGATGATTGACGGTGTCAAATGCCTTAGCAAAATCCATAAATATTGCACAAACTGAGTTATCCAAATCCCGTTGTTTTAAAATTGTTTCATATAGCCATGTCAAAGCGAGATTAGTGGAATGATTTTTTCGAAAACCAAACTGTTGATTTACGAATAGATGGTATTTTTCCCAAAAGTTGATTAAACCTTTATGCAGGATAGTTTCAAATATTTTATTAATAGGCGAAAGAATTGAGATTGGTCTGTAATTGCCAACTTCGTTTTTCGGACCTTTTTTGCGTAAGGGAATGACTTTAGCTATTTTGAGAATGTCGGGATACATGCCCGTTTCCAGGCAGTTATTAAACGCAGTAGCAAGGGGTCTAGCAATGAGAAATTTAGATTCTTTAATCAAGGCTGTAGGGATGTCAATGAAGCCTGATGATTTATGGCTGTTCAGACCGGCAATTATTTCAATTACTTCATGCTCGTGGGTAGCTAGCAAGGCAATGGATGAAGGATGTCGTTTACCAAGGAACTGTTTATAATGTAAATCACTTTTCGTCACAGGCACTTTGGCACTTAATTTTTCACCTATTTCTACAAAATGCCTATTCATTTCGTTGCAGATTTCCTGCGGACTGGTAATTGTTTTGCCATGTGCTATTACTTGTTGCAGCGTTTCAGCTTTAGGTTTACATTTGTGTAACAACTGATTGATAAGATTCCATGTTTCTGCAGAATTACTAGCATGACCAAATAAATCATCAAAGTAAGCTCGTTTGGCTGCTTCTTTTTCATGAGTTACTTTATTTTGTCATTTTTTATAGATGGCCAATTGTTTGGGACATTTATTTTTCATGTACTTATCAAAAAGTTTATTTTTATGTTTTATTAAAGCTAATAACTCTGAGGCAATCCATGGGTTTTTTGATGTCTTGTACTGTTTACGACTGAGCATTTTTTTCGGGAAAAGGAATGAAAGCCATGTTTACTTAAACATTACACCTGCAACTGCAATAAATGCAGCTTGGGGCAGTCAGTGGTATCAACGCAGTTGCACATGTGCAGAAACGCAGCGAGAAAAAAAGCAGGCAATTTTTGGCTACTTCCAGAAATCAGAGCGCAGTCAGTAAAAAAGCATACCTTAGTTAACACTTGAGCATTAGCAGATCCATTGTTGCAGAGGCATAAAAAAACTTTTGAATTACTTATAGTGCAACAATGGAATCAAATCACTTATTTTTCAATATAAATTGATAGGCCTGACTGAAACCTCAGTACCAGTAATTCAATGGAAAAAAATTGTCCCTCCCCTTTTCTCATGTCTGCCTGAGCCGGTGATTATGATGTAGAAGCCCATGGACGTTATGCCACTTAATTTAAAAAAGTGTGGACAAGGTACTGGTATATAATAATCACCCAGTCCACATGTTTAGTGTAAGTGGGTCTAACGGGCATTCTGCATCACACATTACCAGTAAACAAATTTTTGATGTCATAACTGAAAAACTTTCTGTACTCAACAAATGGCATTATTCTTTTGACAATAATATTGATGCAGTACATACCGGTACTGGTTTTGCCAAAGCTTTTGACACTGTTTCTCACCCTAAGTTGCATGCAGTTTTGCATTCATATAGTGTTAGTTGGAATAATATACCGGTACGCTGGTAAAGAGTATATTTAAATGATAGAGTGCAGAGTGAATGCATTAACAATGTGCAGTCAACTTTTCTCAATGTCACTAGTGGTGTTCCACAGGTAGTGTGTTGGTACCTCTCTCGTTTAATATTTATACTGATGATGTAGTCAATAGCAAGGTATATTTGCATGCTGATGATACAAAGCTCTTTGGCTCCAACAATAGTGAACTGCAACTTAATCTTAATAAAGTGGAGTATAACCTTAACCGAACCTGGGGGCTGATACTAGACATGCAAGCCAATCAACAATCATCCGTATAAACACCTATCGGTATATTTTCAGCCAATCAGTATTTTACCATTAACAGCAAAATAGACAAGTCTGCCTTTGCATTACCGATATGCTTTGTTGTTAAGAGAAACTACATAGCCAGTAACTTGGTCAGGTAGCCTAGCAGCCTAACCAATGTCTGGTCTTATTTAACTTGCATTGGTAACCTGTTCTGGTACTCTAGTAGACAGTACCACGTACTAGAGACGTCCGGAGTGGTTTTTTTGAGACTCCGAATCCAATCTTGGTGCAAAATTAGAGAATCCTACTTCGATCCTGCTCCTGCTCACGCCAAAAATCAAAACTCCAACTTTTGTTTTCACTCCTGTTACTGGAGTATTTTTGCAAAGTTTGCAATCACAATATTATCCAAACTTTAGGCCTAGTCTATGTTAAATTTCATGCTATTGAGAATTGAGATTTTTGGTGTTTAGAGACTGCGCGCGAACCGATGCCTCACAGCGAGCATAACTTTTGTCAATATTCAGTTTACATTGCACTAGTAATTTAAAGAAATGGTTACTCCGGCTCCAACTCCTACTCCAGTTTTGACGTTAAATTTAACTCCGAGTCCAATCCGGCTCCGGAAAAATTTGCTTGACTCCGGCTCCTGTACATCTTTGCCACGTACCGCAGACCAGTAGTCTATAGTGACCACTCAGTCACTGTTCCCTACACAGCTTTAAGAAGCAAAATTCAAATAATTTTCAGCTTTTTTGCCTGGAGATTGCTAGACTAACTGGAATAATGATTTTGACAAAGTTTAGACTAAATCAAATCATTTTGATATTCAGGTGCGAAATGGAAGCATCTTAAACTAGCCTATTCTGCAAACACAAATTCAGATCAAAAACTTTCATCAAACTCTCTGGAAGTCTTGAAAAACTCTGGGCATATTTTTACAAAATATTAAATTTGGGCAAATTGGCAGTTGCTAGTCTAAGCTAAAATCTTAAAGCCTACTTCTCTGGTGCCCAACTTAGTATATACCAGTGGTTCTCAAACTGGGGTCCGCGGTCCTTTTGGGGTCCGCGAGACAAATTTTCTGGGACCGCGAAGCACCTTCCAAAAAAATTAAAACGACGATCCTGAAGAAAAAATTTTGTGTAAAATTAAGTTTTCAGGCAACTTTTCTTCCAATCAACTTAATAAACACAATTTGTCATGAAATCTTACAGGCTACATAGGCATTTATGATATCACAAGAAGCAATTTGATGTCACATTAGTGCAATGGCTCCTTTAGCGTGAAGTCTGCGAATGATGGAGAACGTGCAGTAGCAAAACGGATCAAGTTTTTTAGCGGATGGCTTAAAAGTAAAAACCTGGTGGGTGGCGGCAGCAGTATTGGTTTCAGAGAAGGATACTGCAATGTGTGATTTTAGTCTAACTCTAGTAAATTGTTCATTTTCCTTGAATAAGTTTGCAAAGAAGCAAGTGCCCTCGTCACATTGATACAATAAAAAATCAACGTGTTGTTTTGTGTTTATTTGTGTTAATTTTTCAAGGGGACCGTGAGCCATTAAAAAAATTGCTAGGGGACCGTTGCGTGATTTTTTTTTAAAAGTTTGAGAACCACTGGTATATACGGTTGCCAGTAACTTCGCCACATGATGATTTCGCCACATGATAATTTCGCCACATGGTAACTTCGCCACACTTTCATACATCGAAAATTTACATTGCCTACACCAAAACAAAACTTTAAATTCCCGGTTGTCGTAAAAAATTTTATTGGGCTTTTCCACAGTCCGGTTAAATTTATTAAGGCAACATCGTCACTTGGTAACTTCGCCACATAATCCAAACTGTGGGGGAAGATGTGGGTCTGTGGGAGAGTGCATGGGGTGAGTGGGGAAGTGTGTTGGGATGTAGGGGGAGGTGTAGGGAAGTGTGTTGAGGTGTGAGGATGAGTAAGGAAAGATGTGTGGAGAGTGGAGAAGTATGGGAAAGTGCATGGGGTTAGTGGAGAAGTGTGTAGGCGTGAGGGGGAGGGATGTGGGGAGAGGAATGGGGGAGGTCTAGTGAAGTGTGTTAGGGTGTGGGGCCCCAACACACTTCCCCACATCTCCTCACTACCCTCACTTTTCCTTACATCTCTCCTTACCTCCCCCACACCCCAATACACTTTCCTACACCTCCTCTCATACCTCATGCGACATCTCCCCATCCTGCCCCCACACCCCAACACACTTTCCTACGCCTATTGCCACAGCTCCCTCACCTTCTCAAAGTGTGGCGAAGTTACCATGTGACGAAGTTTCTGCGGCGAAGTTACTGTGGAGAAGTTACCATGTGGCGAAGTTACTGGCAACTCTTAGTACACTAGTATACCTGTAGTTAACCTGTGTTAACAACCACGGGAATATTCAGAATTTCCATTGTCCACTGGAAGCCAGTGGACCTTAACCGCCTGGCAATATGTCTGACTTCTTAAAAGCACTTGATTTTTCAGACGAGGCTTTATTGATTTAAAATCAGAAACAACTAAGATCTCAACCAAAAGGGCGAGGCAATAAACAGTTAGAACTGAAGTTTTCCCAACCCAACTAAAAATGAACTCAGAATAACCAAAGCAATTTTTTTGTCTAGCTTCGGCGTTGCAGAACGATTTAATCTAAATGAAATGAAATGCTGCGTGGTGTTACGGCGTTGTATAACTACAAAGGTCCTTTAGCGCCAGGACTAAATTTTGTCAAGAATGCACTGACATTGTTGCCAGATATCAATTTACTCAAGTATCTAGATCAGAGGTGACGAACCTATTTGCGGTCGCGGGCCACTTTGTTACTTACCAATAAGCAAGCGGGCCGCATAACTTTTTAGTCATAAACAGTGGCGTAGCGAGAAATTTTAAAAGGGGGAAGCCATAATTTCCATATTTCTTTAAAGCGTTTTTTTCGGCAGAACAAATTTGAAAATGATTGAGAAACAAGAAAAACTCTTGGAGGGTCCGGTGGCATGCTCTCTCGGAAAATTTTTGAAAATTTAGATGCTGTAATGGCTATTTGTAGTGCTTTTTGAATAATTCTCAGGCAAATTTTGTTTAAATTTTTTGACCCTGATTCTGAGTGCTTTGCCAAATAACTTATGATGCATTTGGCGCGCACATTTTCGATTATGCGTGCTTAAGGCGTAAGGCTTATCGCTCTCGAAGAGGTTCGAAGTTATGGAAAAATTGTATACATCAAAAACTATTTTGAAAATGGCTGATGGGAGGATGCATACCTCTCATTCTAACCCTTGGATTAGCCACTGGCCATAAGCTACAGAAACCATCAAAAGAGTCCGGCATATTTCAGTCACTTGGCACCATTAGTTTTGTTCTTTTTTTACTAAAAGGCAGAGTCAAAAAGGGGGAAGGATGGCACAATGGCCCTCCTCTGAATACGCTCCTGGTCATATACATATCGGATATTGGTCCAATCTTTTTGAAATACTCTTTTTTCATCTACAGTATTTCGTTTTTTCGCTGAAGACATCGGTGAAGACAAGCGGCTAATTAAATATTGATTAAAAAACAGAATAACAAATACCTTAAGAAAGCAGTAAAATTTGCATATGATAAATGGTACTGCCACCTCACCAATTCATTTCCGCAAACTCACATAAATCCTACTACTGTAAGGCAAGCTAAGCTCTGGCTCGAACAGTTACTCGTAAACTGGTGCACTATGCTGAAGCTGCAACGGACTCGAGTTATGTTATTATTATTTCATAACAATGGATGAACTGCTGAATCCTGAAACAGATGACTTGTATTGAGCGTTTATATAATTACTGTGTGATACGCGCTTGATTAGATCAGGGGCTCAGCTTTTGGTATCGCATCGCAAAGATTAGACGGGAAAAAAATGTTTAAAAGTACTGGTCTCGCCAAAATGTTCGCGGGCCACAGGAAATTCTTTCGCGGGCCGCATGCGGCCGGCGGGCCGCATGTTCGTCACCTCTGATCTAGATTGTTTACCAAAAGTATCTAGGAAGTAGCTAGATTTTTGATTAAACCACATCTAAACAACAAAAGTATCTAGATTAGTATCTAACTACCAAAAGTGCGTTAATGCGACAAAAAACAAACTATATTACGGAGTCTGACATGAAGTGACTTATATACGAGCATTTAATAATAGCACACATAATAGCACTCCTGCAACATTTAATAATAGCACACATTCAGTTTTTCGAGAAATATTCTGCCTAATGAAGACACATTTTAGTCGCATTTACATCGAAACACCTTTTAACACATCATAGCCAGTGGCGTAGCCAGCCCAAAATTTCGGGGGGGCAAAACTTCACAGGCTTTTCCACTGGCGCGTCCAGGATTCGGCAAAGGGGGTGCCCCAAACGGGGGTGTGGAGGCAAAGCTCCCTGTCGCCAGAGGCTAATGGGGTCTGGGGGCTCTGCCCCCAGCCGCCACGGATTTCTGGGGTTTTTGCAAGAAAAATACTCATTTTAGCGTAGTTGTTTTGTCAAAAAGTGATCTTAATCCGCCTTTGCTTGCGTTGTTAGTAGATTTACGTTATAGCATTAGTATCTTTGTTTGTAGGCTAGTGGTCACTGAAAATATTTCGGGGAGAGGGGGCAATTGCCCCTTTCGCCCCCCTCCCTGGCTACGCCCCTGATCATAGCCACAAATTCAAGCAAAAAATGAATGAAAATAAACACAACAGAGAAATATCATAGATCTGCTAGTCAACAAATCATATGATCAGTTTTCAGCAATTGTCTCTACAATGGTTTTAAATGGACTGAACTTTGAATTTAGCAGTTTCATGAACTTCCTGGTAAACTTACGCACTACCAGTGTAGGCTATATAGCCTATATTAACAGAAGCATCTGTGAATCTTGTGCACAGCACACTATCCTTTTTAATACTGTAGGCTTACTCCACTGCAACTTCACACAAAACAATCAAAAAAATTAACTGCACATGTACTCAATCAAAGTTTTTCAACAAAACAGAAAACACCACAATATTCGAAAAGTCTACAAGACGAATGTGTATTGTGTACAGTGTAGAGGCAAAGCTTAAAACACTTAATAGATTGTAACAGAAGTTCTGAACTATCTAGAATTAGCAAATGCTCCCTTCACTTTATCATCTTTTTAGAACATAGCCCTAAAAAAATTGTTAAGATTAACTCAGCTCATAAATAGTCCACAATAGCTGAACTACCGGCAGGCCACTAGCAGAATTTCAATATTATGATTGGATTTTATGCACACCAGGAAAACTAACTTGTGCATTATGTACCGCAGTTAATCCGGTTATTGTGTTGCTCACTCAGTTCAGCGTAAAATTTAGGCCATTAAAAGCACCGGTACTGAGCTGAACACTCGGAAGAACGGCTCACAAAATTAAAGCGATAATTTCTGGCATTCTTCCGCGAAGGGATAAAACAATAAACAAACTGGATAGTTATAGAAGTATCTAGATTAGTAGCCAGGATCTAGACGATAAAATTGGTATCTAAGGGGACTAAATATAAGTATCTAGATCTAGATACTAAGTAGCTAAGTTGGCAACAATGTGCACTGACGCATTTATTCTATGTTCATTTCATCCTCCGCGCTACTACTTAATTGCTGAGCGTTTAGCAAGTGTAAAAGGTAAAGGTGCGGGACAGCGGGTGCAAGCACACATTGTTTAGGCCATTTTCAATTGTCGGCCCATTACAATTTTCAATCACGAATGATTGAACGCTGTTAAGGGACATAACATGACGAACAACACATACACAAAACCCTTCGCACTTCCGCTTGTGCCGAGCGCCTGGCGCGAAAGCTGCGAATACTATTTTTAAAGTCTTTAGTATGACCCGACTGGGAATAAAACCCCAGTCTACCGGCTGCCAAGTCGACGCTCTTAACCGATACACCAAGCGCCGGTTGTTTAGCAAGTGTAACAGCAGATACCAATTTTAAAGTCTTTGGTTTGACCCGACTGAGAATAGAACCCAGTCTACCAGCTTCCAAGGCGAACGCTCTCAACCATTAGGCCATGGCGCTGGTCAGTCCATCAGTCAGTCACACGCTAGTCAGTGTAAAAAACAAATTAAAGAAAAAAGGGCAAACTGCTTCAAGCAGCCGTGCACAGATGGTGAAATTCAGTGTAATCATCATAATTTCGAAACAAGAACCTGCAGTGCAGTGTGAAGCGCGCTGTACTAATTGAAAAGGTCAGATGATTTCGCAACATATTGAAGACGTGAGAGCCGTTATAGGTCCTCAGGTTCGATACCTTGATAACACAAAGTTGGTGCTGTAACAACCTGTTAACGTAGTTTTCTTGCCCAGCCTTTCCGCTAAGATCTTAACGGTACCTGTCTCTTCTGCACCACCGGTAGCTACTAGAGTACCGGTACTAAGCACTAAACCTGAGGCTTAATTACCAATGTTTAACCCTCACACGGTAATCACATTTTCATTCGCATTAAGTCGTTTGGGGTCAAATTTGACTCTGTAACTGTGTAGGTAATGACGGCAAATGGACAAAACCACAAAAAGAGTGCTGAGTGGTTGGGAAAGACAAAGTCACTGCAGGAGCCCATTCTATTTTTGGCTAACGTTGAGCAATCAAGCTTAGGTTGACAAACAACAGCGATTTTCCATGGTATCAAATTTAACCCCAATTGACTTTTAGGTACGGTAGGTGCTGCAGAAATATTGTACCGGTATAATATGATAAAAAAACATACCGTCAGAGAATGTTTGATATAATAAACTTTGGAACAGATTGATTTAGGAATTCTTAACGCGATTTAACATAAATTTTACAACTAACATAAGTCAGTAGTGGTTTATATTTTCTTGGGGTCATATTTGACCCCAATTGACTTTTAAGTATATGCTGCAGAAATACCGGTACCACACCGTTTACCACTGTCATTCTGGCAGAATTTCGACGAAAGAGAAAAGAAAAAGTGTTGCCCTTTCAAAACTGAAAATGCAAGCGTCGGTTTGCCAGAACTGCTTAGTCAGAAATAATTACTCGTAGTGTTTCCAGTTTTCAGTCTAAAAATCATAACCAAAAAGTGCAAAAAGAATAATCATATTACAATACTACGACTTTTTATTGCAAATACGTTTCAAATTAAACTTGAATTGCATTTCAGAATGCTTTCAAAAACTTATAACACTTTTGGCAAAAGTGTCAAAACTTAAAGGTAAAAACAAACAGAAACACATAAACTGCTTGATGCTCGAAATCGTCTAGACAGCGCTCAACGAACAATGACGCGTTGCAACTCCAGGCAAAAATAGAAAGAGACAGCAAAGCTACAAACAAAAGAAGTTAAATCTGCAGGAATCAGGATCACCTGCTTTGTAATTGTGTTTTCTAGACGGATAATTTTGTCCGCCCGACTTCGTGATAAGCGAGATCAGTCGAGCGTAAACTAACCATGTGCTTAGTATGTTCAGTAATAATATTGTGAAAAGTGCAGGAGTATAATATTGTGTGTATTTCTGTTCATATTGACTAGCAGTGAGTGTTTAGTTTTGACTATATTATGCAAGAGCTGTTTAGTTTAGTTAAGGCTTAGTTGCGAAGCGTGTAGGGCCAACTGTTAGAGCTGTTTCTATTGTATTAAGGCCAGTTAGGCACCGGTATTAAGGTCTTTTTGCTTGTGTCTAATGAAAGAGTGCTCGAATGTTGTAACGCTATCTTTATGTTTTAATTCACAATTCTATTTGAATAAGAATAAGATTGTGTAAAGTGATGATAAGTGATGTGTTTGGACCTACGTTTTTAGTGTGGATTTTATGCTATTCCCTTACAAAGAACTCTTTTGTGTAGCAAACCTATATGTGCTGGAGTCAGATTAGTCTATCTACAGGTGCCGCAACCGCTACATAAAAGAATTGGTGACCTTGCCGACGTGATGATGAACACTGTAACTTATTTTGCCATTGGTTTGTCAATGCTCTTGGCATTGCTTGTTATTATACTAGTGATTGTTGTGGTGCAGTTACACCAACTCAAAAATGCTAGGCATACTGGTGTTTGCAGTACACCAGAACCAGCTCTACAACAAGTAGCACAATTACCCAGGGAAGCAGCTGCATCCAGTACTGAAATGCAGAGACCAAATACTGCATTGGATTTTAATGATTCTTATGCCTTGTGTGGAAGAACACAACTAAAGCTACCGGACTTTTATGACAGTGATCCTTTGTTATGGTTCAAAGTTATTGAAGCATCCTTCAGTTGCCATGACATCACCGAATCTAAAGAGAGATATGGCCTAGTCCTGCATGCACTAAAAGTAAAACAGTTGCAACAAATTGAAGAGGTGCTTTCTTGTTCCTTGGAGCAATCAGATGATCCTTATAATAGGTTGAAGAACGCCTTAATTAGTAAAAACACCATGTCTGAAGAAGAAAAATTAGAAACGTTGCTGCATGGAGTCGAGTTAGGAAGTAGCCGTCCAACAGAAATGCTCAGAAAACTGAAAGGGTTAATGACAAATGAAGCCGACCTGGTTTTGTTGAAGAAACTGTTTTTTGATAAGTTACCAACTGACATCAGAAGATTATTGGCAGCCACAGGAGAAACGAATGTATATGTATTGGCTGAAAGGGCTGACGCCATTGTGGAAAGCACCTCCAGCTCTCCCAGGCTAGGAAAACGTGATGGTAACAGTACAAGTACACCAAGAAACAACAGTGGTAGTGTATGCTTCTACCATGATAAGTATGGTAAAAATGCTGTTAAGTGTGTGCCTCCTTGTGGGTTAACTGCGACACTGGTGATAAGGCACCGCTGCGTTCAAGGAATGTAGATCGGAGGTATGCAGGTGGACATGTTGGGACTATTAATTCCGGCACCCATAATGAAATAGATGGGTTGATGAAAATTTTTGATCCTTTAGCTAAAATTGAATTTTTGATTGATACTGGAAGTACGACTAGTTTATTACCGAGACAGTCAACTACACCAGCAACACCTGATGGATGTCTTAAAGCAATAAACAACACACCAGTTCCAACGTATGGAAAACAAGAGCTTGAAATCAGTTTGAATTTACACACGAATTTGAAATGGAATTTTACCATTGCTGAAGTGCCAATTGCTGTTATTGGGATTGACTTTTTAAACCACCACAAATTGCTGATTGATTTGGCGAATCGCAAGCTTATCCATTCATCAGAATTGGGAAAGAAGAAACCGGATGATGTTGTTTGTGGAATTGAACGGCCTGCCATTGCAGAGTACACTACAGACATCGAATATATCAAAGATAGTGAGAATGTTGTTGCCGATTGTCTCAGCCGTGTAGAGGTCAATGCTTTATTTGATTTTGAAACCGCTCAGGATATAGACTATGTGAAGTTGGCCATGGAACAGAAGGAAGATGATTCGCTGCAGTTGAATTCAAAGTCTTTAAAGTTGGTTGAGAAAACGCTTCCTGATTCTAATGTTTCGTTGCTTGGTGATATGTCCACTGGACGATTCAGAGTTCTGGTTCCGCCTTCGTTTCAAAGACTGGTTTATGAAAAATTGCATAACTTAAGCCATGGTGGTACACGAGCTACACGACGATTAGTTTCTGAGCGCTTTGTTTGGCCAAAAATGAATACCGACATAAATAACTGGTGCCGAACTTGCTTGCCGTGTCAACAGACGAAGATACAACGCCACATTGTTGCACCACTGCAACATTTCCCCAAACCAGACGGACGTTTTTCATGTGTGTGTGTGGACATTGTCGGACCGCTCGAAGAATGCAATGGATATTCTTATATTTTGACTGCGGTGGATAGGTTTACTCGATGGCCTGAGGCAATTCCATTGACTGATGTAACTGCTAAAAGCTGTGCCAATGCATTTCTGTTGCATTGGGTGGCGCGGTATGGTTGTCCGGCCGAGATAGTCACCGATAGAGGACGTCAATTTACTTCCCTGTTATGGAGTGAATTTTGCAGGTTCCTTGGATGCAAACACTCTACTACAACCGCTTATCATCCTGCAAGCAATGGACTTGTAGAACGCTTTAACAAGAGCCTAAAAGTTGCTTTGAGAACCCAAGATCATCCTGCCGACTGGTACACAAACCTTGGACTTGTCATGTTGGGTCTGCGGTCTGCCTATAAAGAAGTTTTGTCATGTTCTGCAGTTGAGCTAACTCTTGGAACCACTGTACGTCTACCAGGTGAATACTTTGACCACAAGGCTCCAGACACCGACACCTCATATCTTTCAAACTATGCTAAAGCTCTAGCAAGTTTTGTTGAATCAAAGATATATGTCAAGCCTCGACATCCATCTAAAAGAGCAACTTTCATTCCGGGAGATTTGAATACGTGTTCGCATGTTTTCATTAGGAACGATGCTGTACGTACACCACTTCAACGTCCCTATTCTGGGCCTTTTAATGTGTTGCAAAGAAGTGAGAAATACTTTATTCTGAACGTAAAAGGAAAAGCTGATTCTGTCAGTGTGGACAGATTAAAGCCTGCGTACTTGTTAAACGAGTCTAATATTTTTGATGATTGTGAGCAGACTGAGACAATTGATGACAATTGCGTTTCTGAGCCTGACTTGTCTGACTCACCTTTTGTCTTTGAGTATGAACATGACGTTGATGCTGCACCGGACGAATTGCCGGTTGCCGAAGTGTACACACGAGCAGGCAGAGCTGTCCGTTTACCAGCTCGTTACCGAGACTGAGTTTTTTTTGTGTGTGTGACATGTCTAACATTTCTTTCTGTATACAACAACACTCTGCTCATACGGTAATTTATTAGGTGATTTGATGGATATGAAATTTTCTGCAAGTTTAATGGTACATATTTTGATAGAGTTGCAAAGAGAATTTTCCTCACATCTTAGTGTATTAGTAAAAGGTACCAGATATAGCCTCTTTACATGTCCAAAAATATCGAGGCTTTTGACGTGGCCGGGCTTTTTATTTTGCTGAGTCACGCTGCAAAGTGGGCTTTTTCGAAAAAAAACGAGGCTTTTTTAGACCACCTCGGAGAGGTGGTCTTTTCAGCGGTTCTTTTTGGAAAGCAAGGCTTTTTCAGATTTGGAAAGATTTAGTCAGGTCAGAGGCGGTAAACCTAGTCAGGTAGTGGCGTGGCGGTAGGTTATAGCGATAAGTTTGATGTAGGTTTAGGACTAAGGTAGTTGTATTTTGGAATTAGAGACGATAGTTGTTAGATACATAGGTAGGGTAAGTTGAGGTGGTTGTCAAAGACAAACTTTGTTAGGCCTACCGGTACTGAAGAAGGTTCACCTACAAAAACTGCACCAGTTGGCGACATACCGTAGGCTCACTCATTTGCATAGGGCGTCGAGTTAGTGATTGAGACTTGAGAGATTGCTTGCCCCTGGTTTGATGCCTATGCTGGGTTGTTGTGCCCTTGGAAAGGACAGTTAATGCTAATTTTCTAGCAGGTGCTTTGTTATAGACTCGTAAACTGTGCTGGGTTCTGTTCTGGCATCTTCAAAAGTGGCTCGGGCCGTCAAGGTACCGGTAGTTTTACAACTATCCTAATACCGGTATATACCGTAGCCTAACACTTTTGTTGCTTTGCCACAAGGCAGGAAGATAAATACCGGTAAGAAATGAATGACATCCCTCCATACAGCCGCCTATACGGTACCACTGTCAGCACGCTACAGTAATAGAGTAATTGACGAATGATCGAATAGTACCGGTATATAATACGGGTATTGCTGTATAGGCTATCGGTATCGGTAGTGCATTCTACCGGTAGCCTACTGTACAGCTTAGGTAGGCTACATAATATATACCGGTAGCGGTATATATGATATAGGCTACGGTACATAGCCGGTAGCCTACCATTCAGCTGTACTGTGGTCCTAAAGTCTTACTTCTTTGCCTTTAATAAAGCAGTGTGTATTGTATAATAAACGAAGTGGCTATATTTATGGGCCCGCAACATTTGTCTCTTTGGTTTATTTTATTACTTTGTCACGCTCTCGTACAACTGGGAGAGAGTGAAGGGATAATAAAAGAAACAAAGAGCTTATTTTTACGGGCCAGTAACTTTAGCCACTGCCTATAATAAAACCCTTGTAGTCAGTGTGTAGTGTATAATAAATTCAGTACTGGTACGATCATAATGGCCACTACTTCAAAACTTCAAAAGAGAGCCAAGTGGGATGTGGGTAATACCCACAAACTGATTGATTTAATGACAAAGAAAAAATTTTTTGAAAACTGTGATACAAAGGTTATGAAAAAAAACAACATTTACAATGATATTACACAGGAACTAAACAAAGCTGACTCAGGGAAATTCATTTTTGAGAAGTAAGTTTGGATAAACAAATATTAAAATATAATAAAATATTTGTAGGCAATGTAACTTTATTTGTTTATATACCGGTAGGCTACCATTTTTTAAAGTAATTTCAACTGAATAAATAATTAAAATCACTTTAAAAAATGGTACTTACCCTACATTTGGAAACAGTTAGACTAGTAGAAAGTTTATTTTAAGCAACTTCAGACTTGCAATATAATGTATATGATCTATGAGTGTATATAATCTATGAGTGGTACCGGTAGTAAGATAAAAGTTGTGTCACTTTAAAGCTAATTATATACATTAAGTTTTTGTAAGGCTATATTGATTAAGCTTTTGGTAAGTTTGTATATCCTTAATAGTAATAGTTTCCGAGATATTCAATGTCAAAATGTGCCCAAAACTTTTGGAAAGTTTACAATCAACGCCTTGTTTAGTCGTCAGGAGTTTTATGTAATCATTGTAACTTTTTCTTGAGTATTTCCCGGAAGAACTGGCTCAAATTTTCAGTTTAATGAGAAATTTCTTCAAGCTAATGACTTAATTTGAAAATAAGTTTTTTTAATTTTGACCCGGTTAAGACAAAAAATCAAACAAGGGTGTTCCAAAAGTCTTGGGCACATTTTGACATTGAATATCTCGGAAATTTTAAGGATATAGAAACTTGCAAAAAACTTAGTCAATAGCCTTGCAAAAAAATTTATGTAATTAGCTTTAAAATGACACAACTTTTGCCTTACTACCATTCATAGTTAAGGAGATATGAGGACTTCAAATGTGCCCAAGACTTTTGGAACACCCTGTATATTGTATTGCGGTACTGGTATTATCATTTAATAGGCAGTGACAATCATTACGTGACAGTAACAATAAGGAGTTGGTTATTAATGGTTAGCTATTTCCTAAAACTGAACTGTATCATACCCCTATTTCATGAACTAAACCCTACCCCTTAATGTTTTTAAATGTTATCCTAACCCCAGTCTTAAATTTATCTTAATAGCATGCATCCCTCAGTTCTCGTAACTGACACAACTCCAAAAAACAAACAAGTTTCAGTCACTTAAAGATGGGATTTACTATAAAAGATACCGGTAGGCTAAACAGATAGATAAATGTAAAACTTGTTTTTAGCATTGCATCTCTACAATCATGCCATGTCATTCACGAAAGTAAACTTTCAGTACAAACAAATTTTTGAACTGTATTTCCAGTTACGACACTGGTAGATTAATACTGCAGTAGGCTACTTACACTTACAATATGCAATTAGTAGTGTAAGTAAGCATGAATGAAACCATGCTTCATTATGGATGAAATTTAAAAAGAAGTGAAAAAATTTCGGAAAGTCCTGTAATATACAATTAACTGCATTAAAATGAAAAACATTTTGGTTTATGGAGGATCAGCTAGTTTCTGCATCAGTGTTTCCTTTTACTGTTGTTGTTTGTCTGATATTGATGTTGGTAGCACTGTGTAACCACATAGTCGTATGCCAGTGATTTACATCAGATATGATAAGTTGATTCCATTTTGTTTGTAGGTCACAAGTTAGAAATAAGTGGAAGAAACTTACTGAAACTTACAGAAATATTGTAAATGGCACTGCAAAGTCTGGAAGCGACTCAGCAGGATTTAAGTGGGAGTATTTCAATGCTATGCATGAAGTGATGAAGTCACGGCCAAGACAAAATGTAACAACTTGTGATACTTTGATAATGACTGTTGATTTCTACTTAGGGATGGCTATTTCAGAATTTTTAATCATAATCATTCAGTCTGGCAGTTCAATTTGGAAACAACTCTATTTTTAGGAAAAAGCTTACCATTGTGCAATAATAACGTAACAAAAGTAATCAAACCTGCAGCAAACAAACAATTTTTAAGGTTGTGTGAACTACTGTTGTCCACATTTTCTGTAATCACTTCACAAACTCCAGCATGTGGTAGAATTACAATATTTTCTACAAAAATGATCAATGTACTATTACATGATTTTTAACAGGCGGTGAAATTGTCATGAAAAACAAACATATTCACTTGTCGATTTAAACTCCTAAAATAAAAACAATGAAACGTTTTGAAATTACCATTTTCAGCTTTCATCTGCAAACTGCATTTTCAGCTTTCATCTACAACCTAATGACTTACCGAGTTGCTATATATACAGCAGAAATCAGCGAGTCATCGTTATTTGATAATATTTTCCTTCTAAGCGTTTTTTAATCCAGGGTTGCCAGTTTGCCACACAATAAATAACCAGAAGTGACATTTTCTGAAGATGAATATCTCCTGAACGGTTCAGCCAAGAAAAACGAAGTAAACAAAATTTGGACTTGCTAAATGTTTATTAATTTTAAAAATCCGGTTCAATTTTTGCCTGTAGTTCACCTTTTAGAACCATAGGTGTGAGCGTACTTGAGTGAAGCGCTGGCTGACTTTCCTATCCGTACATGTACGGTGTGTCGACCTGACACTGTTACTTATTAAATTCCAAAATAAATAATGACGGCAACAATAGGTACTGTCTACTTTTTACTGTACCTCGGTTTCAAAATCTGGGAGGATGAAAAGCATCGCAGCAGTCATTTCATTATGCAACGTTAACTCTTCGGATTTGGCGAAAAGTGCAAGCCTGTATTGAATTCAAAGTAACATTTTCAATTGCGAAAATAACTTCACTAATTTTGTAATGTTTAAATTTTTTTTAGAGTTTGGATCCAGTACTTCTGGCGAAGCTTCGGTGGAACATAACGTATCGTTTTCATTAGTAAATGACGAAACAACTGTATCTCCATCTAAGGCATTCGCATTGAAAACAAACATCTGTGGTAAGTTGATTTTTCATTACCAGTCGTGTAGCAAATTATTTCAATTTTAAGTTTTTACAAATTAACCGCCATTCTTATTTGCAGTTCGGGGAAAATCGGAAAAAGCGCAGAAGCGAAAGAGAAGTCTTGACGGTAAGTTCAGTCATGCAGCTTAGTTTCGAGTTAAATAAACTATTGCTTTAAGTAAACAAGAACAAAAGTACACCTTCAATTTTCTTGCATCGTTTATTTGAATGCACGCAAAAAAAAACAGTGCATTAAGATGAGCATCACGTGATATACAATTGATAAATGAATGACAGCAATTGCTTGCTTAAAAGGTTGGCAATCTGACAGATAACTTGACCACGACCAATAAAAATTACTTTTGAAAAGATGTTTAATATTTGCTTGGAATGAACGATTTTAAAAAACTACCAGAGGTTTAGTTACACACACCCAATTTATCCTCTACTCATAGTGTGACCAATGTATTTGTTGCGCAATCCAGCGAGTCATTGAAAGCGGTTAGTGAATACGCAGTTACAACCCTGTGTGTTGTGTTAAGATATTCACCAATGTCGCTGCGGCTGATACTATGTGAAGTTTTTTTTTTTTACTTTCGAAGTTTAATCTTTCTTACAAGTTTTGGCAAAATTTTAACTTGTTTTTCGTAGGTTTGATGCATTGATAATTCCATTTGAAATTCAGGTAAAATGCAAGTTTGCGCCAATCACTAACGCATGATTACAAAAAGCTTTTTCTAAATCTTGACTTTGTGCAAAACAATAATATATGAATTTGATCAAATTTTTAATTTCAGACAAACAAGATGGCATATTAAAATTTTTAAAAGAAGAAGGAGAAAAAGATAGAGAAATGGTGATGAACGAAAACGAAAAATTGAGAAAGTTAATCGCTGAAGAAAATTCGCGATTTATCTCGGCGCTGCTAAATATGGATTGAATTCTTCGTATGAATCAAAAAAGAAAAAAACAATGTTCGAAAGAATTGCTGCAGTAACATTTGCTAAAATTGTATTGCTAAGGTGTTGACCTCCCCATGGCCCCAAACCCAAAAAAACGGTCAGTAACGATCTCTGAGAGAAAATTGTATGGGAAGCAGCTTTTACGCGGAAAAGATTTAGTTCTCTTGTTCCGATAGATAGTATGATGTACCCAAATAGATAGATACTTGAGATCCACCTCGATTTATAAACATTTTGAGATTTCAAACACTTCAATTGCAAATGTTTTCTTGTGTTGAGATCATAGGAAGATCAACGCCTCAGCAACACGCTTTCCCAACTAACGACATGCATAGTACTTACTAAGCCGAGCCGATTATTTCCGGGACGCGACATTTCGGAATGAAGCAATTGGTGCCGATTTTCTGGAGAGACCGAGGTAAAACTTAAGAAACGATATTGAAATTGGGCTTAACACTAAGGGAAGGGTATATTCTTTTAAAAAAGTTACGTTTTTCTGGCGCCAAGTTCACTATGGCTGAATTGTGCGTCGCATTATTTCATCGATGACCTTAGAAGTTGCTTTTTCGAAGAGGATAATTTTGCGCCAAATGACATTTGATTATGTCTCGCACATGGTTTGCTTGATTGTCAACAAGTTGTGTGCCAGAGCTTTCCGTTACCATGGGTGGCATGTCATCTGGTTCCGGTGTCTGTTCCTCTTCGCATATGTTGTGAAGTATGCAACAAGCGGATATTACTTTTGGTGCTTGTTCGATGCGAACCAGGAGCTTTTTGTTTATCATTCTCCATCTTGCTTTCAACCTTCCAAACGCATTTTCTACTACGATTCTGCTACTGCTCAAATAGCAGTTGAACGATTCTTCTGCTGGTGTTATGCGTATGCCTGGATAAGGTTTAATTAACCATGAAAGTGATGGATAAGCTGCATCACCAGCCAACATCAAAGGAATTTCTGTGCCGCCTATGATGATAGGCGCCTGCGAAAAAATAAAACAATTCAACCACAGATACCTTGTCAGCACACTTGTTGGAATTAATTAATATGATCACCTTTGGAAGTGTTCAGGACGCACCAATTTTCTGGGGAGTAAAGGGTTAGGCTTAGGAAATAATTTTAAAGTTGGGGCTTAAGGTTAGATTTAAGTTAGTAGATTTAATTTAAAAAAGTTACTTTATTCTTTTTAAATTACTCGCATTGTTTTTACGGCGCCGAATTGTCGTGTACATGTATATTATTTTTATTACGTATAATTGTATAAAAAGAAGTAATTGATCACCTTTGGAATTAACTCGTTTGCATGTTTGTATATATTTGATTGCCGTAAAACTGCGGAATCGTGACTGGATCCCGGCATGGTGACGTTGATGTTCATGAACCTAAGCACGTTGGTTGATGTTATTTTCTGTTCTTTGTGCTGCTTGTATTAGTTACTACACTCTATAACTGATTAAAAAAAAAATTGAATCACTAATTACCTGTATTGGCAATCGACAACTCCTTGCAAAACCAGTGATGGAAACATCTTTCTATTGATGTAATCTGCATATCCGAGTTTGGGTGGTGTGACAGCAATGTGACATCCATCGATAGCTCCCCAGATCTGAGGAATTTTGTTAATCTTTTGGTTTTGTTTTGCTAATTCTGCAGCTTCAGTTCTTGATGGCAGTTTAATGTGGTGATTTATTCGTTTATTCAAAGCAGTGCAAAATCTGCGAACATAAATATTGGCAATGAAGTTCTGACGATTGGTGTGTTTATAGTTTAGGACAGTGGACACATTTGCATTGTTGTTATGATAGAATAGGTTTACAATAATGCTTCCTACAAATTCTGTATGGTAGTCATTACTGCTTCATCTGTAAGCTTGACGTTAAGTCTACAGATGATCCTTTGGCAAAATATGGGGGAAAAATTTCAAAGAAACGTGAGAAAGTTTCAGTTTTTATTCGCCGAGTTGCCTCGGCAAGGAGACCGTGCAGTGACCTTGCGGTTTTCGAGTGAAGCTGCTGGCACTGAAACCACTTGATGACATAGGGTTCTCAGTAACCCTTCAATGCTAAACGCCAAGCAGGGAAGCAGTAAAAAACAATTTTAAAGTCATTGTTTTGACGCGACATGGGAAATCGAACCCTGAATCTACCGCTAGAAAAGCAGACGTTTTTTACTGTCGATTAAAGGGTGACTCTGAAAAAGCTCTACAAAATGAGGTGCAGTTTGAGCATTGTTTGCTATTTTTGCTCATAGCTTACCTGTGTAAGTACAAATGAACCGTGCATTCCGCCACTCCAAACACAATTGCTGTCGTTCTAAACTCCGCCGTTGACGCGAGTTGAAAAATGGCAATGGCAACTCTTTTCGCAAATGGAACGGGTCGCCGGATCCAAATTTTGGCTACAAATTTAATTTGGTCAACACGTGGAGTAACAAAAATAAGTCAAAAGAACGTTGTACCTTTTAAAGTACGTTAGATTAATTTTGTGCTTGCCAGAAGTTTGTAACCTTGTAAGAAGTTTCGCGAGTTAAACACGTAGTATCATGTTTTATACGTACCTGGCTTCAATTCCGGAACCATATTTAAAATTTTTGAAAAGGTTTGCTTGGTCATGCGAAAGTCTCGTAGCCATAATTCGTCAGGAGCGTGCATCCATTCCCGTGACCACCAAACGTTTGATCTAAAAAAGAAGCGTCACACTAATTCAATCGTGCGCGATATTGTTATTTTATACGAGCCTTTTAAAGGGATGGGGGCGGGACGGAATGCCGCGGATTTCTAACCGGCACTTCCTAGGATTGAGAATGAGATCATGGAGAAAAAACTTGTGGAAGAAAGAGTGGCGAAGAGAGTGAGACGCAGGAAAAAGCGGAATGAGATGAGAGATGTCCTGAGTCGTATGACCACAGGCGCTGCAGAAATATAAAGTCTGCTTATCCTGTGAAGATAAAGTTTAAAAGAAGCAGGGGCGTATCCAGAAATTTTCTCATGTGGGGGGAGGGGGCGAAGAAATTATTTGACAGTCAGAGTCTTTGGCAGGATAAGGCGCAGGCTAACTTTCTACAACCAGAATCTACGAAGTGTGGGGTAAGCAGCGGCCGAAGGTCAAACGGGGATTCCAAACCGCTGGCGATTTTTTACATTTTTCTAGCTACGCCCAGAGGGCAGGGGGGAGGATTTGCTTCGCCATTAAGGACCATGGCCAGAGTTTTAGTTTGTTGCCTGAAATTACCTCTTCGTAAGTGATTGTTGCGTATACGCTATACGTTTGTCATTTTCCAAAGTAATCAGACGGTGTCAAATAGAAACGTGCAGGTAGATTTTAAAATCTAAACAGTACCACCATGCACCAGTAGTAGTAGTAATAGTGTCTTTTATTTCTGCACCGTCAAAATAAATAGAACACAGCAATATATGAAAATTCAACTACTAACGGACAGAAAAGGGAAGAAGCAACAAAACGATTTACGTTGTAACATGCTAGCAAGAATGAAACTTGAAGATGAGGGAATTAGCAGGCATGGTCGCAACACCCGATTAAATTAGAATGGGGTAATAAAGAAAAACAAAAACCAAACATATGACGGCGAGATAAAAAAGACGCTAAAAGAAACCACAGCTCCAACACCGCTATGATATACCGGTAATGCAATGGTAGGAACCATAATCAATGGCACCAACAAAATGATGAACGGTAATGCACATTGGTGAGAATGAATTCATTCTTATCCAGTCGAGTAACCCAACTTCTGAGTGGTAGCAGGCTCAGACGTAGGAACCATCACCCGCAATATCCGCAATCGCGGGAGAATCCCGGTGTTAGGAATACCACATCAAGAAGTGAAGGCTAAAAAAAGATCTGTAATTTTTACAATTTTGGAAAAAGTTTCGAAAATTGACCTTGATTTGGTGTGGCCGCAGGAGGTCACGGGCGGAATTCTAGCTACACAACCCACTCGGTTGAGTTATGGAGCAAGTACGGAGAACATTGCCCTCGAGTACGAATACTTCAAATTGGTACTTGAATACAGTACGAAGTACGAACTAGTTTATAGATTTACCTAAGCAGCATCCAATATCTTCTCTTGCTTTTTTCAAATCTGCTTAGAGCTACAACTTTCCTTCGTTTAGTAATACGGCCAAATTTAGTAATGTTTTGGTTGTATTTCTGGATCAGAAATCGTAAATTATTATTCCGCTGATTTACTAAAGCTAGTAGTTTTTTATTCATTTTTAGAGCAATAAAGTGATAAATGCTGCAGCAAAAAGAAAAAAGTTAAGTAGCTATAATGCAGGTGGCGTATAAGTAGCTACAATGCGGTGAAATTACAAAAATAAACAGCTAAAATATGAGTAAGTTATTACTATAAAGTTGCTAGTCAAGCTTCGGTCTTTAAAAACCGAGAAAAGGTGGGAAATTATTCACATTACGCGCCTCGCGTAACCTGAAATTCATTAAAAATAGAACATTACAATGAAATAAAGCACCAAAACGAGAGCAGTAAAACAATACATTGTTAATTATGAACGTAGTTCAAAGTTGAAAAAGTACGCCTTTTTCAAAATGTAGCCCCCCCGAGCAGTGCGTCAGCACGTGCATGTACATGCTT